>JBBBDQ010001532.1:455000-1033667 GCA_037127315.1 Ascarosepion bandense | reverse complement strand
CGTTCAACTTCTAAAAAAGACCAGCATACCAAACATCATAACCTTCAACTTCTAAAAAGACCAGCATACCAAACATCATAACCTTCAACTTCCAAAAAAGACCAGCATACCAAACATCATAACCTTTCAATTTATAAAAAAGACCAGCATACCAAACATCATAACCTTCAACTTCTAAAAAAGACCAGCATACCAAACATCATAACCTTTCAACTTATAAAAAAGACCAGCATACAAAATATCATAAGATTTCAACTTATAAAAAAGAGTAGCATACCAAACATCATAACCTTTCAACTTATAAAAAAGACCAGCATACCAAACATCATAACCTTCAACTTCTAAAAAGACCAGCATACCAAACATCATAACCTTTCAACTTCTAAAAAAGACCAGCATACCAAACATCATAACCTTTCAACTTCTAAAAAAGACCAGCATACCAAACATCATAACCTTTCAACTTCTAAAAAAGACCAGCATACAAAATATCATAAGATTTCAACTTATAAAAAAGTGTAGCATACCAAACATCATAACCTTTCAACTTATTAAAATGACCAGCATACCAAATATCATAACCTTCAACTTCTAAAAAAGACCAGCATACCAAACATCATAACCTTCAACTTCTAAAAAAGACCAGCATACCAAACATCATAACCTTTCAACTTCTAAAAAAGACCAGCATACCAAACATCATAACCTTCAACTTCTAAAAAAAGACCAGCATACCAAACATCATAACCTTCAACTTCTAAAAAAGACCAGCATACCAAACATCATAACCTTCAACTTCTAAAAAAGACCAGCATACCAAACATCATAACCTTCAACTTATAAAAAAGACCAGCATACCAAACATCATAACCTTTCAACTTATTAAAATGACCAGCATACCAAATATCATATCCTTCAACTTCTAAAAAAAGACCAGCATACCAAACATCATAACCTTCAACTTCTAAAAAAGACCAGCATACCAAACATCATAACCTTTCAACTTCTAAAAAAGACCAGCATACCAAACATCATAACCTTCAACTTCTAAAAAAGACCAGCATACCAAACATCATAACCTTCAACTTCTAAAAAAGACCAGCATACCAAACATCATAACCTTCAACTTCTAAAAAAGACCAGCATACCAAACATCATAACCTTCAACTTATAAAAAAGACCAGCATACCAAACATCATAACCTTTCAACTTATTAAAATGACCAGCATACCAAATATCATAACCTTCAACTTCTAAAAAAGACCAGCATACCAAACATCATAACCTTCAACTTCTAAAAAAAGACCAGCATACCAAACATCATAACCTTCAACTTCTAAAAAGACCAGCATACCAAACATCATAACCTTCAACTTCTAAAAAAGACCAGCATACCAAACATCATAACCTTCAACTTCTAATAAAGACCAGCATACCAAACATCATAACCTTCAACTTCTAAAAAGACCAGCATACCAAACATCATAACCTTCAACTTCTAAAAAAGACCAGCATACCAAACATCATAACCTTCAACTTCTAAAAAAGACCAGCATACCAAATCGTAAGCAACAGCCCAATCGTCCCCATTCCTATCTAAACCTTAATGAAATTTTTCAGTAGTAATAGTTAATACATCAGCAATTAAGCTGGAGAAGCAAAAGCCATATTGCTCATCTGAAAGAACTGATTTAAGATGTTGATCTATAAACAATAGAAATATATATTTTGGTGAATACCTAGATAAAATAAATTTCATTATATTATTTCTAATTCCTAAAGAATCTGCAGACAGATGACCCATCGTTTCTTGCATCTATACAATTTTCTGAAAAATTAATGCTTTTCTTAAAATTGAATTTTAAGTATATAAATCTTGAGAGTCAAAACACAAAAATCATCCAACTGGGTAAATTTAATTTAGTTCAAAAATTTGTTTAGAAATACCATAACCTTTCATCTTGTGGACACATCCACCATGGCAATCTGTTAAATGTTTTCAAGATATCCAAAGCAACAGCCCAAGTTTCACCATTCCTATCTAAAGCATGATAGATTCTTTCATCAATAATCGTTAATACATCAGCATTTGACGTAGTGAAGGAAAACTAGATTGTTTGTCTTGTGAGATGCTTAACCAATTCAGATTTGATTAGAGTATTTACTTATTCTGCTTCTATGTGCCCTGTCCTTTCAGGACATAGACAATCATGGCTTTCCACATCTCCCTATACCTGGTGGCTCTTAGCACACCTTCTCCTGTTACACTATGCAACCCTTGTTCCATCATTTACCTAATTAGGTCCTCCAAATATGTTATCCGCTGCTTTCCCTTGTCTCTTTTTTCATTCTATCTTGCCTGTTAGTATCAGATTCTCCAAGCCCTCTTTCCTCATTGCATATCCCAGGAACTTCAGCTGTCTCTTCCTGATGCTCAGTATTAATTTCCTTTTTGTTTCCATCATTTAAAAAAAAACTCATCAATACTCACATGCTCGATCCATGATATTCGCAGCATCCTTCTGTAGAACCACATTTCAGTTGCTTCAAGTTTTTCCTTCATCTTCGATGATATTATCCAGCATTCACTGCCATATTGAAGAACTGTCATCACATAGCGATCCAGTATTCTCTTATTTGTTTCTAGCATAATTGTCCTGTTTCTTAATACTTTACTCAACTTCTGGAATGCTTCCTTTGCCATGCCAATTCGCCTTCGGATCTCTGTGTTACACTTTCCATCTTCTTTTAGAACACTTCCCAGGTATTTAGATTTTTGTATCTGAAGGTAGCTGAAGAGAGTGACAAGAAAGGACTACAAATAAACTGCAAGAAAAGCAAATGTATGGTCATCAGTAAAAAGGGCGGCCCAACATGCCAAATACAGGTCGGGGGTACAGAGTATTTACTATTTTGCTAAAAAGAGATAGAAGCAAATGGGCGGATAAAAGTGTTGGATGGTTCACCCAAGTTCTTAAAGTCTGAAACTATAAAAAAGGGTTTTCAACAGGCTGGAAAATGAGAAGCATCAAGTTATTTAATGTAAAATTTCGATAAAATGAGAATCAATACAAGAGCACATTTCTTAAGGGCTATCGCAGGAATACAATCAAGTCCACATGCTTAGTTGGAATCCAGTTTAGAGATAGCAAAACCCATGAAATGAATTACATTAATATCACACAATAGAGATCCGATGTTTTGAAATTTGTAGCAGCAAACCTCACCAATTCATTATCTGGAAGGCAAGATATGGTCTTATTTCTTTAATCAAAATCATAACATAAGCAAATGGAATTATTTTTAATGGCTGATCTCAATTAGGAGCATCAATTCTTATTTGTAAGTTTCTAGTAACAAACATCATCAACACAGCACCTAAGATGAGAGATTGGTAATTATTTCTTTTTTCTAGAATAATAGCTTTAGACACTGAAACCATTCAGCTCATTTGCTGGTCACATAAGGTTAGCCTATTTTGAGGAATGACTGAAAGATGAAGTAATTTTATCAGAAGAAAGTAATTTGTAAATGAGAGATGTGAATAAACAGGTGAGAATAAGAATGGCAAAGACAGAGAAATAATAAAAGTCTTACAAGTTGTACATTCTATAAATGCAGCTTTTGGTAAGGTAAAAAAAGTCTTATTTGAATTTGTTAACATAAAAGCCTAATTTGAATTTGTTAATGTAAGTCTTATTTGAATTTTTTAATGCAAAAACCTAATTTGAATTTGTTAATATAAAAAACTTATTTGAATTTGTTAACATAAAAGCCTTATTTGAGTTTCTTAATGCAAAACTATAAATTGAATTTGTTAATGTAAAAACCTTATTTGAATTTGTTAATGTAAAAACCTTATTTGAATTTGTTAATGTAAGTTTTATTTGAGGTCCTTAATGCAAAGCCCTAATTTAAATTTGTTAATGTAAAACACTTATTTGAATCTGTTAATGTAAAATACTTATTTTAATTTGTTAATGCAAAAAAAATTAATTTGAATTTGTTAATGTAAGTCTTATTTGAATTTTTTTAATGCATAAACCTAATTTGCATTTGTTAATATACAAAACTTATTTGAATTTGTTAACATAAAAGCTGCATTTGAATTTGTTAATGCAAAATCCTAATTTGAATTAGTTAATATAATATACTTATTTGAATTTTTAACATAAAAGCCTTATTTGAATTTGTTAATGTAATTCTTATTTGAATTTTTTTAATGCAAAAACCTAATTTGAATTTGTTAATATAAAAAACTTATTTGAATTTGTTAGCATAAAAGCTGTATTTGAATTTGTTAATGCAAAATCCTAATTTGAATTATTTAATATAATAGACATATTTGAATTTGTTAGCATAAAAGCCTTATTTAAATTTGTTAATGTAAGTCTTATTTGAATTTTTTTAATGCAAAAACCTAATTTGAATTGGTTAATATAAAAAACTTATTTGAATTTCTTAGCATAAAAGCTGTATTTGAATGTTTGTTAATGCAAAATCCTAATTTGAATTAGTTTAATATAATAGACATATTTGAATTTGTTAACATAAAAGCCTTATTTGAATTTGTTAATGTTAAAGCTATATTTATCAAACTGGCCTTGTGCCAAACACAACTGAAGTCTCCACAATTAAAAATACCAGAAGGTTGAAGGTTGGATGGTGGTATGTGGAAGAATAAAATATTTTGTTTTGTATGTTAAAGTAAAATTTTATTAACTACACATAATAACAAATTTTTATAACCCGGATATAAGAGACCCCGATATAAGAGAACCCCGGATGTAAAAGAAACCTGGATATAAGATAGATTTTATCTGGTCCCAAATTAGAGTCTGTGGTAATGTATATAAAATAGATCAAACCCGGATATAAGAGACACCCGGATATAAGATAAGTTTATTAGATCCCAACAAATCTCTTATATCAGGGTTACACTGTAAAAAGAAAATGTTCCAAGAGAAAAATGTATGCCATTAAATGTTCCAGAAAAATATTAGTAAGAAGTTAAATGAATCAATATAGTTGATAGTAGCAGAATTTGTGTAAGTAGAAATATCAAAAGTTTACTAATATAGTCTGTGTTCCCTTCCTCTTTATTGCCAGCAAAAAGGTGAAAAGGAAGGTGAAGCAATAAAGAAAAATTGTACCTATGGGACTTTAGATTTTAGGAGTAAGTTGAAGATGTCTTATTGTTGCTGTTGTTTCTTTAACGGCGAGTGATTGAAGAGGAAGGTGAAGCAATAAAGGAAATTGTACTTATTGGATGTTAATATTTAATAGTTAGTTGAAATATCGTGTTGTTGTTGTTGTTTTCTTTAACAAGAAATGAGTGAAGAGGAAGAAAGGAAAATTAGAAGGAGAGGAAGAACAAATGTATGTCGATGAAACATAACAGTGTCAGCGTCTTGAAATTTCTTTTGTTAGATTTTAGAAGGTCATTTCTATGCTCCAAACAGACTAATTTTTTTTGGTTAAGAGACATGGTTAAGTAATGGCATCTAGTCATGTGATTGGCTCGCACTGTAACTATTTTCTAGATGTGAAGAAAATTTGACTGATGTCATAAATCAATTTGCTATTTCCTATCCAATCAGAATCCAGAATATATAACACTTATTTAAACTTGTTAATGTAAAAGTCATATTTTTTTTCATAATCATATCACCCCAAGCAAAGCATTTTAGTGCCACGGTTGTGCAGGGGGTTACATAAGAGGAAAGTTATGAGAAAGAGTGACAGGTTATAGGGGGTGTCAGGAAGTGGGTAAGAGAAGGATGAGAATGCTGATGAGAGTGGAGGGGATGGAGAAAGGAACATGAGAGAGAGAATGCAAGTTAGTGAGATAGGAGATAACTTTTGAACTTACATTTAAATTCTTGGAGATTATAGCTGTTGGGAAAGCAAGTAAATGGAAGGGAATTCCACAGACAGGAAGTACAAGAAAAGAAACTGCTGGAGTAGAATTTGCATTTGCAATTTATTGGTTTCACAGTGAAAGGGTGGGACCTAGTTGCTAATCTTGTGGCTCGAGTAAATTCATACATAGGGGCACCTGTGAGTTAAGTTCAATGGAGCAGAAGCTGTGAAAGTATTTGTAGAAGAGACACAGGAAGATTACATTGTGCTGGTGAGAAAGTGACTGTACCTGAGCTGCCAAGTCAGGATCAATCACATTACAGATTCTCCACTGGATTTTGTCAAGGACCCCTATGTAGATAGCAGGAACCGAACTTCTTAGCAGCGGATTCTATATAGTCATTCCACTTGAGGTCTGTTGTGAGAGTTAACCTGAGGAGGTGCAGTGTTTTTCTTTCAGGGAGACTAGCCTGATCCATGCTAATGATGGGTAGAAATGATTGTCTGTGATGGTTAATAGATAGCAGCTTTGTTTTGGAAGTATTAAAATTCACGAGCCATTTTTTACCCCTGTTCACCATGGATTGGAGTTCCTTGTCAAGCTCAGCAGTTGTGTTTGCTTTGTCAGCCTTGGCAGATTGAGATCTTATTACATTGGGGAGATTGTTAATGTAGATCAGGAAAAGCATAGGTCCTAGAATAGAGCCTTGAGGGACATCTGCATTCATATGATAGTAATGGAAGGCATGTCTGTTCAATACTACCTTCATTGTGTGATTTGAAAGGAATGACTGGATTTGGTCAAACAATTGTCCAGTTATTCCATAACACCACAGCTTGCATAGAAAGCCAGCATGCCAAGCTCTGTCAAATGCTTTGGAGGTATCTAGGGTAACAGTTCAGGCTTCACCATTCTTGTCGAGAGCTCGGTGTATATACTTAGTGATGGTCATGAGCATATCAACAGTAGACCTTGTGAAGTAGAAACCATACTGTTTTTCAGAGAAGAGTGTGTGCTGTGAGATGTTGTACAACCTCTGCATTGATGATGGCTTATTGATGCAAAAACCTTATTTGATTTGTTAATGCCAAAGCTTTTTTGAATTATTTGAATTTGTTAGTGTAAAGGCCTCATTTGTACATGTTAATGTAAAAGCCTTATTTGAATTTTTTAACATAGAAGGCTTATTTGAACTTGTTAACGTAAAACACTTATTTGCATTTGTCAATGTAAAAGCCTTAGTTGAATGTGTTAATGTAAAAGTCTTATTTGAATTTATTAACGTCAGCACTTTATTTGAACTTTTCTATTTTTCAATACATTTCTAAGTTTCAAATCTAGAACAGTGAAATTGTAAGAAAAGTTTTCAAACCTTGGGAGATTTGGCAAGGACTTTAAATGGTTTATGCTAAAACTTAGTTGAAATAATAAAGCACCTAAAGCATAACCTGCTAATAGAAAGAATTCTCTTTTCAATTTTGTAAATAGAAATTATTTAATACATTTTATATATTTAATATACAAGTATATGAGCATTTGAAAATATTAACTAAGTTAATCTAATAACTCTGTGTTTTTATTTTTGCTGTACCAAACTTTTATTATCTGATAAGAAAAAATAATGGCAATATACAAATAATATATCTTCTTCTTTTATATGGCATGTCCTTTCAGGATGTAGTTGATCATGGCCCGCCACATCTTCCTGTGCCTTGTAGCTTTGTCTTTTTGTTATTTCTTCTAAACTCTGTTCTGCCATATATATTATGTCCCCTAAATCTTAACTTATTTATAAGAGGAACTTTGTCTCTGTGTGTGTGTGTGTCTGTGTGTGTGTGTGTGTGTGTCCATTACCTATAGACTTTGAAATGGCTGAACCATTTTTCTTGAAAATTTACACAGTTGTACTATAAACGTCCTCGAGTGTTCTTAGCTAGGTTTTGTGTTGAGGTACCCCCGATAAATATAAAAATCGATAATAAAAAAAAAATCTGGTCATAGAAGGAGTGGTCCGATTTTAATCAAATTTGATGCACTCATAGACAAAGACACAAGAAATGATATTCAGAAGTTTTAAGGTTGCAGTTCTTACAATAATGCAGAAAATCGATGATATATATATATAAAAGGCAAGATGTTTGTGTGTGTCTCTGTTTATCTGCCTGTATGTTTGTATTTTTTTCAGCCCTTTTATTTTAGTTTTTGCTTCAGATTTGGCTCTAAGTAGGTATAATTGTAGTTCTTAGTCTCAGCCATGATACCATTTACTCAGAGGACTTATTTAGCCTTCAAAATTCAGTTTACGACAAAAAGAAACTTATTTGATATTGATACCAGGAAATCAAAATTTGACTTACATTCATTCATTTTTCTTTCAGTCTACAGTTTCACTTTAATTGGAAACAACTATTGCTTTTTAGTCTTTCATTCCAATGTTCAAAGAGTCTGAGCTCCAGGACCATGAATTAGTTTTAAAGCTTTCATTACACCCGTGCAACACCGGGCTATACTGCTAGTAATATATAAATGTATCCTAAAAAAACTGAATTTGGTATTCTTCTAAAGGCTAATTATTATTGTTATTCTGAAGCTGTAGTGAGATGGTTAATGTTTATTTGATTTGACCTTGGGTCATTCATAACCAAACTTCCTACAGCTTACAAGTTTTATCCAGAAGGTTATTATTGTTATCATCAGAAGATTGGAATGTGTGGAATCATGTAAGAATAAAATATACATTTTTATTGTTAAAATAAAAATTTATTAAAAGGAAAATATAACAAGAATTGGTAGAAATTAATGTTCAACGAGAAACAAGTAATGAGTTAAGGGTATCAAGTGTTGAAGAAATGTTTGTAGTAGTAATTTGTTGTAAAGAGTTTATTTATGTATTAGCGTTCGTTTGGTATGAATGTCTTTGGATGGAGAAGAAGAAGTAAAATGAATCAGCGCACGAGAAAGAAGGGAAAAGAGAATGAATGTCTGGGTCATTTGAAGTTGAAGTTACATTTTAGATGTATCTCTCTAGCTGCTCCCATCTGACTGATCAAGGTCATTTATCTAGTCCTTTAGAATTTCACACTGGATCACAAAATTCCTTTTAGTCCTGCAATTCACTCCCATTAGTCAGAAAATCAATTTAACATCTACTTGTGAAATCCAGTATAGACTTTTTCTTTAAGCACATGATCAATCCTTTTTCTATTTGGGAAAAAACCAGGATTTTACACATCATTGTGAAATTTTGTAAAAGTAAAGAAGAAGGTTGATTTTAATTCTTAATTTCCTATTCCAAAATTTTACTAATTTTATTTAGTTTCACTTGAATATAAAAACTTTCTTCTTCTATATGCATTGTATCCACTCAGGGCATAGGTGATCATGGCTTTCCACAACTTCATGTCTTTTGTAGCTCCTGATAATTTTTTTTTTGTTATTTCTCTTAAACCCTGTTCCACCATCCATTTAATCAAACTTACCATTATGCATTGTTTTCCTCTGTTCTTCTTGTCTTTGTGAGTATCACATTTTCCAAGCCCTTTTCCTCATTATGTGCCCTAGAAATTTCAACTGTCTTTTCCTAATATTATGTATAGGTTACCATTTTTTCCATTTTCTTTAAAACTTTCTTGTTGCTCACATATCCATGATATACTCAGCATCCTTCTGTAGAACCACATTTCTGTTGCTTCAAGTCTCTTCTTTATCTTTGAAGAGATTGCCCAGCAACCACTACCATATATTAGGATAGATGTCACATAACAGCTTAGTACTCTTTTCTTTATTTCTAGTGAAGTTTTCTTATTCCTTAATATTCTGCTTTGCTTTTGGAATGTTTCTTTGGCTATCCCAGTACGCCTTTTGATTTCAGTGTGACACTTTCCATCTTTCGTTAATATGTTGCTTAGAGATTTAAATTCAAAAGTATATATTACTTTTAGACTTGTCTTTATGAAAAGTACTTTTTTTATAACTCACTCATGAATGAATAAATGCAATGCAATGTAAATTCTATTAGTTTTTAATGAACAAAAATTAAAGCATTTTAGAATCAATTTTTCTTTTGCATTTTATTCAAGGCCTGCATTATATGAGATAAAATAAACCTCAATTTTTTTATGCAAATCAGAACTTTTATATATAAATCTGCCATCCACTCGTGCATTGAATACTGCTGCCATATCTGCTCGGGTGCACTTGCTATCCACCTAGGTGTCCTTGACAAAACCCAAAGGAGAATCTGTAATGTAATAGATCCCAACTTGGCAGCTCAGATACAGTCACTTTCTCACTGGTGCAATGTGGCTTCCTTGTGTCTCTTCGACAAATACTTTCACGACTTCTGCTCTGATGAACTTAGCTCACTGGTGACCCCTATATATAAATTTACTCGAGCCACAAGATTAGCAACTAGGTCCCACCCTTTTACTGTAAAACCAATAAATTGTAAACACAAATTCTACTCCAGTAGCTTCTTTTCTTGCACTTGCTGCCTGTGGAATTCCCTTCTATTTACTTGCTTCCCTGACAGCTACAATCTCCAAGAATTTAAATGTAAGTTCAATAGTCATCTCCTATCTCACTAACCTGCAACCTCTCTCTCATGTTTCTTTCTCCATCCACTCCACTCTCATCAGCATTCTCATCCTTCTTTTATCCACTTCCTGACACCCCCTATAACCTGTCACTCTTTCTCATAACTTTCCTCTTATGTAACTCCTTGCAAAACAGTGGCAGTAAAATGCCTTGCTTGGGGCGATATGATTATAAAAAATTTTAAAAAATTCTACACTATTATAATGTGGATATAAAGTAGGGGATCAATTCTACATTACAATCAATATATAAACTAATCCCTCTCTTTATGGCCACAGTCATCTTTCTCTTACCCACTTCCTGACACCCCCTATAACCTGTCACTCTTTCTCATAACTTTCCTCCTATGTAACCCCTTGCAAAACAGTGGCAGTAAAATGCTTTGCTTGTGGCAATATGATTATGAAATAAAAAAATATCACTATAATAATTAAGCAGCTGCTGACTTATTTACAAACTTGCTATTTTCAAAGTAGAAGTACTAACTGATTAAAACATTCTACTTCCATAACAATTTTCAGGTCAAAAATTAATACTAGCCAAACTTAAACTTGTTTCTAAATTTTAGAGTTAATATTAGAAGTGTTTATTCTGAGATCTTTTATTTGGGGAATTATGCAATTCCACTAACGCTTTCTTATAACGAGTTTCACACCATCTTTTTTATCACAACTCTTGGCTGATAAACCCTTTGACAGTAAAGACAAAAATGCTTAATCTAAAAAAGAAATAACTGGTATGAAGGGATAAAGAAAGTTTTCCAGCAGTGGGTTAGGGTTCAAGTCTCATTAAAAATTACATCTTTAATTTTTTAATTATTTAACTCCAAGAACTGGTTTTTATGTTTTTTATTCTGGTAGTAAAATAATGTAGAGTAGAGTGATGAAAAGCTGAAAAGCAACAATAATTAGATGAACTAAAACTAGTAACAAAATAATACTTGTGTGTTCAAGGATTTCAGTTGATGAGACTGATGAAAAAAGACATCTTAACATTTAAGTAGATGAAAATACATCACAGCATCAAATGATCCTGTTTTGTAAAATTTTACCTCATGGATAGTTAAAATGTGTGTGTGTGTGTGGGTGGGTGTATGTGTGTATGTGTGTGTATGTGTTGTGGATTCTTGTTTAGAAAACCACACAATATAATTATAACTCAAAACAGATATATTGAACAAAAGATATACAACCTGTACGTGATTAGTAAATTCAGGAATACTTGTTAGTAGGAGTCAAATATATACAAAGAAGTAAGTCCGACTGATAAGTCTATATTCTTGCTGACCAACAAGCAGCGGTTTAACTGCTCTGACAAACACTACAACTCTAACAACAACAACTCTCTAACACGCTACAGGCACTCTACAGACACCCGTTCTCTGTAGGCAGGATTATGTGTGTGTGTGTGTGTGTGTGTGTGTGTGTGTGTGTGTTACAAACTGTGTTACAGCTGAAAATTTTCAGTAATTGATTAGCTACGTGGAACTAATTATGTTTGCTAATAAATATTGATTATGTGAGATTGCTGTGTATATATTTCAGGTCACATGTTCAAGGTTTAAATTGCAAGGATTTCGTTTTGGTATAGTAAATAAGAAAAAAATCTATTGGATTTTGCCATGGGAAAATTAATAATTTTTGAAGGAAATCACTCTACCATTTCTATGCTTTGTTTCATGTAAGACAAATGAACTGTTTGTGTTTTACTATATTTCTAACTTGAACTCATAAAGGAAATTATATTTTTTTCATTTTATTATAAAAGAATTTTGAATTTGGTATTAAAACATGTTTATGGTTCATATACAGTGCTGTGCAAAAGTATTAGGACAAGAACTATTTTATCTTTTATGAGGCATACTGGCAGAAAATAAACAATTTAATTACAGTAATTTTACTTGATTTGCTCAACAAAAGCTTTAGCAAGAAAAAATACTTGTTACAAAATAAATTTAATATTTAGTATAATAGACTTTTGCTTTGATCACAGCCTTCATTCTGTCAGGCATTAACATCACAAGCTTCTTCAATGTATCTAATGGTATCTCCTGCCAAACAGCCTGTATTTGTCTTGCAAAGTAACATTAGATTTATCAATTTTTTTATCCAAAATATCCCATAGATGTTCAATAGGATTGAGATCAGGGCTTTGTGAGGGCCAATTCAAATTCTGAAGCCTTCCTTCCTCTTCCTTTTTAGTTAAATAATTCTTACAAAGGTTTGGCTTTTTACCCTGTATTTGAATTTCAATGAGGTCTTTAGGAAAATCACCCCTGTCCTAATACTTTTGCACACTACCGGTAGTGTACAAAAGTGTTAGGACAGGGGTAATTTTAAACTTTATTTTGATGTCTCATAAAAGATAAAATAGTTATTGTCCTAATACTTTTGTACAGGACTGTATATGTATATTTAATGACTGAAGTTATTATACAAAATTACATAAATCTCAATATCTTTTTTGCTTTAAATGATTAATTTAGATGACAAAACAAAGCTTGAGTTAAATTTTAGGTAGTTTCAACATGATTTATAAAATTCATATAATTTCATCTTCACAATTAACCATAGATTTTCAATAAGATTCAGTTATGCTTAAAATTTAACAGCTAATCTTAGATACATGATAGCCAGAATTGTTGGACATAGATACATGCATCTCTTTGAAAATGTGAGTTTGGGATTTGTATCGTTCAAAGAAAGTCTTGCCCATGAAATCACAATAATTAGCACTATTCAGTATGACTCTTTCATAAGTTTTGAATGTTTCAGTAATGGTTTGGTCAATAATTCAAGCCCAGATTATTACCCCTCCTTGCTGCCTTCTTTTAACCACAGGCACATCTGCATTGGATTGGCTGACCAATTTATCCATGAAATTACTTTTGAAAAGTCAATTTCCATGTATTTATAGGACCAATTTTGATGCTTTAAAATAGTTTCTTTACTGTGAGGAGTTTGCCTAGAAGATTCCTTGGGAGATCAAAATTTGCAAAGTATTCTACAGTTTTTGTTCTTTTTGACTCCCTCAATTCCAACCGGTTCAAAGACCTGAACACAGGTAAAAAATTATTGTTTTGCTTTACTTTAGTTTATAGGTGAAAAGTTCTTAAAACCTTTTCTTTTGCTTCTAGTTCACAACAGCCGTCTTTATTTTTGATAATCTCTGCAGAACTCCTTTGATATCTCCAATGGGGACATTCCCTCACTCAACTTGAAAGTTGAGTGAGGGAATGAGAATCCCTCACTCAATAATTTTGTTATGGTCTGTTTTACATCATTTGCTAGAGGCTTTCCATTATTCATGTTTCGATATCAGTCTATTAAGTGCCATACGTGATACACGCTTGGGCGATCATGTCTCGAAAGAGACATGACTGACTGGGTAGAAAATTATCCCTCAGTAGGTTGCCATTGCTTTCTTCGGTAGACTGGTTTCCAGCCAAGACTATAGAACCCAATCTGTTCTGCCATTTAACTCATAGCTGTAGGGAGAAGAGATAGATTATATTACATTGTTATATTAAGTATAATTAGAGGGGATCAGTTTATTACTTAATAACAATAGAAAACCGATCCCCCACTTTATGTCCTGTACAAATTTTAAATATGTTTTCAACTGTTATATTCAGTCAGTCTGTTAAGTGCCATACGTGATACACGCTTGGGCCATCGTGTCTCAAAAGAGACATGACTGACTGGGCAGAAGATTATCCCGCAGTAGGTTGCCATTGCTTTCTGCGGTAGACTGGTTGCTGACCAAAGTTATAGAACCTAATCTGTCCTGCTATTTAACCCATAACTGGAAAGAATAGTAGGATTAATACCTTTCCCAAGGGTATTTTCACGTAAGTGAATGCAATGAATTCAACTGGAATTCGAACTCGGCTCCCCGCTTTCTCATTTCGAGCCAATATCCAATGCACAACAATGCACATCCTCTGTTTCAATATATATTATGGAATAAAAGAAAAAGAATTATTAGATTTAAGAGGCTTTAAAATATTATTAGTTTAATCTGCATAATAACACCATTTGTTTTATAATAGATACAATAATTTTAAGAAGACATGTTGAAACTACCTAAAGATTTAATTCAAGTTTTGCTTTGATGTCTAAATTAACTGTTTAAAATTTGATAAAAACCCAAGTTATTTTGAATTATGCAATTTGCGTAATAACTTGTATAAAAAAAATACAACAGTTACCAAATCCAATATCTCAAAACTCTTATATTTTCTCGAACTTAAGTCTGTTAATTTTTAAATTCATATTACCTATCTGGTTTATCCCTTGTCCTTATTAGAAATTTGTCTTATGTTTTTTCTCAGTACTTAGTGCTATAAATAAAAATATTTTACATTAAAAATGATAAATTAATTAAATGGCAATATTTGGAAGGAACTGGAAGAGATTTTCACAGAAGCAATTTTGTAATGAATGTCAATAAAAAAGCAACACATTAAATAAAAAGTGTAAATATTCTATCCACAAAAAAAAGATGAACTCTTATAAAATTAGCTATGATCTATAATGAACATGAGAGATTGAAAGAAATACACAGGCCAGGGTATACTACTCTCAAACCTTGATACCAGGGTGGGGTAGGGTTGATGGGTGTAGGATGGCAAGCCTACCTGAGGGCCCCATGTAGGGCGTTGTAACTCTTACTATCTTATCAACATTTACTTTTATTTACCTACATTTATATTTATATTAAAAATTAAAATAAATAAAGTTAACTATTTGTGGGTTTTGATGTCATTTTAGGGTCTTTTTGTCCAAATCTGTGAATTTGTTTTACTCATGCTAAATTATTCAACTTTTTAACAAGAGAAATCTCAAGTTGGTGTTAAAAATTGTCCCAAAACATTGTTGATTTATTTAAGATGGAATGGTCTATTATGACATGTTTCTAATTTGAAGTTAGATACATTGTATTTCTTTTCAATTTTTTATAGTTGAATTGTTCACCTAGGTTGCATATGATTCATTATTATACATAACTAATTATAATAAAATTTGTATTTTATATGAATACTATCTTATGAAAATTGAGATGTAGTAGAGTGGGAGCCCTGTATCATAGATTGGAGGATGGCGTTGTATCATAGATTTGGAAGGAGACAAGACTCTTGCACCAGCTCTGGAAATAGTTAATCACATTTGCATTCTTATTTTAACTTAAAATATATATCAATTCTTTCATAGAAAAGATTTAAAAAACAAAAATTGACATAGTTATTAGCATTCCAGAAAGAATGTTCCATGTCTTTTTCCTCATACTCTATTTGAGTAATAAACAATGAATGTGTAAGTCTTTTTGTATATAAAATAAAAAATTCTTGCTCAAAGTCAGCAGAGTTCAAATTTAAGTATTTTGGTTGCCAGCTGCCAGCACAAGAAGGCATTATTTGTGCACTTAGAGTAGGAACTGCATTATCAGACAAATTGATTGATTATTATTCAAGATGCAGACATGTGGAAGACATTGATGAGGACCTGAACACAAACCAAAAAAGAAAAAAAAAGAAAAACTGCCAATAAGCAGAGATTGTCATGCAAGAAAATTTGATTGTTTCATGCAATTGCCTTCAAATCTCTGATATTTATTTTTAGCGAAAAGAAATCTTAATTTTTTGACTGGGTCTCTGAGCTTGAGAAACAATTTTACTTTTGTGATGTTGACTTGCCCTTAAGCACAGAGCCAATAAAATTTGGATATTCAAAATAATGTTCTTAATCAGTCTTGAAATCTAAAAGGGCTCCTCATTTCTTAGGAAAAGGAGTCAATTTGTAAAATCAAAAATAAATTAATGATTTGTCTCCCACACTTAAGCTACTGTTATCAGCCCAAATCAGTGATAGTGAGGTTCCTATTCTCACTATCATTATTATACTAAAATTAATTTCTCTTTAGCCTTTCTTTAATCATGAAATCTGAGATGGAAACTGGTCTTTTTTGGTCACTGAATTACATGAATATAAAGTAGTTAATATTTATGTTGCTGTTATTGATTAGAGGTCAAAGGGAAAAAGCAGATCTTAAATATTAGTTCAGAGATTTGGAGCATTCTTACTTATCACTGTTACTTTATTATATCATCCACTGGGTCTAAAATTATTGGTCGTCAGGAAACAAAGGGGGCCTACCAGCAACTACAAGGCTATCATTTAGTTTTCAAAATGAATAAATAAAATTTTCAAAAAATACATATAGCAAAATGGGTACAATTTAAATGTTTGTGGAAAAATGTGTATTTCTGAGTAATTGCAGAGTATATGTCAGTTAAGTACCATACATGATACACACTTGGGCGATCATGTCTTGAAAAAGATTTTCCCACAGTAGATTGTCATTACTTTCTGTGATAGACTGGTTGCTAAACAAGATTATAGAATCCAATCCGTTCTGTTATTTAACCCATAGCTAGATGAAGAAGTGACAGACTAATATTTTTCCAAAAAGTATTTGCATGAAAGTGAATGCAATGAATTCAACTGGAATTTGACCTTGGTGTTTTGGTTTCTCATTCCAAACTGATATCCACTGCCCCATACTGGCAGTAGAAAACAAAATGTAAGTACATAATGTTACAATTTATTTTTTTATTTATTTCTTAAAATTTTAAGTTGATATTTTTAAATAGTTTACCACACAATATACATGTTAACAAATAATTCAAAAGCTTTATAGAGTATTGCATGCAGTCCACTATATTAAGAGCAAACTTTTGTTTTCACTAAATGATTGTGTGAACCCGCAAATCATTTCTTTTACATTTAATTCATCTGAAAATTTTCAACAGATATCAATATGTATGATTCCAAAGTTTCCTTATGCAGTAAATTTCTTAATCTTATTATTTTTTGCTTTGAAAATGTTCTGATAGTATACAGATGATTTTATAAAGTTCTTATTCCTTTTTATTGCTAAAACCGTTGTCTGTGTTTGTTTCTTAATTGCATTTTTATTTGATACTTGCCATTGGTAAATCTGACACCCTGGACAGTTTTCTACTCATTCATTGTACATTCTAAGAAAGTTTGTAAGTTTACTGCTACCCTGACTTAAATTATTAAATTTAATTTCTCTCTCTTGGCATAAATTTATATTCCTGATATTACTTCCTAAAAAAAATTAATGATATTTATTGAATAGAAACAATTATGGTGTTTAGAGCGGAAAGCAAGGAACGAATTCATTATCAATAATTTAAAGGATTGGCATGCTAAGCACACATCCAAGATTAACATTGTTCTGTAGTCATGAAAAATTATTAAAAAAATAACAAAATATTCTTTTCAAAGTCATATTCTTGTAGGATTTTAATTCCCTTGTCTGTTTATCCTCTTTTATAATTTTCATTCATCTTTTTTGCAGTCATGGAGGATTTATTTGAGAACTATAAAACAAATAAAAATACATAATATTCCATGGCCACTATGTTATTATTAGTAATAATAATTACGAATTAATAATTAATATTATTAGTAATAATAATTACGAATTAATATTAATAATTACTAATGTCTGTTCTGTTACTATTAACAGACAAAATACAAAGATAAAATTTTTCTTAAATTAAGAGAAATTAACTTTAATCAGCACAAGTAACCAGAATTAGTACATAAAGATGTGCATTGTGGTACAGTGGATATTGGCTTGGAACGAGAAACCGGGAAACCGAGTTCGAATTTCAGCTGAATCCATTGTAGTCACTTACACGCAAATACCCTTGGGAAAGGTATTAATCCGTCTCTTCCTTCCAGTTATGGGTTAAATAACAGGACAGATTGGGTTCTATAGCCATGGTCGGCAACCAGTCTACTGCAGAAAGCAATGGCAACCTACTGCAAGATAATCTTCTACCCAGTCAGTCATGTCTCTTTTGAGACATGATCGCCCAAGCGTGTATCACATATGGCACTTAACTGAATCATTTTATTATAATAAACTAGTATCCTTTACTTGGTAATCATGATGCAACAATTCTTTGGCCTTATCAAGTGTCTGTTGTATTTGTAAATTTTTAACCAAATTATTCACACCTTGGGGGCAGGGTGGTGGAGTACACCTTTCAATATACAGTCATTGATGAAGAATCGGTTAATTCTTCTAATACATTTTTTGCTTTTTACACCAGAAGATATGGTTTTCACTGCCTAATTAAAAAAAAGTACTGACATTAGACTTAAATCTCTATTATTTCAATCCCTGACCTTCCGAAAGTTTTATAAAGTATGCAAAGATATTCAACAAAGTACACCACAAAGATTTATTAGAGCTGTTTAGAAACCTTGCCATATTTAGGAAAAAACATAAGAATAATCACGAACATATACTGGCAGTAAACTGTCCGTGTACAGACAGGATATGAATAGAAAGGAGTGTAAGACAAGGATATATTTTCTCATCAGATTTATTCAACACAAGCAGTATAGCCCAGGGTTGCTCAGGTGTAATGAAAACTTTAAAACTAATCCATGGTCCTGGAGCTCAGACTCTTTGGACGTTGGCACGAAAGACTAAAAAGCAATAGTTGTTTCCACTTAAAGCGAAACCATAGACTGAAAGAAAAATGAATGGATGTAAGTCCAATTTTGATTCCCTGATATCGATATCAAATAAGTGACTGAATTTTGAAGGCTAAATAAGTCCTCTGAGTAAATGGTATCATGGCTGAGACTAAGAACTACAATTATACCTACTTAGAGCCAAATCCGAAGCAAAAACTAAAATAAAAGGGCTGAAAAAAATACAGACATACAGGCAGGTAAACAGAGACACACACAAACATCTTGCCTTATATATATATATATTATCAATTTTCTGCACTATTGTAAGAACTGCAACCTTGAAACATCTGAATATCATTTCTTATGTCTTTGTTTATGAGTGTATCAAATTTGATTAAAATCAGACCACTCCTTCTATAACCCGCTTTTTTGATTATCGATTTTTGATATTTATTGGGGGGTACCTTGACACAAAACCTAGCTAAGAACACTCGCAGATGCTTATAGTACAACTGTGTAAATTTTCAAGAAAATCGGTTCAGCCATTTTGGAGTCTATAGCTAATGGACACACACACACACACACACACACACACACACAGACAAAGTTCCATTTATAAATAAGTTTAGATATACAGCAAGGCAATTCTGAAAGAACTAAAGGATTCATCATTTGCAGCCACAATCTTAACAACATAAGATATGCAGATGACACAGTGTTGATAGCAGACACAGAAAGGAAACTACAAAAATGCCTACAGAAGGTAGTGAAGGAAAGTGAGAAGAAATAGAAAGGGTGTAAAACAAGGATGTGTCTTCACACCATAATTATTCAACCTATGCAACGATGCAATTCCAAGAGAATTAGAAGTCCTACCAGGATTCATTATTGGCAGCCACAATCTTAACAACATAAGATATGCATATGACACAGTGTTGATAGCAGACACAGAAAGGAAACTACAAAAATGTCTACAGAAGGTAGTGAAGGAAAGTGAGAAGAAATAGAAAGAGGTGTAAAACAAGGATGTGTCTTCACACCGTAATTATTCAACCTATGCAACAATGCAATTCCAAGAGAATTAGAAGTCCTACCAGGATTCATTATTGGTAGCCACAATCTTAACAACATAAGATATGCAGATGACACAGTGTTGATAGCAGACACAGAAAGGAAACTACAAAAATGCCTTCAGAAGGTAGTGAAGGAAAGTGAGAAGAAATAGAAAGAGGTGTAAAACAAGGATGTGTCTTCACACCGTAATTATTCAACCTATGCAACGATGCAATTCTGAGAGAATTAGAAGTCCTACCAGGATTCATTATTGGCAGCCACAATCTTAACAACATAAGATATGCATATGACACAGTGTTGATAGCAGACACAGAAAGGAAACTACAAAAATGTCTACAGAAGGTAGTGAAGGAAAGTGAGAAGAAATAGAAAGAGTTGTAAAACAAGGATGTGTCTTCACACCGTAATTATTCAACCTATGCAACGATGCAATTCTGAGAGAATTAGAAGTCCTACCAGGATTCATTATTGGCAGCCACAATCTTAACAACATAAGATATGCATATGACACAGTGTTGATAGCAGACACAGAAAGGAAACTACAAAAATGTCTACAGAAGGTAGTGAAGGAAAGTGAGAAGAAATAGAAAGAGGTGTAAAACAAGGATGTGTCTTCACACCGTAATTATTCAACCTATGCAACAATGCAATTCCAAGAGAATTAGAAGTCCTACCAGGATTCATTATTGGTAGCCACAATCTTAACAACATAAGATATGCATATGACACAGTGTTGATAGCAGACACAGAAAGGAAACTACAAAAATGTCTACAGAAGGTAGTGAAGGAAAGTGAGAAGAAATAGAAAGAGGTGTAAAACAAGGATGTGTCTTCACACCGTAATTATTCAACCTATGCAACGATGCAATTCCGAGAGAATTAGAAGTCCTACCAGGATTCATTACTGGCAGCCACAATCTTAACAACATAAGATATGCAGATGACACAGTGTTGATAGCAGACACAGAAAGGAAACTACAAAAATGCCTTCAGAAGGTAGTGAAGGAAAGTGAGAAGAAATAGAAAGAGGTGTAAAACAAGGATGTGTCTTCACACCGTAATTATTCAACCTATGCAACAATGCAATTCCAAGAGAATTAGAAGTCCTACCAGGATTCATTATTGGCAGCCACAATCTTAACAACATAAGATATGCAGATGACAAAGTGTTGATAGCAGACACAGAAAGGAAACTACAAAAATGTCTACAGAAGGTAGTGAAGGAAAGTGAGAAGAAATAGAAAGAGGTGTAAAACAAGGATGTGTCTTCACACCGTAATTATTCAACCTATGCAACGATGCAATTCCAAGAGAATTAGAAGTCCTACCAGGATTCATTATTGGCAGCCACAATCTTAACAACATAAGATATGCATATGACACAGTGTTGATAGCAGACACAGAAAGGAAACTACAAAAATGTCTACAGAAGGTAGTGAAGGAAAGTGAGAAGAAATAGAAAGAGGTGTAAAACAAGGATGTGACTTCACACCGTAATTATTCAACCTATGCAACGATGCAATTCCAAGAGAATTAGAAGTCCTACCAGGATTCATTATTGGTAGCCACAATCTTAACAAAATAAGATATGCAGATGACACAGTGTTGATAGCAGACACAGAAAGGAAACTACAAAAATGCCTACAGAAGGTAGTGAAGGAAAGTGAGAAGAAATAGAAAGAGGTGTAAAACAAGGATGTGACTTCACACCGTAATTATTCAACCTATGCAACGATGCAATTCCAAGAGAATTAGAAGTCCTACCAGGATTCATTATTGGCAGCCACAATCTTAACAACATAAGATATGCAGATGACACAGTGTTGATAGCAGACACAGAAAGGAAACTACAAAAATGCCTACAGAAGGTAGTGAAGGAAAGTGAGAAGAAATAGAAAGAGGTGTAAAACAAGGATGTGTCTTCACACCGTAATTATTCAACCTATGCAACAATGCAATTCCGAGAGAATTAGAAGTCCTACCAGGATTCATTATTGGCAGCCACAATCTTAATAACATAAGATATGCAGATGACACAGTGTTGATAGCAGACACAGAAAGGAAACTACAAAAATGTCTACAGAAGGTAGTGAAGGAAAGTGAGAAGAAATAGAAAGAGGTGTAAAACAAGGATGTGTCTTCACATCGTAATTATTCAACCTATGCAACGATGCAATTCCAAGAGAATTAGAAGTCCTACCAGGATTCATTATTGGCAGCCACAATCTTAATAACATAAGATATGCAGATGACACAGTGTTGATAGCAGACACAGAAAGGAAACTACAAAAATGTCTACAGAAGGTAGTGAAGGAAAGTGAGAAGAAATAGAAAGAGGTGTAAAACAAGGATGTGTCTTCACATCGTAATTATTCAACCTATGCAACGATGCAATTCCAAGAGAATTAGAAGTCCTACCAGGATTCATTATTGGCAGCCACAATCTGAACAACATAAGATATGCAGATGACACAGTGTTGATAGCAGACACAGAAAGGAAACTACAAAAATGTCTACAGAAGGTAGTGAAGGAAAGTGAGAAGAAATAGAAAGAGGTGTAAAACAAGGATGTATCTTCACATCGTAATTATTCAACCTATGCAACGATGCAATTCCAAGAGAATTAGAAGTCCTACCAGGATTCATTATTGGCAGCCACAATCTGAACAACATAAGATATGCAGATGACACAGTGTTGATAGCAGACACAGAAAGGAAACTACAAAAATGTCTACAGAAGGTAGTGAAGGAAAGTGAGAAGAAATAGAAAGAGGTGTAAAACAAGGATGTGTCTTCACACCGTAATTATTCAACCTATGCAATGATGCAATTCCAAGAGAATTAGAAGTCCTACCAGGATTCATTATTGGCAGCCACAATCTTAACAACATAAGATATGCAGATGACACAGTGTTGATAGCAGACACAGAAAGGAAACTACAAAAATGCCTACAGAAGGTAGTGAAGGAAAGTGAGAAGAAATAGAAAGAGGTGTAAAACAAGGACGTGTCTTCACACCGTAATTATTCAACCTATGCAACGATGCAATTCCAAGAGAATTAGAAGTCCTACCAGGATTCATTATTGGCAGCCACAATCTTAACAACATAAGATATGCAGATGACACAGTGTTGATAGCAGACACAGAAAGGAAACTACAAAAATGTCTACAGAAGGTAGTGAAGGAAAGTGAGAAGAAATAGAAAGAGTTGTAAAACAAGGATGTGTCTTCACACCGTAATTATTCAACCTATGCAACAATGCAATTCCAAGAGAATTAGAAGTCCTACCAGGATTCATTATTGGCAGCCACAATCTTAACAACATAAGATATGCAGATGACACAGTGTTGATAGCAGAAACAGTAAGAAAACTACAAAAATGCCTACAGAAGGTAGTGAAGGGAAGTAAGAAAAAGAGACTAACATAAAGGACAATAAGACTGAATGCATGGCCATCAGCAAAAAAGGAACCCAAAATGCTAATTATACATTGCGGATACTAAAATTAAGTAAGTACAGAAATTTAAACACCTGGGAAATTGTATGGCAGAGAACAGAAAGTGTGACATGGAAATCCAAAGGTGTAATGGTATGGCCAAGGATGTATTCCAAAAGCTAAGCAGAGTTTTGAGAGACAGGGAAATTTTGTTTGCAAACAAAGAAAAGAGTACTGAACTGTTATGTCATATTTGTCCTTCTATATAGCAGTGAATGCTGGACAGCCTCCTCAGAGATGAAGGAGGGATTGAAACTTGGTTCTACTGTGCATTGAGTGTACTATGGACTGAACATGTGAACAGTAACAAGATTTTGGGGAGAATGGAAGCAAAAAATGCATCTAGTTGTCCAGTAATCATGAGTTCAATCCTTGCTTCAGACAGTAAAAGTCATATACACTGATTCAGGAAAAAAACCCAAAGTGGCATCAGTCTGTTATTAAAGTGCTGTACGTGATACACGCTTAGGGCAATCGTGACTCAAAAGAGACATGACTGACAGGGTAGAAGATTATCTCGCAGTAGGTTGCCATTGCTTTCTGCAATAGCTTGGTTGCCAACCAAGGCTATAGAACCCAATATGTCTTATTATTTAACCCATAACTGGAGGAAAGAAATGGATTAATATCTTTCTCAAGGGTATTTGTGCGTAAGTGAATGCAAGGAATTCAACTGGAACTTGAACTTGGCTCCCCGATTTATTGTTCTGAGTCAATATCCACTGCACCACAATGCATATCATCACAAAGTTTCATCACAAAGACAAATTAACTAAGAAGTATTAATTGTCATGCATTATCTTCACCTCTAGTATAGAACAATCTACCTCAGTTTGATTTGAAATTCCTAGTAAGCTACTGTATATGACAGGTGAAGGTTATTGATGAAAGCCATTATTGATTATTGCTGTCACATCTGGTCTGGTGTCTCTGCTATTCATCTCGGGCTTCTTGACAAAATCCAACAAAGAATCTGTAATATAATTGTAATGTGGCTTACCACTGTCTCATCTCCAAATACTTTCACGGCTTCTACTTTGATGAGCTTAGCTCCCTGATACCCCCACTGCATGAATTCACTCAAGCTACTAGACTAGTAACTAGGTCTCACCCTTTTACAGTGAAATCAATCAAATGTAACCACAACATCTACTTTATCAGCTTCTTTTCTCGCACTTCCCGTATGTAGAATTCACTTCTGCATACTTGCTTCCCTGAAAGCTACAATCTCCAAGAATTTGAATCCAGTCATCACTTATCTTCTTGACTCACATCCTTTCGATGACAAAACCTTGTATCATGTTCTTCCTTTCTACTCCACCATCATGCAGCCCTCTTCACACCTGTATTCTCGTCCTTCTCTTGCTCATTCTCTGACTCCTCTATAACGTGTTTCTCTTTCTCATCACTCTCCTCTTATGTAACCCCCTGCATACCAGTGGCAGTTCTGCTTCACTTGGGGTGAAATGATTAAAAAAAATCCTTGTTACAATTTTTGGAATATTGAGATTATAACAACCAAAACGATTCCTCCAGTTCGTATTTATAATGATTATTCCACAAATTTTGATAAAAAGAATATTTTATTGCAGATTATTACAAATTATGTTTTAAATGATGATGTAGAATCACTTCTACATGCATGTACATACTTATACACATATCGCCATGTATGCACGTACACACACATATATGCACATACTTATACATTAGTACCACACGTGAAACCTCTTTTTCCCATGCTTCATTCAGAAATATATAAGCTGATGTTCACACATGTATAGACCAGTTGGAATCTGTCGTTCGAAGCTAACAGTCTGAATGCTGTTTTATTATTAATGTGGTGGGTTGGACAACCACTCTACTTTATAATGGTTACTCCACTTTCAAATTACTATCACGTTGTCCAGTCCACAACATACTAAATTAAATATCTCTTAGAAACTGGACACCCAGGTGCATTGGAATTTATTTTATTCCCCAAGTTGGAGTATTTTAACAGAATTCTTCTAAGAAAAATCACTGTTTTTGTTCTTATGGTAGCAATCATACAGAAATCAGTGCAATTATGGTAGCTGTAAATATACAATGAAATTTGATTCATTTAAACAAGTAAATTCTATGACTAAGATTTTTTTATACACATGAGATATGAGTATATTAGAATATATGTTAATTTATCATGATATATATATATATATATATATATATATATTTAATGAATCAGTTATTATAAATTGTCTAAAAATACTGAAACCTAGGTTGCAGAAATAACTTGTTTCCAAATGAAAAATATTCAAAAGCTCTACAATATATATGCATTGAGCCTTTTTATTACAACTGTGTACTGGTCTTATTCAATTATGACCAAAAATCTGAATAACAATAATTATATATATATAATAATGGATTCTCCCGTCGCGTTCAACGTATGAGGGTCCAACCTTTTTCCAGCAAGACAACCACACAGAGATTTGTTTATAGTGGTGAAGGCATTGTGTAGTACCATCCACACTTCTTGGAACTGCTGATAACAAACAATTGGTGCAGATGACTGCCACAAATCGCACGAACAGCAGACCTCAATTATTTAACCCATAATTGGAGGGAACGAACGGATTAATACCTTTCCCAAGGGTACCAGTGCGCAAGTGAATGCAGCGTGCTCGACTGAAATTGGAACTCGGCTCACCGATTTCCCCCTCCAAGCCGACATCCACCGCACCCCAACGCACATCCGTGAATGCTAACAGCACCTGGTATTCCCAAGTGGTCACCCACCTAAGTACTGACCAGGTTCAATGTTGCTTAACTTCGGTGATCGAGCGGGAACCGGTGTATCCAATGTGACATGACCGTTATATATATATATATATATATATATATATATATATATATATATATATATATATATATATATATATATATATATATATATATTGTTAAAGTGTTTTTAGCAGTGTCTAGTTTTTAGATTTGTGGATTTTGTGAGCTTGTTTTTTTTGGGCTTTGAGAATGAAATGGTGTGGGTAGTGAAGAAGTATGAATGTTTTCTTAATATATTTATTTTCATTTAGGTATCTTGCACTACATATTGTAAGGGCTCTGAGGTAGAATCCTATAAGTCTAGATTTTATTCTTTGATAGTGTTAGGAATAGAAATTTATTAAATCATTTACCTTAATTAAAAAAATCAACGTAGTTCTTTAAGGGGAAAATATTTTGAAAGGTTAATAAAATTATTATCATATATATATATATATATATATATATATATAGAGAGAGAGAGAGAGAGAGAGAGATAATGATGAGGAAGCACACATGTTATTTTTAACAAAACAAGATAAGGAATTTATTTTCAAAAGAGAAAATTCTAAATTTTTATTTTTTTATTTTTAATTAAATTTGAGTTCAAAAATTCGTTTTTTACCGTTTACTTTAATCTCTATTATTTGTTTTCATTCACCATTTTTTATTCTTTTCCTTTTTATACCCAATTTTTTGTTAATTTGTTTTTATCTACACTTTCAATGATTATTTGTTTTTCCCTTAAAAGTTTGGCAATGTTTAACCTTCATACTTGCAAAAATAATCTGTCCAAAGGATGGTTTTTTCTCTTGATACTGCTATTTTTTTAACTGTCTTCACACCATGGCAATGTGTCTTGCTTTAAAAAGCAATGATTAAAAGTGTCAATAAAATCTCAAGACATAATGAAAGTGAATTTATACAGTTTCTTTGTTTTTGAGAATTCATAACAAAAATATTAAACACTAGCAGTATAGCAAACTGTCTGTGTACAGACAGGATATGAATAGAAAGGAGTGTAAGACAAGGATATATTTTCTCATCAGATTTATTCAACACAAGCAGTATAGCCCAGGGTTGCTCAGGTGTAATGAAAACTTTAAAACTAATCCATGGTCCTGGAGCTCAGACTCTTTGGACGTTGGCACGAAAGACTAAAAAGCAATAGTTGTTTCCACTTAAAGCAAAACTGTAGACTGAAAGAAAAATGAATGGATGTAAGTCAAATTTTGATTTCCTGGTATTGATATCAAATAAGTTTTTTCGTTGTAAACTGAATTTTGAAGGCTAAATATGTCCTCTGAGTAAATGGTATCATGGCTGAGACTAAGAACTGTAATTATACCTACTTAGAGCCAAACCCGAAGCAAAATCTAAAATAAAAGGGCTGAAAAAATACAGACATACAGGCAGATAAACAGACACACACAAACATCTTGCCTTTTATATATATATATTACTGATTTTCTGCACTATTGTAAGAACTGCAACCTTGAAACTTCTGAATATCGTTTCTTATGTCTTTGTCTATGAGTGTTGATTAAAATCAGACCACTCCTTCTATAACCTGCTTTTTTGATTATTGATTTTTGATATTTATTGGGGGTACCTCAGCACAAGACCTATCTAAGAACACTCGCAGATGCTTATAGTACAACTGTGTAAATTTTCAAGAAAATCGGTTCAGCCATTTAGGAGTCTATAGGTAAGGGACACACACACACGCACAGACACACACACACACACACACACTCACACACACAAAGTTCCATTTATAAATAAGTTTAGATTATTTATTAGATTGTCTATGAACAACAATAATTTTATTTTTACAACATTCTAAAAACTAATTCAATTGTATGCAATATTTATCATTTAACAATTAATAAAGAAATAAACATGAAAATAATTTTTAATTCATATATTTATAAAGATTTACTAGATTATAAAATTATGTGAATCAACTATAATGAAATCCTTATTATTTACCCCAAAGTTTGAATCAATTTGTAATTAAATAATGTATCAACAACTATTCAAACAAGAAATCTAATAACTAACTAGTTTTTTAACTAGTTTTGTTGCAAATTCTCAAGAACAAAGAAAATGTATAAATTCCCTTTCATATGTTTAGGTGTTATTCAAATTCTTTTTAAAACAAATCATATTCCCGAGGGGTAATTAAAATAGAAGTGGTGTCAGGTGAAAAACTGTCCTTTTGATACACCTGTTTTTATGGTCACAAAGTATAAACTTTGCCAAAAGTTCAACTAGAATTTATTCTTCACTATAAATTATATTGATGTTTGGGTTATATAAGCATTCTTGAGCAAAATTGAATGCTGTTGAGACAAAACCATATTTCTGTAACATCACTCTCAACGTTCTGTAATATCAATATATAAAATAGTGTATTAGTACATGTTAACCATTTGCTTATCTTAATACAAATAAAGGCATTGTGTTCTGTTTTTTTTGTGATCATCAAAACCTTTAGCGTGATAATTTAGTTTTACACATATATTTAAAAAATATTGACTGTCAAAAGAAACAGAAATAATATGAAGAAAGAATAGAGAACAAGACACTCCTTCCAAATATCAGCTTGATAATGCAACACGAGATTATTTTTAAACTTTTTATAGAAAATTGAAGTGTACTACCGTACTGAGTGTCTTATCAAATGCACTTTTAAAAATAAATAATGTATTCAAGTAATATACTATATTCAACATCAGTATTATTGATTAGTGGCTAGGCAGAGAATACTTGGTTTGTCCAACCAGGTGATTGGAATAATTCCAGTGAGAACATACTTGTAAACCATGCATCTTTATCAGACAGAAAATATGAAATTTGTTAGCTTTAGGTCCTATTTTAAAACTCGATATTTAATGCAAAATGGGAAACAAACTGCCTCTAACTAAAATCTTTCAAAAGCTTTGCAGGTCAAATGTTTTAAAGAATATACACTGATAAAAATGACAACATATCCAGTGCATCTTATCAGAATTTCTATAGGAAGAAAAAATACAAAATTTCAAATTACCGATTCATACATTTTGAGTCAATTCAATCATTTTATTTTGCTTAAATTTGTCTCTTTTTTAAACTAGCTTTGTATTTCAGTATTGACTATTTCAAGATATCTACAAATTGAAAGCTCAGAATTTGGAGAAAAAAGACTAACTTGGATAAAAATCCATGTTCTGTTTATTTTGTTTTTGTATCAGATGGTGGAGAAACTTTTGACTTTTGAGGAAACCAAATAACGAAAGTACCTAAAAAGTGGAGAATGAAGAAAAAAATAACATATTTCAATGTATAGACAAACAAAGAATGTGCATAAAATTGATTTCTAAGATTCCTTTCATTTAGCACAATTACTGCCTAGAATTCTGATATATTATCTACACCTATCAAAAATTACCAGACTAGACAATCTAGAAAGCAGAAAGAAACATCCATATGAAATTGTTTTGTATGCAATTGTACTTTAAAAAAATATCATGCAATTTATATAAATATATTTTTCACAGTAGCTATAAATGAAAAGCAAGAGTTTTTATACTACATAATATATTTACATTTTTTTAATTATTTAAACAAACATTTCATTAAAATACTTAGATTCACTTGACTTACAAAAAAGGTAGTATCTGTTTAGTTAAATGATCTTTACCAATGAAGTTAAAATATAAAAGCCACTTGTATAAAACAAATTTCTTAACTTTAAAGAAATTGATAATATTTATTGGTGTTTCTTTTATATTTAAGCTGATTTATGAAAGTAGTTTAGAAATTAATAGTAAATTTATATTTAAAACAAAGACTAGCAAAAGCAGTTTACTAGCAGCATAAGAAAAGACATGAACCAAAGTTTATAATATTTTAAAACGCTATAAAAATGACATATATTGTGTCACACTCTGCTTTTAGAGAATAGTTTGACTCAAAATATTGGACTCAAAGTAAGTTCCTAGGACATGCAAGAGAAAGGAGGGCTTGGAGAACCTGATACTAACAGGTCAAATAAAAGGAAAAAGAGACAGGGGAAAGCAACGGATAACATATGTGAAGGACCTAATCAGGTGGATAATTAAACGAGGGTTGCATGGTGTAACAGGAGAAGGCGTGTTATGAACCACCAGGGATAGGGAAACAGGGGAAGCCATGATCGCCTACGTCCTGAAGGGACAGGGCACATAGTAGAAGAAGAAAGCATTCTTTATATTTTTCAATGAATTTCTTCTTTCATCTCACTTGATGACTGTAATCATAACTCATTTTAGGAATCAGCTTTAGCAGCAGTTTCATTTTGGTTAAAATTGTAATGGGAGAGATGTATGGAAAAAAGATTTTTTCTGCCATTTTCATTTCTCTTGCTGTCTGTGATGTAATAACACCATTAGTTCATGAAGGGAATGAAATAGGTAAAAGGAAAAAGAATGACAAACTTGCTTGGTTCTCAGAGAAACTTTCATCCTGCTAAAACATATACAAAACTATATATCTAAACTTATTTATAAATGGAAGTCTGTGTGTGTGTGTGTATGTGTGTATGTGTGTGTGTGTGTGTCCATTAGCTATAGACTCCGAAACGGCTGAACTGATTTTCTTGAAAATTTACACTGTTGTACTATAAGTGTCTGCAAGTGTTCTTAGCTAGGTTTTGTGTCGATGTACCCCCGATAAATATCGATAATCGAAAAAATTGGGTTATACAAGGAGTGGTCCGATTTTAATCAAATTTGATACACTCATAGACAAAGACATGAGAAATGATATTCAGAAATTTCAAGGTTGCAGTTCTTACAATAGTGCAGAAAATTGATAATATATATATATAAAAGGCAAGATGTTTGTGTGTGTCTCTGTTTACCTGCCTGTATGTCTGTATTTTTTCAGCTCTTTTATTTTAGTTTTTGCTTCGGGTTTGGCTCTAAGTAGGTATAATTGTAGTTGTTAGTCTCAGCCATGATACCATTTACTCAGAGGACTTATTTAGCCTTCAAAATTCAGTTTACGATGAAAAAAACTTATCTGAAATCGAAAATTGGACTTACATCCATTCATTTTTCTTTCAGTCTGTGGTTTTGCTTTAACTGGAAACAACTATTGCTTTTTAGTCTTTCATGCCAACATCCAAAGAGCCTGAGCTCCAGGACCATGGATTAGTTTTAAAGCTTTCCTTACACCCAAGCAACGCCGGGCTATATTACTAGTATATATATATATATATATATATATATATATAATAATAACTATAATAATTATAACAATATTAATAGTAACAGAAATAATTCTGCTAATACTAGTAATAGTTATACTATATTTAAGATCGTCTTGAAAAACCCACCGAGGACAAATTCGGAGGGAAAAGGAGAGGAAGTAAAAAAAGAAACTAACACAGTACATGAACAAAAATTCAAATAATCGTAGGAAAAAAACCCAAGATGAAAACCCTAACACAAAAGTGCTCAATACGAAAGTAGAGCAACAAAGACAGAAAATCTATGCATAGACTTTCTGTATATATATATATATATATATATATACATATATATGCACCGGGACATGGAAATTCCCAGGTTGGTGTCTGGGGGCACGTTTATACCACTGGACAAGATACCATCCTTAGTCTTTGTTAAGACAGGTATCTAGGAGAAGGAAACTCTGATATAAAACCTGAGGTTTTTTCTTGCTTAATCTGTGGCAATTTTTTGCACCGACTTGAGTTTATGAATGGATCCAAAAAATGTGGATAGTATTTGCACAGGCTTTCACCACTATAATCAAATCATTTGTGTGGGTTTCTTGACAACCTAAGTTTATTCAAAAGTCCTGCACACACAAAAGTCCACAGGCGATAGGGTGAAGGCGATGGGAACAGGTGAAGGATATCACTGGAAGTTCCTACACTGTGGCGACCGGTAGGTGATGGCCATTCTGCACCAATACCTGAGCAATTGTACAGTTCGTGTCCTCCATCGGTGACAAAGCAGCCCTATTTAGGGACAGCACTGCTTTCCCCATGCTGGGGAGGGGGCAATAAAAGGAACCCGAAACAAATTCTTGCTCAAAATCACCCTTGACAGCATACTGTAGCTGCCTAGGTATCCAGCACGCAGTCCCAGTAATAGAAGAAGCAAAAGCTTTCATTTTGAATCTTGGAATGTCTGCACGCTACTTGACAATGATAATCAGCCAGAACGTAAGACAGCTCTTGTTGCACTTGAGCTGAAAAAGTTCGGGATTGATATTGCAGCTCTTAGTGAAACACGCCTGGCTGGCAACTTGCAACTAACTGAAGAGAAAAGTGGGTATACCTTTTTCTGGAGTGGCAAAGGCCCAGAAGAACCTCGTCATTCCGGAGTAGGATTTGCTATCAAGTCCAACTTTGCCAAGTCATTACCAACCCTTCCAAAGGGGTTTTCGGATTGCCTAATGACGTTAACCCTCAATCTAGAATGTGATACCAGTGTCGTAGTAATTAGTTGTTATGCTCCCACGTTAGACCAGAGCCGGAGAAAAATGAATTTTACCAACAACTGAGGGAAATTGTTGCGAATGTGCTACACAAGGACAAACCTGTATTAATGGGTGATTTTAATGCTCGTGTGGGTGTGGATAGCACATCATGGGATGGTGTTTTGGGTCATCATGGTGTTGGTTGTATGACTGATAATGGTCTTCTTTTGTTGTCACTTTGTAGGGAGTTTAACCTGTGTATTACCAACACGGTATTCCAACAGAAAAACTTCCACAAGACTACATGGATGCACCCTCATTCAAGGGATTGGCACTTGATTGATTACATCATCACCAAAAGACGTGACATTAAAAACTTTCATATCACTTGTTCATTCCATACAAGTTGCTATCTTTGCGACCATGCATTGCTCTGAAGTAAAACAACGTTGCATTTACAACACAGACAAATGAAACGCTCCTCTGTCCCCAAACAAATTAACGTCCTTCCATTAAAAAGCACCGGTCAACAAGCGGCACTGTCAGCCCACCTTCATCATTCATTAGATTCTGTTGAAATAACTGATGATATTGAATCTTTATAGAAATCATGACGTGACGCAATTCACACATCTGCATTGGAAGTTCTGGGCTTACCTATTCGTAAGAATCAGGACTGGTTTGATGATCAAAATGTTGAGGCACAGGATTTGATCAACAAGATGCACAAGGCTCACAAAATCTAGATTGCGAATAAGAACTCCACATTAAAGAAGAAAGAGTACAATGGATGCAAAAACAAGGTCTAGAAAACAGTACAACAGATGAAAGAGGCATGGTGGTCGTCACATGCCAAGTCACTGCAAGAAGCATTTGATAGGAAGGACTCAAAAGACTTTTATGAAGGTATTAAGAAAGTTTTTGGGCCACATGAATCTGGTGTTTCTCCCATATTTGCAAGTGATGGCACACTGCTGACTGACAGAGTGGATATTTTGAATTGCTGGAAGGAGCATTTTGAAGCAGTTCTAAACAATGCTTCTACAACTGATGAAGAAATAATTTCATCTATCACTGAGCGACCTGAAATTCCTGAACTCTCTTTCCTTCCAGCAGTACATGAGTTTTTGTTGCTATCAAGCAAATTTCTTCAGGTAAAAAATCTGAAAAGACGCCTTACCTCCTGAGGTTTTTAAGTACGGTGGTCAGAAACTGGTGAAGAAGCTGCATAGTCACTTTATGAAGATCCGGCTAACTGGAAATGTCCCTCAGAATTTCAAAGATGCACTAATTCAACACCTGTATAAAAACAAGGGCAATAGAAACATGTGACAACCATCATGGCATCTCACTTTTATCAATTGCAGGGAAGATCTTGGCAAGGCTTATTCTCAATAGAATAATCAAACACCTTGTTGATGATATCTACCCCAAATCTCAGTGCAGTTTCCGTGCTGGTCGAGGTACTGTCGATATAATTTTCCCTCCGCCAGGTTGCTGAGAAAGTCCGAGAGAAGAACGAGGAGCTGTATATCATTTTCATTGACCTTACAAAGGCCTTTGACACAGTCAACCGTGCAGTTCTCTGGAAGGTTTTGAAAAAGCCGGGAATACCCGACAACATGCTGAATGTAATCATGTCTTTTCATGATGGAATGAAGGCATCTGTTGTTTCAAATGGGGAGTCTTCAGAACCTTTCAATGTGACAAATGGTACTAAACAGGGTTGCATAATGGCACCTGTGCTGTTTGCTTTGTTCTTTTCAGTTATGATGAAGTATGCTTTTGCTGATATTGGTACAGGCGTAGAATTCAAATTCAGAACAAGTGGTGGTCTCTTTAACCAGCAGTGTTTCAAAACTAAGACCCTCATTTGACAGACTATCATTAGGGATCTTTTGTTTGCAGATGACGCTGCACTTTGTGCAACCTCTCAGGAGGAAGCGCAACTGCTTGTAGATAGGTTTTCCGCTGCTTGCAAGGCTTTTGGTCTGACAATCAGCATCAAGAAAACAGAGGTGACTTACCAACCTTGCCCCACACCAAAACAAGTTTTGGGTGTGAAGCAGCAGCCACCAGTATACAGCTTTCCCGATATACCAATCTGAGTAGAAGGTAAAGATCTGAAATATGTGAAAAACTTTACCTATCTTGGAAGTAAGGTTAATTGGAATGCTTCTCTTGATGAAGAAATCATCAATTGAATGGCGAAAGCAACTAGTGCTTTTGGGAAACTGCGCCATTGGTTGTGGGATGATAGGGGGTTAGGCTAAGGACTAAAGTACTTGTGTATAAAGCAGTTGTGCTAATTACACTGCTTTATGGATCGAAATCATGGACAGTCTATCATAATCACATCCAGAAGCTTAATGTCTTCCACAAAAATTGCCTTAGAACAATTTGTGGTTTTACCCTAAACAAACGGATGTCTAATGCGGACCTATTCATGTGCTGTGGTATTAGTGGAATTGAGAGCTTTTTGATGCAATCACAGCTGCGTTGGGCAGGACATGTCTTATGTATGGAAGATGACCGGATACCAAAGCAAGTATTGTACGGCGAGCTCAGCAGTGGACGGCGGAATGTGGGTAGACCTCTGCTTTGCTTTAAGGATAAGCTGAAAATGAATTTGACATGTACAAATATTCCTCACCGTGATTTTGAACGATTTGCCTCTCAACGAATTGAATGGAGATCTGCCTGCCAGAGGGGCATCAAGCAGTTCTCTGAGACTGAGATTGACCAACTGCGCGTAAGATGTGAGAGAACCAAAGCAACTGCAAGTGTCCCAGCCGATCATTCGTGCAATCTCCCTTCTTGCCTCCATTGTGGACTTGTTTGTAAATCTCTTGCAGGACTCAAATGCCATTTATGATTGAGTAAGTGCAGGCATGCTACATTGAATTAAACGGTTGTCTAGACCTCATACATCATAATCGACGGGAGAGTCCATCATATATATATATATATATATACAGTACTGTGCAAAAGTATTAGGACAAGAACTATTTTATCTTTTATGAAAGGAAAAAGAATGACAAACTTGCTTGATTCTCAGAAACTTTCATCCTGCTAAAAGATATACAAAACTTTATGCTCTCACACCCTGATTGAGCACTCTGGAAGAACCATAGACTTTGAAAAACAGTAGCTACCCTGGCATGTACGCATCGCTCATTCACTAATGAATTAGAGCACTCTGACTATTGGGCGTGTATAATGATAATATACATGCTAAAAAGTCTGCCTTCTTCTACCATGCGCCCATGGCCCAGAGGTAGAATCGCCGACTTACGCCACTTCGATCAGGTTTCAATCCTGGGTTAGAAGCAATCGGAGTCTAACTGTACTGATGAGCTGTGAAACAGTGAAACAGATCTGTCTGCAGAAGACTATATATATATATATATATACAGTACTGTGCAAAAGTATTAGGACAAGCTATTTTATCTTTTATAAGGCATCAAAAGAAAGTTTAAAATCACTCCTGTCCTAACACTTTTGCACACTACCGGTAGTGTGCAAAAGTATTAGGACAGGGGTGATTTTTTAAAAACTTCAGTTAAATTCAAATACATGGTGAAAAGCCAAACCTTTGTCAGAATTATTTAACTAAAAATGAAGAAGAAGGAAGGCTTCGGAATTTGAATTGGCCCTGATCCCAATCATACTAAACATCTATGGGATATTTTGGATAAAAAAATTGATCTAATGTTACTTTGCAAGACACACTTTGGAAATAAATACAAGGTGCTTGGCAGGTGCATTAGATGCATTGAAGAAGCTTGTGATGTCAATGCCTGACAGAATGAAGGCTGTGATAAATGCAAAAGGCTTTTATACTAAATATTACATTTATTTTGTAACAAGTATTTTTTCTTGTTAAAGCATTTGTTGAGTAAATCAAATAAAATTACTTTAATTAAATTGTTTATTTTCTGTCAGTATGACTCATAAAAGATAAAATAGTTCTTGTCGTAATACTTTTGCACTGCACTGTATGGGTGTGTGTGTGTGTGTGTGTGTGTGTATTAGGTGCGATTGGTAAATTGTCGCAATTATTTAATTATTTCAAGGCAAAAGGCTATTATACTAAATATTAGATTTATTTTGTAACAAGTATTTTTTCTTGTTAAAGCATTTGTTGAGTAAATCAAGTAAAATTACTTTAATTAAATTGTTTATTTTCTGTCAGTATGACTCATAAAAATAAAATAGTTCTTGTCCTAATACTTTTGCACTGCACTCTGTGTGTGTGTGTGTGTGTGTGTGTGTGTGTGTGTGTGTGTGTGTGTGTGTGTCTCATGTGGGAAATAATATATCACATATATCTACACAGTAATGTAAGGATAATGTAAGAAGAAACAAAAAGAAAGGATCTTACATACAATATGAGGATATTCCTGTATCTGAAGAAGCCATGTTTAGGACTCCAGGTTCAGACGAGCCGGATTCATCTATCTCTCTGGTGAAAGCATATTCCATGAACAAGAAACAGTAGATTTTGGGTTTTCCCAAATTGATGACTGTGCACTGAAGTTTATATCAGTTAAAGATCTATTTCATAGGAAAACAGCAATATAGACTTCTAAACTGCTGGGAAAGCAGATTTGGCTTCTGCCTTGGCCATGGGGAGAACCAGGCTAAAGTAAGCAACCTTTCAGTTTACTTGCTGTAAACTAATTGAATTTGTCTGCCACTTTTGTCATTTTGTCAGAGATTATAAAGTAGTTCTTTTTTGTTGGTAGAGATGTGACTTGATTAAAAAAAGATGAATATTTATTTTCAAAGCATTAATTTATTAACCAGATAGCTGCACAGTCTTCTGACTTAATAACTAATTTTTGTTTGACATCACTAATCAGTCAGTCACATGACCCATGTGACTTTTCTTCATCAAAGGAGTTAAGTGCCTTCTTTATCTCTACAAAATAAAATTCATTGTGGATGTAATGGTTTATAATGAAAGAGTTTGAGTAATTTTTTCTAATTTTTATATTTCTGTATTAATGTTTATATATAATAGAAAATAAAATATAGACAAAGAGTGGTAAGTTAATTAGAATTGAAATATTTCTTTGGTAGAAATAATAAGCATGAAATATATAGTCAAAGCCAGTTTATTTAGAATAGTTGTTGCAGATTTTAATCAACTCATAATCAATAAAAAAGTGAAAAAGATGTTTAAATATAAAATATTTTTATTTTTGTATTTTTTGCAACTAAATTTTTTCTTAGCCTGTATGTGTGTATGTGGAGGTGCATGTGTTCTTACAGTCCTTGTTTGTTAAGATAAAAAGAAATGATTTTTGTGTGACAAAAAAGAGGCAAGGGAGAAAGTGAGAAGTAAAGTGTAAGTGTCATGTAGCTTGTAGCTTTTTCTTATCTACTCTTCAAAGAGATCACAAAGCATGTATTGCTTAGTGTGTAGGAGTATTAGTGTTTTTACAGTACTTTTTGTAGTTGTTTGTTAAGAAATGATTTCTTTGCTTGTATGTGTGAGAAAGAAAAGGCAAGAGAGAAAGTAAGAAGGAAACTTTAAGTCTATGTAGCTTGCTGAGGAAGATGGGTAGAAGAGTGAGGGAATTTTTTTAAGCCAAGCACTGATGAACTTTTGCCATCTGTCTCTCCTTTGTCTGGCAAGAAACTTTGCTTAAATACTCTTCAAAGGGATTATAAAGCAGTTTAGGAGTGTAACTTAGTTTTATTTTCAAAGCATTCATTTATTAACCAGATAGTTGTATAGTCTTCTGACTCAGAAATTAATTTTTGTCATTTGCTTTTGACTGTCTTAGTATTGATTTCGGTTTTCACTCCACAAAGTCATATATTTCAGACAGAATTAGATTTAGTTTTTTTTTTAATGTATTATATGCTTTACTCAAATAACTAAAAATTCAAAGTTTAATAAATTATTAGTTTAACAAAATTTTAGTCATTAGCTTTCAATAAAGTTTGCTAACTACAAGAACTTTGATATTGTAATAAGAGTAAATATAACGAGGGAGTATACATTTACGGTTTATGCAGAGGAAAACTCTTAAACAAGAAAAAGGAAATTCTGTTTTACAAGCACTTTATGGAAAAAGAGTACTTAAAAATGTCAAGAGATATATTTTTTTTATCTTTTTGATTCTTTAATGATTTGAGATAATTAATCTTAGATCTCACCTATGTAGAAAAGTAGATACTGGAAAAATGTTAAATGTCTAGCATTTCAGATTGCCTGAAGGTTGATGTCTGGATTATGTAAGAGGCGTGACTCTGTCTTCTTAGGGAAAAGAAAACTGAGGTAATGAAATTATGAAGTAAATATATGGAGGCTGAACAGAAAAGCAACCAGTTAAATTTAGAATATTATAAGATATGATTAACAGAGAAGTAAAAATTCAAAAACCTTGAGGGTACGAAACTATATCCACCCTCCTTTGATTTTTTAATATAAACCCTTTCATTTTGACCATCAGCCAGTTGTAGCCTGAGATTTGATAGTTCCTGTTGATACATTATTGTTCGGTAACTCTTTGACTACTTTAAGATTACCATATTTTATAAACCAGCCTAATAATACAACTTGAGTATAACATGTCCTTGTGTTTTTCAAGCTAAGATTAGAATAAATTGCATCGTTGAGTATAATATAATCCCATATAATCCCTATTCCTATCTAATTATTTTAAAATATTATACCATATTATGCATTAAAAATTCAATGTCATACATATTTCTCTCAAGTCTTTAGAAATTACTTTATTTACATTAAGATGTGAAACTGAGCAAATATTAATGTTTCAAAAGTCTGAGAAAGATGTGCATTTATAAGGCACTATTCAACTTTGTTTGATCATTGACACATTTTGTGGCAGAGACTGTCTAAAGCACATTGGATCTAATGACAATTTCTTCAATAAATGGAGGCACAAGTTCAAATTCAGTTTCTGAGTGCATATTTGTTTTTAATGATATTTCTAAAATATTAAGATTGGTTGATGAAAATAGATAAATAAATATACTGTTTGATAAATAAACAGAACGTCTACTCAAAAATGTGCATCCACCAAAAATAACACTTAAGTAATAACATCTGTCAGATTAATAAATAAAACTCTATCACTTTTTAGAAACACACACACACACACACACACACACACACACACACAATGTACTGCGTAAACGTATTATGACAAGAACTATTTTATCTCTTATATATATATATATATATATATATATATATATATATATATATATATATATATATATACAATATATATATATATATAGGCATATTGACAGAAAATAAACAATTTAATTAAAATCATTTTATTTGATTTATTCAACAAATGCTTTAACAAGAAAAAATACTTGTTACAAAATAAATGTAATATTTAGTATAAAAGGCTTTTGCTTTGATCACAGCCTTCATTCTGCCAGGCATTGACATCACAAGTTTCTTCAATGTATCTAATGGTATCTCCTGTCAAGCAGCTTGTATTTGTTTCGAAAGTGTGCCTTGCAAAGTAAATATCAGTTTTTTATTCAAGATATCCCATAGATGTTCAATAGGATTGGGATCAGGGCTTTGTAGGGGCCAATTCAAATTTTGAATCCTTCCTTTCTCTTCCTTTTTAGTGAAATAATTCTTACAAAGGTTTGGCTTTTCACCCTGTGTTTGAATTTCAGTGAGGCTTTTAGAAAAATCACCCGTTTTAATAGTTTTGCATGCTGCCGCTAATGTGCAAAAGTATTAGGACAGGGGGGATTTTAAATTTAATTTTGATGCCTCATAAAAGATAAAATAGTTCTTGTCCTAATACTTTTGCACAGTACAGTATATATACTAGGTGCGATTGGTAAATTGTCGCAATTATTTTGATGCCTTATAAAAGATAAAATAGTTCTTGTCCTAATACTGTTGCACAGTACTGTATATGAATTTACAAGTAAATTGCATTAATTTATTCACTAGATAATTGTACATTCACTAATCAATGTTTAATTGAACACTGGTTTGATCAGTGGGACAGTTTTAGTGGCAGTTTTCACACTGTTAATGGTTGTAGAAACTATGTTAATATGACAATATAATATAGTAAATATACAAATAATTTTTGATGGTACAGACCACTAAAACTGAATTACCAAAATAGGTATGTGACTGCATGGCAGTGTGCCTGTAACTGCAACTGATAACTTGGGGACATTAAATTCTTGGATATGTGAGAAGCAATGCCATCCCAGGATATCCTGGCCAGGTTGTTAGAAATCATACACAGTAACATTTAGTAAAACATGCTGGAGGTAGCAGTCTGATAATGACTTAGAAAATATGTCAATAAATTCAGATTGTAGATGTTACTGTTACAAAGTGCCAGTTTCCTCATTTACAATGACTTAATTTTCATTTCATAGCTCATCATAAAATGAGCTATTAAAACATTAAAACACAAAGAAGAATTTTCTGAGAAACTGAACAATTAGAACAAAAAAGAAATTGCTCTGTGTAAGTAAAGTTCAAGAGAGTGACACTGAGACAAGAAAGCAATTGATACCAGGTGCTGGAATACTTCAACAAAAACTAATTCTGCTGAATTGCAGTGTCTACCAAAATGAAAGATTAACCAGCCTTGAAAGTGCCATCAGAAGAGGTCAATTAGTAAGCTAGTCAATAATAGTTTGGTTCTCACAAGTAAATAAAAAGAAAATAAGTGGTGATAATTAACTCTTAACTGACCTTTTCAAGCTAATCAAATATGTTTGAATATTTAACAAGTACAAAAGTGACTGTTGAAATTATTTTGAATGACTTCATTATTTTTTAATTGATTTTTATTGCTATAAAAAAATGTGTAACTTTTTGTTTATCTTGAACTTGCTGATTTGAATCAACCCACAAAAATGAAAAGCCAAGAATGGTTTTTGTATATAAAATTTAAATTATTTTTATTTTCATGTTTTTACAACTAAATTTTTAACACCTTGTATGTGTGTTAAATTTATTCTGTTACAGTGCCTTGTTTGTTAAGATGGAAAGAAATAGGATTTCTTCTAGTGTATGTATAAGTGTATGTGTGAAAATGAGGCAAAGGAGAAAGTTAGGAGGGAAGTGTAAGTGTCACATAGCTTGGTGAGGAAAAGTGTAAGTGTCACATAGCTTGGTGAGGAAAAGTGTAAGTGTCACATAGTTTGGCGAGGAAGATGCATGAATGGGTAAAGAAATCACTTTGAAACTATGCATATCATATGATGCTGTTCTTTCTCCTTACAGATTTTGTCTGTCTAGATATTTTACTTAAATGTTTTTCAAAGGGATCACAAAGCATGTTCTGTTTATTGTTGGCAAACTATTGGTTGAAAAATGTGAAATTATCAACCCAGTTGTATAGATCAACTTTAGTTGCAAGAGCTTTTTTTAGTTGTCTGTGAAAATGCTGTACAATATCATTAAAGCATGCAGTAGTTTTGATGTTTATGGTATAGACTAGTGTTGAGATAATAAATGCGTAAAAAGGCCAGGTTTTATTAACTATAGGACTATTTTATTTTTGACTCCATCTTTTATTATATATGAATGCTTATCATTTCAGTCCTTTCTGTATTTTGTGTCTTTGATATTTTTCTTGTATAAGTCATTGTTATTGTTATGGATTCTTGTTGAGAAACCACACAAAATAATAAATAACAAAAACAGATATGGAGATAGAAAATGTAAGTTATATTGAATGAAAATATACAACTTGAACACGGGTTAGTCAGTTCATTAATACTAGGAATACTGTTAGTATAAATCAATATATACAGTCTTGTAGTGAAGAAGTATGTCTGGGTAATGAGTCTTTATCCAAAACATTCCAACTTAATTTGCACCAACTTACTGACCAACTAACTCCTTACTGACTCTCTAACTACTACTCTGCCATTCTCTGTATAGGCAGGATTATATGCACACATTAAGTAAGTCCATTCTTATATCATCAACAGTTATATTCATATGAATGTTCATTATTATATATGTATTGCTGGGTTTGGGTTATAACAAATTTTTTTTCTGTATGTATGTCTTTTCCTGTAACTATAACATATTTATTCCTACAATATTTGTGTCAGGTAGAATGCAAGATTAGGTTGATGTTTGTGCTGTGTTATATTATATTCCAGGTATTTGAGTGTGTGTGGATTGTACTCTTGAATTCATTCCTTGGTTTTCTGCATATTCTTTTTGTGAAGATTATTTAAACACATCTCTTGTCTGTGTAGAGGTAACCTTCTTTTGGCTGGTTGGTGTGTTGGTTTAATCTCTGACAGTAGAAACAAACTTCACATGCCCAGTGGGTGAACTGGAACCAATTGCTATGTACATGTTTTTATATTTACTTAATGCCTATGCATTTCTGATTTGATTTTGACAGGAGTGTTAATCATTGGCTGATTTTCACATGACATCAGTTGACCATGTAAGCTATGTCTGGGTTAATTTCTAGGTTACCAGAAATATGGAAGAATAGAAATGGGGAAAGGAGGTATGTGTTAAGAGAAAAAAAAGAGAGAGTTTATCTATCACTTTATTAGTAAAGAGAAAAGGGCATATTTCAATATGCTTTACTACTTTCTATCTACTCACCATGTGTTTAATACCCAAGAAGCTCGCAAAGTTTTGGAACAACACAGATTAAAACTGTGCCCCTCTGTCAGCTGTAATAACTAAAAGTACACCATATGTTGTGATCCATTGCTCCAGGATGGTTCTAGCAATGGTTTCTGCTAAAATGTCCTTGACTGTGAATGTGGCAGGCCACCTACTAAAATGATCTACTGTTGTTAGTAAGTAGCTGAATTCTTTAGCATTGGGAAGGGATCCAACAATGTCAATATTCAAGTTAATAAATTTACTTGTTAAAATCCAGCAGCTTCTTTTCTCACTCTTCCCACCTATGGAACTCCTTTCTGTATACTTGCTTTCTTGATGACTACAACCTCCAGAAATTTAAATGCAAAGTCAATACCCATCTCTTATCCACTTGACTCCACTTCTTTCTTCATCATCCTGTATATCTTGTTCTATCTTGTTCTTTTCTTTTCTCTCTACCTTCATAACTGTCTTCACACCTGTGTTTCCATCCTTCTCTTGCCCTTTCTCTGACACCCACTGTAACTGGTCTGTCTTTCTTTCACTCTCCTCTTGTCTAAACTTTTACTCTTATGTAGCCCCCTGTGCATCAGTGGTAGCAGTGCCTTGCTCGGAGTGAAACGATTAAAATAAAAAAATAAATAAAATGCCCAGATAATGATCTTGTTTCTGACATTTATTGCAGCTTTGTGCCCATTTCTGAATAAGGCTTACGGCCATATCACATTGAATACACCGGTTCTCGCTCGATCACCAAAGTTAAGCAACATTGAGCCTGGTCAGTACTTAGATGGGTGACTGCTTGGGAATACCAGGTGCTGTAAGCATTTAATGAAGGATGTGCATTGTGGTGCAGTGGATATCAGCTCGGAAAGAGAAATCGGTGAGACAAGTTCAAATTCCAGTTGAATACACTGCATTCACTTAAGCACTGGTACCCTTGGGAAAGGTATTAATCCATCCCTTCCCTCCAGTTATTGGTTAAATAACAGGGTAGGACTTGGGGACTCTGCTCTTAAAAACAAATCCCAATGAATCTTGATACTTGAAAAAGAAAAAAGTATTACTAGACACAAAAACTTATATAAAAACAACAATAAATTGTTGAAAGAAAAAGGTATTACCAGCAACAAATAAATAAAATTTAGTTGGCAATAAATGACCCACCGAGGTTGATATTCCATAAAACAAAACAACCAGCCAACCAACCTTTTCTGAATATCCTTGCACATGTTTGGCTCCACAAAATAATCACTGGTGAATTTGGCTGAAGCTCAGCTTCTTGGGTGTGATAAACCAAGAAAGTGATGCAAGAATTGTCTGTGTAATGATGATGGTATATAAAGTTGAGAATGACCTGTTCTAATACTTTTGCACACTACCGGTATTGTGCAAAAGTGTTAGGACAGGAATGATTTTAAACTTTATTTTGATGCCTCATAAAAGATAAAATAGTTCTTGTCCTAATACTTTTGCTGTATTTTTTAACAATTGCAAAATGTCAACCTTCTGAGATATGCTGAAAATGTTTTAGCGACAGGCAAATTGTCAAAAGTTCTCTTGAAAAGTTACTGTATTTCTTTTGTGGTGTATTCAGCTTGACAGAAAAGAAGGAAATGGATTTAGTTTCATCCTTTCTAATTTGATGCATGACAACTGTAACAGAATGATGCATATGTAGTGAGCATCATTTGAGTGTCTGGTTTTTAGTATCAATGAAAGCGTCTTGGGTAGCAAGAGGGAGTAATATTGTTGAATGCTTTGATATAAATTGATGACAATGTAGGGAGACAATAGTTATCTTCCCTTAAGGGGAACAACAGTTGTCTTCCCTTGTGAGGAACTCTTTTTTTTTATCTGGGGTCAGTTCCCTTCCCGGCTGGAGTGGGATAGCCACGAGGACCATTTGCTGGCTTAACGGTATGTAATTCCTTACCACACTTGCTAAAAACATTATCGTCCATTTGGACAACTTGCAGTAATTTCTTTAGTGAAGGAAATGTGCCTGGTTCATTGATTTCATATCTGAGAAAAATGAGTTTGTTGACTTTAAAGATGCATTTGTTGACATTTATTTTGAATTCAAAGTGTTGTAGTTTTTTGGTGTAAGTGGTCATAATATTCTTATTTATTTTAACTGCAATTAAGACATTGTCTATGTATGCGAATATAAATGGTAAACCATGTAGAACTTTGCCAATAAATCTTTAGAAAAATTATGCTGCACTGTGTAAACCAAATGATATTCTAAGGATATAAAAAAAAACCAAAGGGAGAGATCACAGCTGTCTTGGTATGTCCTCTTCTGCCATTGGGATTTGATAAGCTTTTATTAAGTCCAATTTTGTAAAATTCTGTGTCCCTTGTAAGCTACTGCTAAAATCATGGATGTGTCGGATTGGATACCTATCTGCTGTACTGGCTGAATTAAGCTGGTGGAAATCTCCGTGTGCCAGGCAGTTATATATAACGATATTATAATAAATTATGAAATAAAAACTTTAAAAAATTAGTCATGTTTGAGATATTCTGATCTTTATTTCTTTTATAGCAAAATTTTTGTTGGTCAATTCTACAGACATCTTCAATTCTCAAAAATTTAAGACTATTATATGCCACAAAAACAAAAATGGAGCTTTCCACTTGATATTTTCATTATATATCAGTATTTATTACATTTTCTAGTTTAAGTAATTTGCAAATTGGATATCAGACTAAATTTATAAATTGGATATTAATCTAGTTAATTAGAAAGATAAGTAATAAAGATAAAATTAATTTTCAGTTTCACCAATGAGTTCTTTTGAGAATGCCTAACTAGGTGTAACCGAGATCAACTAATTCTGAGTTATTATCTTGAGAAAAATAAGAACTCTAAAAATATTTCTTGAGTGTATGCCAGATGGACCCATAATGATTTCTTTATGCTTATCAAGTGGCTTGGAAAAACTGAATGTGCTGCTTTTCAAAGTGTTTATACAATGTTTTTATAATATTGACAATCTTCCCAAATAGCTGAGTTCATCCAGTGCTCAAATACAAAAAGGCCATTTTCATTATTAAGTGAAGCAGTGTGTAGGTTTTATTTTCTGACCAACAACAAATTCTCTGCTCATCCAGTTGACTTGCTTTTTCAATGAAACTACATCCTGCAAATGGTTTCTCTTATAGTCTCTTAAACAAATAAATATACCCTGCCATATTCTGCTGCACTATAATTAAACTTTAGCTCTGTAATTTAAAAAATATTATCACTTATTATGAGATTTATAATTTCTGATATTTTAAAGTAAGGAAAGTGCTCTATAGAATTGCCCCAAAATACAGATTAAGAGACTGAAAAAGATTTTACAAGTTAAAATTTTACTGAAAAAGAAAATATATTCTCAGAATATTTACCCTTGTATGCCTGAAAAGTATGAGATTGATACTCTGTTTTTACTGCTAAAAGTATCCCTTTAATATATATGTATGAGATAAGAAATTAATTAAAATTAACCTTCTTCTTCACTTTTATGAAAATTCACAATGATGTGTGAAATCCTGGTTTTCCCAAATAGAAAAAGGATTGACCAGTGCTTAAAGAAAAAGTAAAACCCAGAATTCGCAAATAGGTGTTAAAATGATTTTGACCAATGGAAGTGAATTGCAAGACCAAAAAGGACTTTGCAAGTAAGAGCAAAAAATCTAAATTACAATAAAAGGACTTCATCAGTGTCAGTCAGTCCTAGAGTCAGAAAACAACTAAAATGTAATTTCAACTTCAAATCCTCCTGGAGATAATGTCAGGTCGCACCTTGTTCTCTTTCTCCTTATCTCTTTCAAGAATTACTACTACAAACATTTTGTATGAACTCTTGATACTCTTAACTTTCTCATTGAACATTAATTGCTACGAATTCTTGTTATACATTTTCTTTAATAAATTTCTTTTTAACATACACAATGTATATTTTATTCTTACACCATTCAACACAATTCCATATATAACAACCAAACAACAACCAAGCTTCTGATGATGATAATTCTCCATAAATCTTGTAAGTTGTAGGGAGTTTGGTTATGTCTGACACAAGGCTGAATCAAAGAAACATCAACCATCTCCCTACACTACAAATATACTGCTTTCATCTGAGAGATTCTCACACTAAAGGTGAGCCAGGGAATTGTAAAACAAAGGTTACTGTTCATGACTATAACACATTGAGTGACTGATTGAAGATTTATTCAGAGAATATTCTTTAAACTCATAACATTTGGGCTATCTCATTGTGGTGTAGTGCATATCGACTCGGAACAAGGAATCAGGGAGCCAAGTTTGAATTCCAGTTGAATTCCTTGCATTCACTTACGCGCAAATACCCTTGGGAAAGGTATTAATCCATCTCTTCCTTCCAGTTATGGGTTAAATAACAGGACAGATCGGGTCCTATAGCTTTGGCTGGCAACCAGTCTACTGCAGAAAGCAATGGCAACCTACTGTGGGATAATCTTCTGCCCAGTCAGTCATGTCTCTTTCGAGACATGATCGCCCAAGCGTGTTTCACGTATGGCACTTAACTGACTGACTGAATATAATAGTTGAAAACATGATTAAGGCTTGTACTGGGCATAAAGTGGGGGATCGATTTTCTCTTGTTATGAAGTAATAAACTTATCCCCCACTAATTACTACTTAATAATATAATACATATCTCCCCCATCTCTAACTAGGAGTCAAATAACAGGACAGATTGGGTTCTATAGCCTTGGTCAGCAACCAGTCTACCACAGAAAGCAATGGCAATCTACTGTGGGATAATCTTCTGCCCAGTCAGTCATGTCTCTTTCGAGACATGATTGCCCAAGCATGTTTCACGTATAGCACTTAACTGACTGATATAATAGGAATATTAACAGAAAGCAGAATAAATAGGGATTCCTACTGAAAACTGATAATCTAAAATTTAAAAGTATTTGGAGAAACATTTTTCTTTTATAAAATAGTATAACAAAAATTTTTGTTACATCTTTAAAATGTAAAAGGTGTTATATCATTTTTATATAGAAATATACATGATTTTAAATTGATTGCTATCATAAAATTAAGTGAGGTCCAGGCTATTTCTTGACATTTAAAGTTAATAAAATGGACTGCAGACTTTTTGTAAAGTCAGTCAGTTAAGTGCTATACATGATACATGCTTGGGCAATCATGTCTCAGAAGAGACATGACTGACTGGGTAGAAGATTATCCCACAGTAGGTTGCCATTGCTTTCTGTGGTAGACTGGTTGCCGACCAAGGCTATAGAACCCAATCTGTCCTGCTATTTAACCCATAACTGGAAGGAATAGATGGATTAATACCTTTCCCAAGGGTATTTGCGAGAAAGTGAATGCAAGGAATTCAACTAGAATTCGAACTCAGCTCTCCGATTTTTTGTTCCAAGTTGATATCCACTGCGCCACAATGCACATCCTCATTTTGTAAAGCACACAGTCTAAAATGTTTACATAAATTTTTTTTATTACATAATAATAAGGATAAACACCTCTCTCTCTCTCTCTCTCTCTCTCTCTCTCTCTTGCTCTTTATATATATATATATATAAAAGACCATAGACTAATGATAGTAAAAGCATTTATTTTATGCAATAAATATTCATATTCAATATATTCTCCTTCACTGTCAATGGATTTAACCCAATGCTTTACCATAAATCACATAGATCAAACATTATACAGTAAAAGTTTAATCTTATAATTAAATTTATCGATCCATCTTCCTATATATATGCAAGTGTATATATAAGTTTGTGCACATGTATATGTGTGTATTTGTGTTTACATGTGCACATGGGCATATTAATTTCCTGGAGAAAGAGTTTGCAATATAGAGATTAGAGGATTTGTTAATATAAACAGAGCAGACATAGAAATCAATGCTGCATAGTCACCATTTCATGCCTTAAAGGGTCATCAAACCATCTGATGTAATCTATCTATCTATCTATCTATCTATCACTATATATAATATATATATATATTTATTTATAATTAAATATTATGTTAGAACATGTGAAAAACTACTACAAAATTGTACATTTTGTTTTGACATTGAAAAAACAATATCTCATTATAATAATGATGGTAATAAATGGTTCTATTTATATTTGTTTTTTGATTTTATAAAAACATCACTTCTCTTGACTTTTGGAAACTTTTTTCCATATAAGGTAAAAACGTTTAATAAAGAAAAAAGAAGGGAAAATGAGGGAAGAAACGAGAAGAAAATAAGCTGAGAAATCAAAAAAAGAAAAAGCATAAGGGAAAACAAAAAATACAGAACAAATAGAAAGTGAAGAGAAAAATAAGAGAAAAAATGTTGAGAAGCCAATGAAAACAGCTAAAGAGGAGAATTCAAAATTAGAACGGAAATGGGTTGCAGACAGATATTAACACATAGTTACAATGTTGCAATTCAGATTTTTTGGCATTTAAAAAAAATAAAGTCACATACACAAACAGAAAAATTATTCATTGGATATAAAATAAAAAATGTTTAAAAAACAATAAAAAGATGCAAATTCATTTAACATAATATTACTTATTATGCATGAATTTACTTGAACTACTAGACTAGCAACTAGGTCCCACTTTTTTACAGTGAAACCAATCAAATGTAACCACAACTTTATCAGTTTTTCTCACACTGGAATTCCCATTTGTATACTTGCTTCCCTGACAACTACAATCTTCAAAAATTTAAATGCAATGTCAATTGCTATCTCTTATCTCCTTGACTTACATTCTTTTCCTGACAACCCACGTATCATGTTCTTCTTCTTTTCTACTCTACTTTAATGCAGCTTACACTAGTGTTCTCATCCTTCTCTTACTCATTCTGTGACACCTCCTGTAATATGTTACTCTTTCTCATCACTTTTCTCTTATGTAACCCCCTGCACACCTGTTGCAGTACTGCCTTGCTTGAGTTGAAAAAAATTATTACAAAGCAGAATAAAAATAAAATATAAGAAAAATAAAAATAACAATAAAATTAAATTAAAATAATAATAAATTTTCTTTATTAAATACTTTTACCTTGTAGGGAATTTTTTTTTTCAGAAATAAACAAAAGAGTTGTTGTCATAAAATCAAAAAAAATTTTTTTTAAATTTATATCACCACTGTTGTAGATTTTTTTGGAGGACAATTTTGCTAGAAACAAAGAAGAGAGTACTGGATTGCTATGGGCTGTCAGTTCTTCAATATGGCAGTGAATGCTGGACAATATCATCAAAAATGAAGGAAAAACTTGAAGCAAATGAAATGTGGTTCTATGGAAGAATGTTGTGAATATCATGGATTGAGCATGTGAGCAATGATGAGGTTTTGGAAAGGATGGAAACAAAAAGGAAATTAATACTGAGCATCAGGAAGAAACAGCTGACGTTTCTGGGACATGCAATGAGGAAGGAGATCTTGGAGAACCTGATACTAACAGGCCAGATAGATGAAAAGAGAGATAGGGGAAAGCAGTGGATAATATATTTGAAGGACCTGATCAGGTGGATAACGGAACGAGGGCTTCATGGTGTAACAGGAGAAAGCGTGCTAAGAGCCACCAGGTATAGGGAGATGTGGAAAGCCATGATTGCCTACGTCCTGAAAGGACAGGGCATATAGAAGAAGAAAAAGAATGTAATAATAATAAATATTAATTGCTCTATTTTTATATTGAGCACTGTTTTAAATTAATGTTTTGAATGTTGCAATTTTATTCTTCGTTCTTCTTCATTTATATATATAGTGTTAAATTATAATGATGTTTAATGCCAAAATTACTGTTTTTCAGTAGTTTACTTGTAGAAAGGCATTTTTGGTAAGCAGGTTTTAAGAAGATAAAAGATTGCAATTGAAGCTGAACTTAAACTCTTGGAGATTGTAGGAAGCAGAGAAGAAAGTATACAGAAAGAAGATCCACGGGTGAGAAGTATGAGAAAATAAATTACTTTAGAAGTGGTAGTTACATTTGACTGTTTTGACTGTAAAGTGGGGGACCTAGTTTCCAATCAAGTAGCTCATGCAAATTCACATAGACAAAGTATCAGGGAGATAAGCTTGTCAGAACAGAAGTCATGGAAATTTTTTTTTTATAATCATATTGCCCCAAGTAAGGCATTTTACTGCCACTGTTTTGCAGGGGGGTTACATAGAAGGAAAATTATGAGAAAGAGTGACAGGTTATAGGGGGTGTCAGGAAGTGGGTAAGAGAAGAATGAGAATACCGATGAGAATGGAGTGGACAAAGAAAGAAGCATGAGAGAGTGGATGCAGGTTAGTGAGATAGGAGATGACTATTGACTTTACATTTAAATTCTTGGAGATTGTAACTGTCAGGAAAGCAAGTAAATGAAAGGGAATTCCACAGGTGGGAAGTGTGAGAAAAGAAACTACTGGAGTAGAATTTGTGTTTACAATTTATTGGTTTCAAAGTAAAAGGGTAGGGACTAGTTACTAATCTTGTGGCTCGAGTAAATTTATATATAGGCAGCACCAATGGAAAAGACAGTAGAAATCCACATCCTGTCAGTGAAAAAGGGACTGAAGTTGAGCTGCCAAATTGGGATCGATTATGTGACAGATCTTTCTTTGCATTTTGACAAGAACCATGAGATGAATAGCAGAAGCACCCAACCAAGTATGGCAACAGTATTCAATGCGCAAGTGAATGGTACATTTGTATGCAAGATGGATTTGGATGAGAAAAACTTTCCGGCTTAATGCAATGATTCAACTTTCCTAGCAGAAGCTGTAGCTATTGATTCAATGTAGTTGTTCCACTTGAGATCAGATGAGAGAGTGAGGCCAGAGAGGTGCAGTGTGTTGTTTTCTGGGAGACTAACATAATCCATACTGATGGAAAGTATGAAAGTTTCTCTATAGTGATTAAAGAAGAGTATCTTCATTTTAGAAGTGTTAAAATTCTTACCCCAGTCCACCACAGATTGGAGGCCTTTTTCAAGAGCTGCAGTGAGATTTACTTTGTCAGCCATAGCAGATTTGTTATTGAGACTGGAGTAAATGGTAGTGTTGTTTTTTTCATAAAGTGCTCATGAAAATATTTGCTCTCTATGCTTTTGCAAAATTTTTTGGTTAATTAATCCTTATCCATAGATAGCATTAAATGAAATATTTATTTTAAAAAGGACACAAGACCAGTTTTTGCTGTCTCTTCTCTATACAGGTTTTATAACTTTAATAGCAATGAAATAAAAATTTTTACCCAAAGAAAAAGTACTGCTTTAAGTTGCTGTTACTAGAAAAGTAATATTATTTGAACAACTATTTATACAAAACTATTTATATTTGTCACTGGTAACAAGGCACAAAATTATTTATAGCTCTCATTGGTACCAAAACAAAAAACTATTTATATACTACCGGCCATAATTATTAGGCCACCCCAGTTTTTTAAAAGAAATGATGTATTTAATACTATTTTTAGTATTTATTGCCAAGTGGATAACTTTAAATGAAAATAGAATTGTTCTTTGTTAATACTGCACAATAACATGTGCATAAACTGAACTGTTCTGGTGTCCAGTTTTTGTGCTCTCTTCCCCATGTTAGTCTCTTCTTATTGGCTGGCCAAAGCAAAGGTTTCCTGGCTACCCTGTAAAATTTTGTATAGTAATAATAACAAAAGAATCATTCTATTTTTATTTACAATTATCCACTTGGCAATAAATACTAAAACTAGAATGAAATATATATATTTTTTTTAAAACTGGAGTGGCCTAATAATTATGGTCAGTAGTGTAATTCTCATTGGTACCAAAACACAAAACTATTTTTATTTTTTATTAATACCAAGGCACAAAATTATTTATAGTTTTCATTGGTAATAAAGCACAAATTTTTTTTATATTTTTCGACAGTAACAAGGCACAAAATTTTTTATAGTTCTCATTAGTACCAAAGCACAAAATTATTTATAGTTCCCATTAATACTAAGGCACAAAATTTCTGTAATTCTCTTTGGTATTAAAGCATGAAATTATTTATAGTTTTTATTGGTACCAAAGCACAGCATTATTTATAGTTTTCATTGGTAGCAAGGCACAAAACTATTTACAGTTCTCATTGTTATAAAGCACAAAACTTACTTTTATGAAAGCTTTACTTATGAAATGCTTAAAAATACATCAACATCTGAACAGTTGTATTTTCTTTTGGATGAGAGAAAACATTAATAATATTTGTCTTCATTTTATCATTAAATAAAGACATTTTAGCATTAACTTGCCAGAATTATAAAATATCATTTACAATAATTGTTACTATTTAAATATACGCACCGTAGTATTGGCGCTAGAGGGTGTCGTCAGTGATGTCTTTGCATGGATCACTAGGGGTTTCGGGTCTTTCAACATCATACCCCCTCACTGCGCCGACCCGACCAGAGATGATCTGTTTCTGGTCCACCCTCAATAAGCGCTTTCAGACACTGGAAAAATTTATAACATTTGGGCCCGGTACGAAGTCTTGAAAATGCTTCCGATTGGCGACAGACAGAGCCACTTTACATTAAGAGGTGAACCATTTTTACAGTTACATTAAGAGGCCACTTTATATTAAGAGGCGAAATCAGAAATGCAGGATTTCCGGGGATTTTAGCTCACAATTTGTTTTGAACTCCAGCTACTCGCTCTTTTGATCCATAACCAATTGGCTGTACTTTCTGCTGTTTCGGTTATGGACTTTAGTGCTTTCCTTTTTTTTTACTCCCACTATACCAATATCAGTTAAGGCTTTGCTTAAGGACCTTGCTGCAAATCCTCTAGTCCCCACTTCTATCGGAGTGCAGCTAGCCCTCCAGCCTTTAACGCTGCAACTCTCCAGCAGTTCGTCGTATAATTAAACTAACATTCCTAATCAATTCCTCATCATCAATCACTTGAATAATTTCAGATTGGTTCTGATGAGGAACATAACTTTTTTAATTTTAAAATAACAAACTTTCAGAAGTAAAAATATTTCATGGTTTCAAGTCAATTTAAAAACATTCATTATCACATATCAACATGGACATTAAGTATGGTAAAACTAAAGTTCTAGAATATTTAAATATATTAGGCACTCATTCTTTAAAAGAAAGAGACTGTTTGAAATAGGCTACAATTCTTGTGAAATTGTGTTGGCTATCATGACCTAAATAAATGACCTCAATATTTTGGAAATTTAATTAATTTAGAATATTCTAAATGTATTCATGTTACCTGAAAAGGTTCAATATTTTTTGACTTTGAACGGTACAAAGATAAGACACTGTAGAGCTTCTTGTTTTCTCATTTTCTATTCATGAGTGTTCCAAGCAACTGTTAATAATTTCTTTTTCCATGGCAAACCATTTTATGATTCTATAGAAAGTTTTAATATATGAAGCGTTTTAATGTTCAGAAAAAGGCTGCATGACAAAAGAGAGTTATCTTAGGTGAAGCTGATTTGCACAAGTATTCCTAAGTTATCATAATCAGCAACTGTTTGAATATATCAGACAATCGTACTGTCAAATTTAATTATAAAAAAAACAAGCAATTTTATAACTTGGGCTATGATGAAAAGTAAGGATGATATGGAAATATTTGATAACCAACAGTTATCATTGATTTAGATAACAAATGTGTATCTTTCTATATCACTGAAATTTTGACAAAAGTAGAAAAGGCTGAGATATCAATATTATATTGAAATATTATAATTTTGACAGGAAATAAACTTGTATTATGATCTATAATAACACATGCATATCTTTCTATATCATTTATATTTTTATGAAAATAGAAAAGGCTTATTTTTCTTTATTCTATTGATATATTATAATTTTTCCAGAAGGAGATAAACTAGTTTCAGTGATCTATGTTTGACAAATGAATATATAGAGCAGTAAAAAATTTAGTTTACTGTGAATTGCCTTTTTGAGACCTGTGGCTGACTTCTGTATCAGATGTTTTACAAATCCCTTTTAGAAATATTTTTTTATAAATCTATTACACATGAAAGAAAGATATTCTCTTTGATTTTGACCCACATTTTCTGCATCCAGATTGAATCTATTATTGGATAGAAAAAACTTAAAAATGGATTCCTGTTGATATACAACCTAACAACATCCAGTGCTAGTAAGTACCTTTGATGTTCCTTTGTAATAAATGTTGTGAAATGTTATTGATGGTTGACCACAGATGAGATAGAGAGCACTTATAACCTAATTGTTATTTTCAGAAAATCAAATTGATTTTAGATTCAGTAAAAAAATTGACTAAGGCAGAACAAGATTTTCGACACAATTTAGATTAAATAAAGTGTAGTATATGCAGATGTGCATTGCATTTGTGCATATGTATAAATATATAAAAGCGGTTGTGTGTGCAATTAAGAACTTCTATGTTTAGTCAGTCAAACAATCACTGTATGTGAATGCGTACACATTGATTTGAATATACATACATACATACATACATAGTTTAGAAGTGTACAAGCTTGTATATGCTTATATTTGTGCAAGGATAGATCTATATGTATTTTCTAAACATATACTGTTAAATATAAGAGACAATGGATGTTTATTATGTTTAATCATGAGCCATTCTAAACATTGTATTTTGGCTTTAATTTCAAGTGAAAATAAAAACAAAAATTCTCCAACATTTGGATAATTTTTTATTAATTTGATTCTAAGCTTTCAGCTCACATGAGCCATCTTCAGAGAGGTTATTAAGATGGTAATACAATAACATCCACCATCACCAACGATTTTATTTTGTGTTGATATAAAACTCCGCTAGGCAACAGCAATAGTTACCAAAAATAACAAATGCAATACAAAATAAAATCGTGGGTGATGGTGGATGTTATTGTATTACCGTCTTAATAACCTCTCTGAAGATGGCTCATGTGAGCCGAAAGTTTAGAACCAAATTCATAAAAAATCATCCAAATGTTGGAGAATTTTTGTCTTTATTTTCAACTGAAATTAAAGCTAAAATACGACATTTAGAATGGCTCATGATTAAATATAATACACATTCATTGTCTCTTATATTTAACAGTATATGTTTAGGAAATTATTTGCTGCCTCGATACACTAAATTTATGTTACATGATGTCACAGCATTAAGTGATCCTAACACCAAGAAATTTAGAACCAAATTAATAAAAAATTATCCAAATGTTGGAGAATTTTTGTCTTTATTTTCAAATGAAATTAAAGCCAAAATACCACGTTTAGAACCGCTCATGATTAATATAATAGACATTCATTGTCTCTTATATTTAACAGTATATGTTTAGAAAATTATTTGCTGCCTTGATACACTATATGTATTTGTGTATATGTGGATTTACCAATCTTTCAGCGACACAATTTTGATTAAAGAAAATAGAGAAGCATTTAATTTTTAAATTAAATTTTCTTGTTTACATACAGTAGAATTTATGTCTTTATCTGATGGATTATGAGATATTATCCAAACATTTGATTTCTTGTGCTTTTAACTATACTTCAGGCCATTACAAAGCTCAGGGGAAAAAAAGAGAATGTTGTTTTTCGAATTTTGAATACATTTTAAATTTAGCATTTGACATTTTGTATTATGATGGTGACATTCAAGCACCTCAGCATGAGATAACAGTTAGAAAAGCTAGTCTGGTTGACCATTAGTGCTGAGTAATGAGTTCAATCCTTACTGGATGCCCCATAAGAAAATTCAACATTAAATAATTCAAGTTTTGACATGTCCTAAAAACCAACCTACTATGGTTTCATACAAAAGATACTAGCAAAAGATTTTTTTTGTAAAGCACTGTTATTTTAATTAGTATTTGGTAAAGACTCACAAACAATACATATATAATATAAAGTATGAATTATAAACTTAAAGAAACATTAATTTCTTGAAAAATAAGGAAACTCAAAACTGAAAAAAAATATTTAGTTTGAGAGCTGGTATTTTTAATTCAATTAATAATTGATAGATACATTGAACTAAGTGAGGTATTTTGCTCCGAGTTCGAATTTTGGTAGAATTCCCCGCATTCACTTACGAGCAAATACCCTTGGGAAAGGTATTAATCTGTCTCTTTCCTACAGTAATGGGTTAAATAACAGGACAGATTGGGTTCTGTAGCCTTGGTTGGCAACCAGTCTACCGCAGAAAGCAATGGCAACCTACTGCGGGATAATCTTCTGCCCAGTCAGTCATGTGTCTTTCGTGACATTGTCACCCAAACGTGTATCACGTATGGCACTTAACTGACTGACTGAATATAATAATTAAAAGATGATTAAGGCTTGTATTGGGCATAAAGTGGGGGATCGGTTTTCTATTGTTATAAAGTAATAAACTGATCCCCCACTAATTACTATTTAATAATATAATACATATCTCCCCCATCTCTAACTAGGAGTCAATTAACAGGACAAATTGGGTTCTATAGCCTTGGTCGGCAACCAGTCTACCCCAGAAAGCAATGGCAACCTACTGCGGGATAATCGAAAGACATGATCGCCCAAAGCGTGTATCATGTATGGCACTTAACTGGCTGAATGCTCTGTGCATAATGTCATTATAATGCATAAATGACAAATACTGAGGTTAAAAAGTATTAAAAATATAGAAAAATGAATAACATCCATATTTTTTCTTGATCTTAATAATTGCCAGAGTTATGGTTGAAAGCATTCACTCATATTTCTCTTTTGGACAATATATATATGTTCACTGAATCCAAATATACATTCTTCTGCATAGCAATATTATCAGTCCTGATTGGCAGCTTGGGTTCAGTCACTTTTCCACTGCTCTAAGGTTGCCTTTCTGTGTTTTTTTATAAATACGTTCATGGTGATTTTTTGTATTAGTTCTTTGCTATAGTACCTAGACATTTTGAATTTAATTGCAATACTAGGCTGACATTGAGATCTCATCAATTTACAGTTTAGCTGGCTAGATTTAGCCATAAGTTCTATGCGAACAGTTTCTTTTCTCACACTTCACACTTGTAGAACTCCCTTCCAGCTCCATGCTTTTCAGCCAACTTTAATCTGCAAAAATTTAAATGCAATATTGATCCCAATATCACTCACTGTCTACCATCCTCCTGATTCCTCTTTTCTCTTACTTTTCATTAATAATGTTTCTGTTCATAATTCTTCAACACCCTGTAATCCTCTTCTTAGCTTTATTGCCTTGCATAGAGCAAACTAAAAAAATTTACAAAAAAGAAAAGTTAGCAAAAATATTAACAAAAATTAACAGAAAAGAGAAGTTAGCTAAAAATATTTCCAGAAATTCCTTTCCTATTGCATTTAATCACACATATATTAATGAAGGATTGCTGCTTCAATATTCCTAACTTAGCTAAAAATATTAACAAAATTAACAGAAAAGAGAAGTTAGCTAAAAAATATTTCAAGAAATTCCTTGCCTATTGCATTTAATCACACATATATTAATGAAGGATTGCTGCTTCAATATACCTAACTTAGCTAAAAATATTAACAAAATTAACAGAAAAGAGAAGTTAGCTAAAATATTTCAAGAAATTCCTTGCCTATTGCATTTAATCACACATATATTAATGAAGGATTGTTGCTTCAATAACTTAGATTTGTTTGTGTATACATGTCAGAATATGAAAGCAATTTTCAGAAAATGTGAATAAGATGATACATAGGCATGTCCAAAGATAAGATTTGAATATTGATTTTTCTAGCAGAATTTCAATCGAGGTTTTTCTTACTAAAAGCTACAATCAAGTTTTAGATAAAATGAAAACAAAAAAGACACTTATACTTAACATCAAAAAGAAATATTTGAAATTACAAGGGTACATAATGAGGAAAGAGGGGTTGGAAAATTTGACACTAACAGGACAGAGAAAAACAATGCATAACCTACCTAGTGAGCTCAAGTAAATAGATGGTGGAGCAAGGTTTAGGATAGATAAGAAATAGACAAAATTTATTAAGTGCAACAAAGAACAAGGAAATTGTGGAGAACCATGATTGCAAACATCCTGAAGGGACATGGCACATAGAAGAAGAATTATGAATGAAGAGGAAATTGAGTTCGTATTATCATCAAAAGCATTTTCCAAAATTTATATTGCTTTTTGATAAGAATGAAAAATATTGTCTTTCAGAACGTATAAGAAATCATTCTTTTTGCAGACATGAAAATGTTAGAGTCTATATCTGTATGCTTGAATGTGTGTGTGTGTGCACACATATCCACAGTGTATCAAAGAACCCTGATTCAAAAGCTCAGATTTATAACAGAAATGGTGGTTGCATGTAATAAACCATTTTTCCCATACTCATCATTTCAGAATGGCCTGGCGCCTTCTCGGAATATGAGTAGAAGATTACTTTTGTAAAATTCAAGTAAAATACAAAGAATTTCAGAATGATGAACTATTATTGTCCACTTATTTATTTTCTTTCCAGCATGTTTGTCCAACAAAATAAAAAAAAAATCTTTTTTTAAGCTCTTTGGAACAAAATAGTCACTTGAATGTTTTTAATGACTTTAGAAAAATTCACTGAGGAAAACAGGACCAGCCATGCATATGTGTCCACAGGCCCAAAACTTGTGAAAACAAAAACACAGTAGAGTGTTTGAAAATAGTAAAAACTTCAAGAATAATCTTTCAAAACAATGCAATTATTTAATAAAAGATATTTGCATGTGCATAGAGAAAACATGCTGGAGGCTTGTAATCAACCAGGGAGGAAGTTTGACAAAAAACAAAATCTGTAAATGGCCAAGTGAACAAGTCAAAACAGAAATCAAAAAGAAAGTTCCAGGAACAGGGGAGAGAAGATAAGATTGAAAAAACATGTTATAAACAATAATTGTTTTTTGTTTCTCTTTTGCAAGTAAAACAGCATTACTTTTTAAGTTTCTTCCTGTTTTCAGCATTTGTGTTTTAAGGCAGAAGGTTTCAAGAATTTCATAAAGGCATAAATTTCAAGATGAATGATCTGTTTTGGTCTTAAAAAGATTTTTATTAAATTTCTTTTTCCCAATTAATGATTTTTTTTAGTTAGTCCAGGACATGCAAACCATAGACTTTTATGCTGTTTTGTAGCTAAACTTTTTATCAAATACAGTTATATTAAAACAATTAATATTTAGAGAAATCAAATCAATAATGAAAATATGATTTTTGAACAGTTGAGGTATTACCTATGGTTACAATTGCTGCTGGTTTCATTTTCTTACTGCTTTACAATCATAGTCAAAAGTATATACAAATGTAGACCTATTTCAGCACAGTGTATTGTCTGCAATATGTGGAATACAAAATAGTACAAAAAACTTATAAAGTTTGTGAGTTAACAATTAAGAACTATCAAATTGTAACCCTGTCAATATAAAAAAAGTTAAAGCATTCAATATTGTGAGGTGCTGAAGGAACCATTTAATATTCAATACTCCATTAACAGGATTTAGTATATTAAACAGATACCACATCCAGGCTTACGACCTATCACGTTGAATATACCGGTTCTCACTCGATCACCAAAGTTAAGCAACGTTGAGCCTAGTCAGTACTTAGATGGGTGACTGCTTGGAAATACCAGGTGCTGTAAGCGTTTAGTGACAGATGTGCATTGTGGTGCAGTGGATATCGGCTAGGAAAGAGAAATCAGTGAGCCGAGTTTAAATTCCAGTTGAATACCCTGCATTCACTTAAGCACTGGTACCCTTGAAAAAGGTATTAATCCATCCCTTCCCTCCAGTTATGGGTTAAACAACTGGGTAGGACTTGGGGTCCTTACCCTTAAAAACAAATCCCAATGAATCTTGATACTCGAAAAGAAAAAACTATTACTAGACACAAAACTTATATAAAAAACAACAATAAATTAGTGAAAGAAAAAGGTATTACCAGCAATAAATAAATAACATTTATTTGGCAATAAATGACCGCGAGGTTGATATGCCATAAAAACAAAACAACCAAACAACCAACCAACCAACCAACCAACCAAAGATACCAGATCCTAAATTAAAAACATAATTTGTCTCCAAGGAATTAATTTATACTATCTATGTATGTATTTATGTTATTTATGATTTATCTAAATCATAAAACCTTTTAAAATTTATACTATCTAAATCATAAAACCTTTTAAAATATCATGGCTGATAATGTAAATATAACAACTGGTTATAGTAACAATATTTGAAACTATAGAGACTTTTTTTTTCAATTGGAGTAGATAGACTAAACTATCACCCGGTTCACACTCCACCCACGTCTATTCTACAGGTGTAGAGGCTCATCCCTTGTTCCCTGTTCAGGATGTGGTTTCCGGCATTCTCTTTTCCAATCTTTTCACTTTTCTTTTTTTTTCTTTCTCATTTTTTTTTTTTTTTTTTTCAATTGGAGTAGATAGATCTATCTATCGCCCAGTTCACACTACACCCACGTCTATTGAACAGGTGGAGAGGCTCATCCCTTGTTCCCTGTTTAGGATGTGGTTTCCGGCTTTCTCTTTTCCAATCTTTTCACTTTGTTTTTTTTTTTTTCAATTGGAGTAGATAGATCTATCTATCGCCCGGTTCACACTCCACCCACATCTATTGAACAGGTGGAGAGGCTCATCCCTTGTTCCCTGTTTAGGATGTGGCTTCCAGCTTTCTCTTTTCCAATCTTTTCCCTATTATGTAGCCCCCTGCACATCAGTGGCGTTACCGCCTTGCTCGAGGTGATACGATTAAAAAAAAAAAAAAAAAAAATACAGGTGGTAGCAACTCAACCATAGGCAATCAAGATTTTTGAATTGCAACATGAAAACATTTGTTAGGTAGAAACAAAATAAATGCCTGTTTTTTTTCGTTTTTGTTTTTCTTTACACATTAGTGCAATGGTTTTTGTCTCATTTACTATTGTTTACGTATATATCTATATATCATGCTAAAGTTTTATGTCCCATTTTTGGGTGTTGTTTGAATATTTTGATTACTTTTATTTCTTGTTTTTTATAGGGTATAAATATGATTTTCATGCCAAGAGCAATGGATGCAGAATTGGAAGAAATCCAGAAATACATTGACTTTGAAAAGTAATAACATTAAAGAAAAACCATAAAAATAACATAAAAAGGCATATAAAGATTTGAAGGAAAGTGTTTTAAAAAAGCCGAGACATTGTACATACTGTATTTGGTTGCAAGTGTCAGTCAGTTAAGTGCCATACGTGATACACGCTTGGGCGATCATGTCTCTCTTGAGACATGACTGACTGGGCAGAAGATTATCTCGCAGTAGGTTGCCATTGCTTTCTGCGGTAGACTGGTTGCCGAACAAGGCTATAGAACCCAATTTGTCCTGTTATTTCACTCCTAATTAGAGATGGGGGAGATATGTATTATATTATTAAATAGTAATTAGTGGGGGATCAGTTTATTACTTCATAACAATAGAAAATCGATCCCCCACTTTATGCCCAGTACAAGCCTTAATCATGTTTTCAACTATTATATTCAGTCAGTCAGTTAAGTGCCATATGTGAAACACGCTTGGGCGATCATGTCTTGAAAGAGACATGACTGACTGGGCAGAAGATTATCCCGCAGTAGGTTGCCATTGCTTTCTGCGGTAGACTGGTTGCCGGCCAAGGCTATAGAACCCAATCTGTCCTGCTATTTAACCCATAACTGGAAGGAAGAGACGGATTAATACCTTTCCCAAGGGTATTTGCTCGTAAGTGAATACAATGGATTCAACTGGAATTTGAACTCTGCTCCCCGGTTTCTTGTTCCGAGCCGATATCCACTGTACCACAACGCACATCCACATGTGCAAGTGTAGTAAATAAAAAACAGCAATACATGGCAGATGGGAAAGACAAGATATGTTAAAATAAATTCTGTGTTACCCTTGTATACATTGGATCAAGATGGAATATCTCTTGTAGGCAAGGTGAGGTGATTATTATGGGCAAAGGGGTTTGATCTCAAAAATGAGAGAATTGGTTGTCTAATGGTTTCGATGTGCATTGTGGTGCAGTGGATAGCAACTCAGAACAACAAATCAGGGAGCCGAGTTCGAATTTCAATTGAATTCGTTGCATTCACTTACACACAAATACACTTGGGAACAGTATTAATCTGTCCCTTTCCTCCAGTTATGGGTTAAATAATAGGACAGACTGGGTTCTATAATCTTGGCTGGCAACCAGTCTGCTGCTGAAAGCAATGGCAACCCACTATGAGATGATCTTCTACCCAGTCAGTCATGTCTCTTTTGAGACATGATCGCCCAAAGCATGTATCACATATGGCACTTAACTAACTGACTGAATATAATTGTTGAAAAAATGATTAAGGCTTTTGCTTGGCATAAGTTGGGGGATCAGTTTTATATTGTTATGAAGTAATAAAATGATACCCCACTAATTACTATTTAATAATATAATACATTTCTTCTCCCTCCAGCTATGAGTCAAATGTCAGGACAGATTGACTTCTATAGCCTTGGCTGGCAACCAGTCTACCACAGAAAATATACTTAAAATTTAAAGTGTATAATATACTTAAAAGTGTATAATATACTTTAAAGTGTAAAATATACATAAAATTTAAAGTGTATAATGATTGCATAAAACCAACACTGACATACATATAAATTATTCAAAATTGCTTGAAAACAAACTTGATAATGTATAAAGAGTAAGGCTAGGGAAATGTCTAAGAGATAAAAAGAGAAAGAACATAGGTAATAAATATTATAGAAAATGGCCAGTCAGAAGATAGTGAGTTGAGATAGTCTAGGACATCATGAAAGGAATTAGCAAAGAATTATCATACACTGGACTCAAAATAAGTTATAATAAGTTATAATAAGTTATAATAAGTTATAATAATCTGCAACAATAATATTCAGGGGATAATCATCTTCAGAATGTACCATTTGTTGCTGCTTCTAAAAATATACTTCAGGTCATCGATAAAAAGTTTATTTTTACTACTTTAAAATGATGTTAGTCTTGAATAAATATTTAATTGTCTTAGTTTTTTGTTTTTTTTTTAGTATCCTTTCTTTTGAGAGAAGTGTAATTTTATGAAGGCCACTTATATATCTTTTTTGATTCAGCAATTGTGAAGGAATGATTTAAAGTTTTTTTGTATTTTGTAGCCAATGAAAGCTCTTGGGAAAACTTAGATGGTGCCTCCTTTGAGTATAAATTTCCAAATTAATAAGATCTCAGGTCAGTGGCTGAAGAAAAGATTTTTTGATGGCAAGGGACAAAGCAAATCAACAGCAAGGAGTAGAATGCATTGAATGTCAAGAAGAGAGCATCAAAAAGGTAATATTTACCAGCCCGCTGCAGAGAGACGAATGAATTTTGAAGTTCAAGTGAAAATTCTCCTGCAGTTGTACAATAAGGAACAAAAAAGAGTTTCAAGAAATTTCCCCAAACCCAAACTGTATGAATTTAAAAGGAACTTTTCTAACATTAATATGTGTGCCTGAGACACTCCCAGGACAAGTAAAAGTAGGGAGTTTTATTGGTTTGAAATGTGGTTGCACCATTTTTTTTGCTTTTACTGCCTTCTTGAATTGTTTTCTCTTTTTATCATTGAATCTTTGACTTTTCCTAAACTGAATTTTTTTCCATTTTTCACTGGTAATACTTTTATAAAAAATTGTTATCCTGCATTAATAGGCAAACAAAAGAAAATTTTTGTATGTTTTTTGTACTTTTGTACAAAAACATACAAAAATGTATGTGGATGTGCGTTGGAGTGCATTGGATATTGGCTCGGAATGAGAAATCGGTGGAGCCGAGTTCGAATTCCAGCCAAATTCATTGCATTCACTTACACACAAATACCCTTGGGAAAGGTATTAATCCATCTATTTCTTCTAGTTATGGGTTAAATAACAGGACAGATTGGGTTCTATAGCCTTGGTCGGCAACCAGTCTACCGCAGAAAGCAATGGCGACCTACTGCAGGATAATCTTCTGCCCTGTCAGTCATGTCTCTTTCGAGACATGATCACCCAAGCATGTATCATGTATGGCACTTAACTGACTGACTGAATATAATAATTGAAAAGATGATTAAGGCTTGTATTGAGCATAAAATGGGGGATCGGTTTTCTATTGTTATAAAGTAATAAACTGATCCCCCACTAATTACTATTTAATAATATAATACATATCTCCCCCATCTCTAACTAGGAGTGAAATAACAGGACAGATTGGGTTCTATAGCCTTGGTCGGCAACCAGTCTACCGCAGAAAGCAATGGCAACCTACTGCGGGATAATCTTCTGCCCAGTCAGTCATGTCTCTTTCGAGACATGATCACCCAAGCGTGTATCACGTATGGCACTTAACTGACTGACTGACTTGTGTAATAAATTTTTTTCTTTTAAAATTTTACATAGTGCTTGAGTTTTGTTTTGTGATTTGTGCCAGTCATGACTTGCTATTCCTATTAAACTTTCATGTTTAACACAAGAACTTGGGTTTGGTAGGAAATAAAATTTTTATACATTGCATCATTACTCATTGCTAGGGGTCATCAGTTGATAATGAAGATTTGAAGACCGATTCTCCTCATGGTACTACAATGACTTACAACTTCTTCAGGCCATTATGTCATATTTTGGAATTGGTATGTAAAAAGTCACAAATATTTTGTCCAGTAGCTGTAAATAAAAAGGACCATTAAACATTATACTCAACAAACCACCCAGGAAAAACTAGTGCAGCTTATTTCCCAAAGCCTGTCACATGCACATTATCACTTGGCATTATTATTATTATTATAGACTCTCTTGTTGATTTGGACGTATAAGTGCCTAATTTAGTTAGACTGCCACACAAAGAATTGTTTTGAGTGGTGAAGGCTTGTGTAGCACCATCCACACTTTTTAGAACTGCTGATAATAAACAATCAGTGCAGAAGTTTGCCACAGATTGCATGAATAGCAGACCTCAGATATTTAACCCATAACTGGAGGGAAGGGATGTATTAATACCTTTCCCAAGGTTACCAGTGCGTAAGTGAATGCAGAGTGTTCGACTGGAATTTGAACTCGGCTCACCGATTTCCTTTTCCGAGCTGACGTCCATTGCACCATAACGCACATCTGTCACTAAACGCTTACAGCACCTGGTAATTCCAAGCAGTCACCTATCTAAGTACTGACCAGGCTCAATGTTGCTTAACTTCAGTGATTGAGCGAGAATTGGTGAATTCAACGTGATATGACTGTAACCTTGGCATTATATATATGTATATATATTTAGTGTATCGAGGCAAACATTTGGATAATCTTTTATTAATTTGGTTCTAAATTTCTTGGTGTTAGGATCATTTAATGCTGCAACATCATGTAACTTAAATTTAGTGTATTGAGGCAGAAAATAATTTTCTAAATATATACTGTTAAATATAAGAGACAATGAATGTCTATTATGTTTAATCACTAGCCGTTCTAAATGTGGTATTTTGGCTTTAATTTCAGTTGAAAATAAAGACAAAAATTCTGCAACATCTGGATAATTTTTTATTAATTTGGTTCTAAATTTCTCGGTGTTAGGATCATTTAATGCTGCGACATCATGTAACTTAAATTTAGATATACACTAATGCAGGCACAGCTGAAAATTCCTTAGCATTTTGTTAACTCCTTGTAATCCTTTTTTCATTTTTCTGATGGAATAAATTTACTATGTGAACATTGACAATATTGTATCAATTATGATATCACTGTGTTATAACATTGCAAAATTTGTGATTCAAGAAGGTTAGTTATTTTGTCTTAATATTTAGTCTGGTACCATTCTGGATCAGTGTTAAAAGATATATATGATATAATCAAATTTATAATCCTGGGCTTTCAATAATTTTACAGGCAATGTTTAAACTTTGTGCCACCCCAAAAAGCAGTGCTTCAAATGAACAGTTTTTCTGTTGACAAAATTACTGTATACTATTGAAACTTCCTTTGGCAATGTTTATTCACAAGATTATAAAAATATGAGAACCAAGTTTAATGCAATATTTATTATTTAGCATTTTATAAATAAATAACTATGAAAACAAGTTTTTTGTTCATAATTTTATAAAAATATCAACAAAAAATAAAACAAGGAAATTTAAATAAATATGTTCTAGAGTTGATTAGGGAAGTTTGAGGTACACTTTTCTTTAAGATTGAAATCAACACTGGTGAGGTATTTGATGGTCTGGCAGTCATGTGACAAGTCTGAAATGTTAAAGTCAAACTCTCTGGTAAGGTGGATTAGTAGGTTCATTGATCAAGATCACAATGGTGGGTTGCTGAGGTTACTGTGGTGGCTGTGAGGGAGACCAGGAGTGGATACCAAAGATTGATTGAGTGAAATGTCTTTTTTGGATTCTGATCGAATGGAATTCAACAAAAGTAGGTCATGGCAGTGACAACAAGTGAAATCTTGAGTGGATAGTGAAGGTTAATCAAGAAGAATGTTTCTGTTGGATTCTGGTCGAAGGTGATATCAATGAAAGTGATTCACAGTGGTGAAGTTTAGTAGACAGTAAAGATGTTGAGGTGTTAGAAATCATAGTAGCGGTTTTGGGAGCTTGACAGAATTGAAATTAGCCCATCAGCCACATTCTGTGTGTGAAGATTCAGATGAGATTGGTGAAGTTTGGCAAAGTCACAACTGTGATGTGAGAAGTGATCATATGACAGCGACTAAGCACCTTGGTGAAGTTTGCAAATGAAGTTTCAAATGGTTTGGCAGATCTTTAGCTAATTGCCAAAATTCAAAATTTATAAAAGGAGGAATGATAAAGATTCTATTATTGTTGGTTCACATATTTTTATAATTTAGTAAATCTTTGTTTTATCTATAAAAAATTTTCATGTTTATTTCTTTACAAATTGGTAAGTGATTGCATTGTATTATTAGGTCCATATTTAGATTGTTATAAAAATAATATTATTTTATAAATAATAAATAATTTTATAAATAATAAATAATCTAATGAATAAATAGAGATTTTTTTTTGTAAATTCTGAAGAATGAAGAAGAAAGGTAAATTCACTTTCATATTTTATTAAAATTAAGGATTTTATTAAAACTCTAGTCATTGCCATTGGAAACAATCAACATTGCCAAGAGTGAAGGTAGTATAAAATAATAGCAGTGACAAGGGAAAACTCATCCTTTTGAGACATTTTTGTTTTGCAGGCACAAAGGTTAAACTTTGCATTTTTAATTATAACATCTCTGACATAGAATATTGGTGGATATCTATGTAATTAATATATTCAACTGAGTTGAGTGAATAAAAAGAAAATGAGATTATGTCAAAAAGTAAATATTTGTTGTCTAAAATAAATGCATTTTTTCTTATGGTATAGAATTATTGATGTACTATTATGAGAACTTTGATGCCTTAAATTTGACAAATATAATCAGACAGGTCACTTGCTACCTTGTAATGTACCAAAAATCAAGAAAATTTGGAGACTGCTTTTGATAAAAAAAATAAATCATAAATTCTTTCCACTTTAAATTCATTACAGGAATAAAAGAAAACAGACATTTTGATGGGATGAATTTTTATTGAAAGATTTTCATCTCCATAATTTGTATATGACTGTGCATTTTAAAGTTAATGCATTTTAGGAAGTACTTGGAGAACTTTTAGGCTGAGGTTGATCTCCATAAAAATAATTTCAGCATAAAATAAATGATACTATCTTTGATTTTGATGCTTTAGATTAAATGACCTTTCAGATCAAAACTTCTCAAAAATCATCTAATGTTCTCCATGACATACAAGATCCTTTTTCTTTATTTCTAAATTGACTAATTTATATGCAAACATTACATATTTGTTTAAACATTTTTATTTGTTTGAGAATATTTTGTAAGACTGCAGTATAATTGGTGATTTTTTATTATCCTTTGAAATTAAGGTACTTATATCTTTTAAATCTAAATTTAATTAATGTAAAAATCTTTAATTAAGAATCTAAAAATATCAAAACTGTTCTCAGAATATTCCAGAAAGTAAATAATGGTTTACTATTTCTTCAAGAACAACATCTATTAAGAATTTAATAAATTGTGATATTTCATATAGTTATTTTAGATCTTATGCAAGACAAGAAAGAAAATATTTCCGATGAAGAATGTAAATAACAAGATGCAATACTGCAATATTTATGACCAATATTATCAGAGAGATTTTTTTTTTTAATCATGTCACCCCAAGCAAGGCATTCCACTGCCACTATAGTGCAGGGGGTTACATAGAGCGATTGGGTATAGAAAATGTCAGAAGGAGGGTGATAGATGACTTAGGATGTACATAGGGAGAGAGTTGGAGAGAGTGGGTGTGAGTTAGTGTGTTAGGAGGTATCTATTGACCCTACAACTAAACTCCTGGAGGTTGTAGCCGTCGGGGAAGCAAGTATGCAGTAGGGAATTCCACAGGCAGGAAGTGCGAGGAAAGAAGCTGTTGGAGTAGAAATTGCAGTTACATTTCATCAGTTTCACTGTAAAAGGGTGGGACCTAGTTGTCAATCTAGTATCTCGTGCAAATTCACATCTAGGGGGCACCAGTGATTTAAGTTCGTCAGAGCAGAAGCCATGAAAGTATTTATAGAACCAGATGCTTGCAGGACATATATTTATGTTTCATTTGATTAGGTATGACACAAGGATCTACTGGAACTAAAAGGGTCACTTAATTTATTAGAGAAAGACATCAGAATAATCCAGAATATATACTGGGAGAAAACTGCCTGCATATGGATAAAAATGGATTGAGTGAAGACAAAAGATAGAAATGGATGTGTCCTCTCATCAAATTTATTTAACCTATACAGTGAAGAAATCGTAAAAGTAGAAGTACTATCAAGATTTACTGATGGATAAAATCATAACAACATAAGATACACAGATTAGACTGTTTTGATGGCAGACATAGTAAGTAATTTTTAAGTATTCCTAGACAAGGTATTAAAAAAGTTGTCAGCAAAAAGGAAGAGCCCAAAATGTGAACAATGAATTGGAGAGGTCAAAAATCAAGCAAGTATGAAAATTTGAATATCTGTTTTTAACAGATGACAAAAAATGCAACACACTGAAATAGCAAAAGATACCTTCCAAAAGTTAAACAAAGTATTAAGAAATAAGAAAAGTTTGCTAGAAACAAATAAATGAAAACTGTTGTTTTATGTTGAAGATAATCTTGCTATGTCATATCAATCTTCCTATATGACAATGAATACTGGAAAATTTTATCACATATGAAGACAAAACTTGAGGCAACAGAGATGAGGTTCTACAGAAGGATGCTGAGTATACAGGACAAGAACTATTTTATCTTTTATGAGGCATATTGACAGAAAATAATTTAATTAAAGTAATTTTATTTGATTTACTCAACAAATGCTTTAACAAGAAAAATACTTGTGACAAAATAAATTTAATATTTATTATAATAGCCTTTTGCTTTGATCACAGTCTTCATTCTGTCAGGCATTGACATCACAAGCTTCTTCAATGTATCCTGCCAAGCAGCTTGTATTTGTTCCCAAAGTGTGTCTTGCAAAGTAACATTAGATCAATTTTTTTATCCAAAATATCCTATAGATGTTGAATAAGATTGAGATCAGGACTTTGTGGGGGCCAATTCGAATTCTGAACCCTTCCTTCCCCTTCCTTTTTAGTAAAATAATTCTTACAAAGGTTTTGCTTTTCACCCTGTATTTGAATTTCAGTGAGGTTTTTAGGAACATCACCCCTGTCCTAATACTTTTGCACACTACTGGTAGTGTGCAAAAGTGTTAGGACAGGCGTGATTTTAAACTTTATTTTGATACCTCATAAAAGATAAAATAGTTCTTGTCCTAATACTTTTGCACAGTACTGTATATATACTAGGTGCGATTGGTAAATTGTCGCAATTATTTTGATGCCTCATAAAAGATAAAATAGTTCTTGTCCTAATACTTTTGCACGGTACTGTATATATACTAGGTGCGATTTGTAAATTGTCGCAATTATTTTGATGCCTCATAAAAGATAAAATAGTTCTTGTCCTAATACTTTTGCACAGTCCTGTATTATGGATGGGGCATGGAAGCAACAAGGATGTTTCAATAAAATGGAAAAAAAAGGACATTTGTACTTAGAATCAGAAATAGGTAATTGAAATTTTTACTCATAGAACATATTGAGGTCAAGGGAGACAGAGAAAAAACAACACAAAATACGTTTTGAGCTTAACTAAATGGATGAGAGAACAAAGTTTGGAAGAAATAACAAAACAGGAAAATTTATTAAGAGCTACAAAGAACTGAAAATTATGGTTAGCCATGATCACCTTTGTTCTGTGGGGACATTACATGTTAAGAAGAGGAATTCAGAATGAAGACATGGAGCATTCAACTCTCACAGGACATATTGAAGGCAAGAAGAACGGAAGTAAACAGTAAAGTAACCTACCTAAAAAAATTGTGCGTATGGATGATAGAACGGGGAATGGGAAGCTGGTAAAAAGTCAAACATTGCTGTGAGCTACAAAGAATAGGAAGTTGTAGAGAGCTACGATCACCTACGTTGTGAAGAGACATGGCACATAAAAGAAGAAATTATTTCAGTCAGATTTGACAGAGTTCAATTTGAGTTAAAGAAGAAACTGAGACAGAAATAATATTCAATATCAATATAATTATTCAAGTAAATATCAGGGGAAAACGTCTTATGTCTATGAATTATTCTATGATTGTAAGATAACTTGTACATATGTGTGTGTGTGTGTGTGTGTGTGTGTGTGTGTGTGTGTGTGTGTGTGTGTGCATATAAATTACTAAGTCTAAGATTAAGAAACTCATGATTCAGAATGAATAGATGTGTTTTTATGAAATTAATGCTAAGTTGTCAACACTGCACTCTCATTTTATTGAACAATATTCTTATTGAGTTGTATGTCTTTCAAATGATTATACTGTATTTACTGCAACTAGTTTTAAATTAAAATTTTATGGTTTGCATATTTTAATATTCTGATAAATTTTAAATCTTCATTTAATGATTAAGTAAACACATGGCAATTTCTACGATGATAAAATATCTGTGAAAATTTACCTGTTGCATCATTAAATATTTGACCTTAATAACTTTAGCAAAATTATGCAATAGCAATTATAATTATGAATGTTGGTTGTTATATTTAAAAGTGGGTACAAATGAAAAGATTTGAAATTGACAAATGTTTCCATTTCACTGAAACAACTGTTAAACACTTCTAGCTTCTTTCTTTCTTTCTTTCCTTCTTTCTTTCCTTCTTTCTTTCTTTTTTCTTCCTTTCTTGCCTTCTTTCTTTCTTTCTTTTTCTTATTGAAACCAAGTAGTGTATTTTCCCCTTTTGAAAAGACATGAATCTATTTCTTCTATGGGCCAAATAATGCTTGTGCCACCAAGGCACTCTCTAGCCTTAGTGGTAGGACAATTCTGAATGCAAAAACCTTAGCCAACATATCATGGGCCAGTTGAATAGATCCTGTTACTCCCCATGACCTATCAACCTTGGGAAATGTTTAAATCCAGCAATCACCTGAGAAATAAAAGTGTGATATAAACAAAGCAAAAGAAACTGCTTCTATTGAAGAACATTTTCTTTCTATCTTAATATTAACAGGTTCATTGTTTGTGAACCAGGTTTAATAATTTTCAGTTGACTTAATCATTTATTACTTATGGTGTTAGTGTTATATATCAATAAACAGACAAACACGCATATATATAAAAATATATCAAGTGATATTTTTATTAATGACGATGGACCGTGTAGCCTAGTGAACAGAGAGTGAGAGAGCGCTTCCAGGGTTGACGGGGGGGGTGTCGTATCTGTTGCTCCTCTGGTCTGGTCTGGCTCTCTGCCTGACTCTGTCTCTCTACCCAGACTCGTCTGTCGTGAAATCCGTGCCCAAGGTCTTTTTATCTCCAAACCGGTACTTCCGATTTTTTGCCTCGCCTACGCACGCCCACGTAATTCTCAGAGACACCTGTTCTGTTTGCCTCTTGTAGCCATTTCCGCTACTGCCGGAAATAAGGTCAAACAACCATCCGTTCCTTTCAACGGCTGGAAAACGCCCCCGCTTCCTCACTTCCTCGGGTGGGCCTAGATTGTTATATTACATTAGTGGGTTTTATTAGAAGAAACATTTTCGCTGCACTACACTTGATAACAATGTCATTAGAATATGACGGAACTGATGGGATTATTCATGTATGGGTCAGCACTTAGAATTAGAGTATGTGTATTACTGACCAACACTCTGCCTAGAATTAGAATCTGTGTGCCACTGACCAGCACTCTGCCTAGAATCAGGATGTGGTTGACTGAGCATAGCTTAGAAGTGGTCACGCATCCAGTTAAGTGCCATACGTGATACACGCTTGGGCGATCATGTCTCGAAAGATACATGACTGACTGGGCAGAAGATTATCCCGCAGTAGGTTGCCATTGCTTTCTGCGGTAGATTGGTTGTCGACCAAGGCTAGAGAACCCAATCCGTCCTATTATTTAACCCATAACTGGAGGGAAGAGACGGATTAATACCTTTCCCAAGGGTATTTGCGCGAATTCGAACTCGGCTCCCCGATTTCTCATTCCGAGCCGATATCCACTGCGCCACAACGCACATCCTTTACAAGGCTGAAAGTATGGGGCTTTCAGTAAGGACCAAACTCATTATTCAGTCATAATTAACCTAGCGAGATAAGCTTTGTAACAGCTGCACCATGTTAAAGTGCCTAAATGAAGAAATATATATAGCGATACACATTGTATTTTTTATCTAAACTTATTTATAAATGGAACTTTGTCTCTGTGTGTGTGTGTGTGTGTGTGTGTGTGTGTGTCCATTACCTATAGACTCCAAAACGGCTGAACCGATTTTCTTGAAAATTTACACAGTTGTACTATAAGCGTCTGTGAGTGTTCTTAGCTAGGTTTTGTGTCAAGGTACTCCCGATAAATATAAAAAATCGACAATCGAAAAAATTGGGTTATAGAAAGAGTGGTATGATTTTAATCAAATTTGATACACTCATAGAAAAAGACATAAGAAATGATATTCAGAATTTTCAAGGTTGCAGTTCTTACAATAGTGCAGAAAATCGATAATATATACATAAAAGCTTTTCATTACACCTGAGCAACGCCAGGCTATACTGCTAGTATGTAGATATTTCTATCATTTATATGTATGTAAATCATCACATCTTCTGTTTTAGCTGGTACTAATTACACTAATAAAAGCTATATCTTCTTAATTCTTGTTCTTTTATTGTCCTCTCTCATTAATAGTAGTCTCTCTCATACTATCTAACACTCTTAGTGGCTTTGTTACCTTAGGGTGAAATGATTAAAAAAATAGATGTCCCTGTAATATACACTTTAAGACCTCTAGGTTCCAAACTGAGATGGTTATAGGTAAAAAAAAATGTGTACATTGTTTGGACTGTTGTCTTCATCTGTATTGCCATATTCACAACTTTTTGGCCATTGTACGTTCCAACATTCTTCAGGTGATTTGAATTTTGAACCAAACCTTTTATTTTGATCACTGGGATATGTTGTTCTCATTCCATGAGCCATGCCACTTCTGGATGTCTTAGTAATCTCCCTTTTGCTCAACAATCTAATGTTTTTGCCATTGCTGTAGCCATGTATTGAACTCACAACTCTTCAGGTCAAGTCAATAGATCTAACACTTCTATCTACTAATGACATTAGTGTATGACTTTTTTGGATTTATAGACCTAATGTAATCCTTGTTTTAGTGGTGAACAAAAACTTAGAACTAAGACATCCAGAAGTGGCATGAATCATGGAATAAGAACAATCTACCCAAGTTATCAAAATAAGTTTGAAATTCCAATCACCTGAAGAAGTTTCTGAGAATACAACAGCCATAACATTGTAAATATGGCAATACAGATAAGGACAACACTCTGAACAACATAAATAATGTAAATTATTACAATACTTCATATAAAAACGTAGATAAAGAAGTATAGACAAAAAATATACATGCTTAAAATGAGTCTATTTTTCAACTGTAATTCTGAATTATAGTTTGGATATATGGTTTGGATAAAATAGCTATCATCACTGACAAAATCATCTGCTTCTATAATATAGCTTCACTATACCCTTTCTATAAATACATTTATGGTAATCTCATATATATATATACAAGACAGATAACATCAAGAAATTGTCTTCCTGAGAAGCTGACTATGGTAAGATTTGAACCTGGGCTTCATGGTCAGAAAGCGAATGTTCTAACTACTTGGCCATGTGCCCATGATGTTATCAGTCTGGAGGAGGTGATCCCAGCAGGAAAGTGTGTGAAAACATACCAGGATACCAAGTGTTGACCTAAGCCTTGTGAGTGAAATTGGGTAGATGGCTTCCTTTGAAGAGTTGTGGATGATTGTGTTAGCTGGAAGTCACAAGTCATTTTGACCAAGGCTTTGAGTGTCCTGGCATTGTTCAGACTGTTGTTCTAGACAACGCACTCTCTTCCAGAGACTGTAACTAAGGTCCACTCAACATAACTGCAGTATAAACCGCAGGTGGACACAAATATGCCTGAGCAGGCGTCTGCATTGGGGATTAGCTAACTGCCCTGGTAGACAGGTATCATTGAATACAACTGACCAGCCATTATATATATATATATAAAGTATGTATATCAGAAGTAAAAAACCTCTTATCAATCACACACCTTACCAAGTTTCTGGACATATACTTAGTTGTGTTTAGAGGGTTTATTTAAAATATAATTAAGGTAAATAATTCTTTGCCTCTGAATAATTTGATAATTTACATAATTAGTTCCTTCGAAGTTCAAATTCTCGAACGTATTTTTACGGCATTTAAAATCTTTAACAACCAAGTATTCCATATAATTCATGCATTTACATGAGCACATATCTTCACGTGTGCATGTTGTTTACATTATTACTGCCTTTGAATTAAAAATTTTTCATAATTTTTATTTATTTTCTTTTAAAATGTTATAACACTTTTCCTGCTACAAGGCAATATTTGATTTTTAAACTGTAATATAGTCCCTGATGATGAATGATGACGTTCGTAAGTACTAGGACAACCTTTGAACAATTTTTATACAAACATAATTTGGAAATAAAAAGTCTAATGAGAAAATATGAAAAAATTCTAAAGAAAATATATAAGACTATGTTATCTCTAACATTTAACACAACTTGTTTAATATATATATATATATATATATATATATATATACATATATATTAATGCAGCTTTTGTTAAATAATATAAATAAGTTTTCTCTATTTATTTTATGCAGGATCATTTTGTATAATCTGATAAGATGATTGTACTATCATTAAAAGACAACAAGAAATTGCAGTAACTGTTGTTTTTTTTATCCAAAAGTGCAGACCGGATAAAAAAAATCAACAATTACTGTGATTTCTTGTTGTCTTTTAACGATAGTACTATCAAGCTTATCAGACTATACAAAAGGATCTTGCATAAAATAAATAGACAAAACTTGTCTATATTATTTAGCAAAACCTGCATTAATATCTATCTATCTATCTATATATATATATATATATATATATATATATTGGAAGACTGTGTGAAGCCAAAATTGCTGACAGTCAGTAGAATGGTGATAAAAAGGCATTTAAGCAGACTTTGTAATGAAGTAATTGATATCAAAGATATCAAATTTATATAAAAGATTGTCACTGAGCTGATTAATGTTACTTTCAACGTCCTCACCCGACAGTTTTATCTGTCTACTCTTCAGATGTGTTTTGCAATTTTCTGTTAATATTTCAAGATTTTTGCCTTTTTATATTGTTGTAAGTTTTTCATGTGTGAAGAAAAAAGAAAAAAGAGAACAACAGCAAAACAATGAGGCCAAATGACTATGACACCCTACGTGCATGGGCACACCTGAAAAAAACAGGAAATGCACACACAAGTGTATATCCACAGAAATGCACACATGAACAACTCACAGCAATATGATGAAAGTAAAAATCTGGAAATTTTAAAAATTAAAAAATCCCTCAGAAACTTTTAAAATACAAAGGCTAACAAGCTTCCTGGTACAACTGTCAATTTCCTGCTAACTTGATCTTCAGGTATGCTATTAGAAAAAACTTAAGAATTAATACATAGATATCGAGTTTCTTCAAATTTTGGCACCTAAATATCTAGTAATTATGAAATAGACAGTTGCAACTGGAAGCTTTTTAAAACAGTAATTTTAAATGTGATGGCCTAAATCAGTCTTTCTCTCACTCATCTGTATATATAAAGAAAGGGAAAATTACCAAATTAGTTTTAGAAACAAAAATAAACTGAAATAAAAAGCTAAAAAGAAAACTGAAATGTATGCATGTAAATAAATACTTTGTCATCTAAGCACTATTTAAAAAAATGAAAAACTAATAAAAAGAGAAATATAAAAAAATGAAAATATATAAATAAAATAAATAAATAAAATAAATAAATTAAATAGAATATAATACTTATAATAAATAAATAAAATTAATATAATACAAATTTAAACTATATAAATAAAATAAATATAATATAAATTTTAAATAAATATATAAATGAAATAAATATGATATAAATTTAAACTAACTAAATAAAATAAATAGAATATAAATTTAAAGTAAATAAATAAAATTAATAAAATACAAATTGAAACTAAAAAATAAAATTAATATAAAATAAGTTTTAAATACATATATAAAGAAAATAAATTATATTTATTTTAATAAATTTAAACGAAATAAATAAAATAAATATAATATAAATTTAAAATAAATAAATAAAATTAATATAATACAAATTTAAACTAAAAAATTAAATAAGTATAATGTAAATTTTAAATAAATATATAAATAAAATAAATGTAATATAAATTTATATTAAGTAAATAAAATAAATAGAATAAGATTTAAAATAAATAAATTAATATAATACAAATTTAAACTAAAAAATTAAATAAATATAATATAAATTTTAAATAAATATACAAATGAAATAAATATAATATAAATTATATTTATTTTAATAAATTTAAACAACAGAAATAAAATAGATATGTTATAAATTTAAAATAAATAAATAGATTAATATAATACAAATTTGAACTAAATATGTAAAATAAATAAAACATAAATTTAAAATAAATAAGTCAAATTAATGTAATACAAATTTAAATTTAATAAATAAAATAAATGTAATATAGATTTTAAATAAATATATAAATAAAATAAATATTATATAAATTTAAACTAAATAAATAAAATAAATATAATATAAAGTTTTAATAAATATATTTAATAAAATAAATATAATATAAATTTAAACTAAATAAATAAAATAAACAGAATATAAATTTAAACTAAATAAATAAAATGAATATAATATAAATTTGGCAAGCAACCAGTCTACTACAGAAAGCAATGGCAACCTACTGTGGGATAATCTTCTGCCCAGTCAGTCATGTCTCTTTCGAGACATGATCGCCCAAGCATATTTCATGTATGGCACTTAACTTACTGATCTCTGCTCTGCCATCAACTTGCTCAAGCTCATTATGTATGTCATGCATTGCTTTTCCCCTGTCTCTCTTTCCTTCTATCCGTCCCATGAGTATTAGATTCTCCAAGTCCTCCTTCCTCATTACATGTCCCAGAAATTTCAGTTGTCTCTTTCTGATGTTAGATATAAGTTTTCTTTTTATTTGCATCCTCTCCAAAATTTTGTTGTTGCTGACATGTTCAGTCCATGGTATTCTCAGCATCCTTCAGTAGAATCACATTTCTGTTGCTTCAAGTCTCTTCTTCATCTGTGTTGTCTTCATTGCTCACATGTTCAGTCCATGGTATTCTCAGCATCCTTCCGTAGAACCACATTTCTTTTGCTTTAAAATGCTACTTTATCTTTGAGGAGATTGTCCAGCATTTGGTGCTATATATGACAACAGATATCACATAATTGAAAAATAAACATTCTGAAATATTTTAATTTTCTTACCCTTATTCCGCATATGGTAAAATCACATATTTTGGTTTGGCAGTCACCTTTTTTCAAGAATTCAAACAAATCAGTGCCTTTTTCTTTATTTTATGACACAAGACACAGAAACATAGGGTTACAAAAAAGTATTTTTTAGAAAAATCTAAATAGTATTTTCAAATATATTTATTATCTGCAGATGTTTTGTGAAATTTATAATTGTTGTAATTTTAAAAATATATAATCAACAAATACTTCTTTCAGCTAGATTAAAACTTCAGTTGTATAAAATTATTGCCCATTTTTAGAATTATCACCTATTTTCTTTAAGTATGTTTTATTAAGTTATTTCTGCTTATACCTTTTGCATTGGTAATTTCGGGTGGAATTTCAGCAGAGAAATCTGCATCTCATCAATACACCTTCCCTCCATATTAACCAGCAAACTAATATAGCAATGAGGCTTGCCTTGATTTGCCAATTCTGCTATGTAAATGAGCTTGCAATGTCACATTCCTACACAAATGCCAAACAGGTTAAATTAAGGGAGACAACTTTTGAATACTCTTCTGATTTTATACAGAACTCAAGAAAACCAGTGTTTATTTTATATCATTTTACTTATAGTTAAATTGATGTAATTATTTAATTTCAGTAAAAATATAGATATAAATACTGAAATGTTGTTCATTATTAATAACGAGTGGACCTGTGCCATCAAAAGTGATGGCAAAATATTTATATTAATATGCCGTCTAAAATGACGACAACATATATATTGATGTACCTACTATTGGGTATCTTACATTAGAACATAAGAACAAAACACAAAATAATGCAAACCCTTGAGCGGGACATGAGGGAAAATATGTATTATATATGACAGTATGTATATATACATATAAATATACAAAAATAAATACACCATGGTCTTTATTATAAGAGAGAAGATATATATATATATATATATTCTAAACATATACTGTTAAATATAAGAGACAATGAATATCTATTATGTTTAATCATGAGCTTTTGGCTCACACGAGCCATCTTCAGAGTGGTTATAAGGATGGTAACACAATAACATCCACCATCAGCGACGATTTTTCTTGTGTTGACTTAAAACTTTGCTAAGCAAATGCAATAGTTACCAAAAATAACAAAATACTCAAATTTGCAATGCGGTTCTATGACGTCACACGGCATGATAGCGTGAAATGAAAATGAAAATGAAGATGGCTCATGTGAGCCAAAAGCTTAGAACCAACTTAATAAAAAATTATCCAAATGTTGGATAATTTTTGTCTTTATTTTCACCCAAAATTAAAGCCAAAATACGATGTTCAGAACGGCTCATGATTAAACATAGTAGACATTCATTGTCTCTTATATTTAACAGTATATGTTTAGAAAATTATTTGCTGCCTCGATACACTAAATTTAAGTTACATGATGCCACAGCACTAAATGATACTAACACCAAAAAATTTAGAACCAAATTAATAAAAAATTATCCAAATATTGGAGAATTTTTGTCTTTATATTCAACTGAAATTAAAGCCAAAATACGACATTTAGAACTGCTAATGATTAAACATAACAGACATTCATTGTCTCTTATATTTAACAGTATATTTTTAGAAAATTATTTGCTGCCTCGATACACTAAATACACACACACACACACGTATATATATATATATGTGTGTGTGTGTGTGTGTGTGTGTGTGTGTATATATATATATATATATATATATATATATATATATATATATATATATATATATATATATATATATATATATATATATATATATATATATATATATATATATATATATATATATATATATATATATATATATATATATATATATATATATATATATATATATATATATATATACATTCTTCACTACTCAGCGACATAGTTATTGCCAAAAAATATAATAATAAATCAGTGTTAAAGAGCAAACTTGTGGCAAGAGATTTAATAAATGATAAATGGTAGTAAATAGAATGAACTGTGCTGATGCTGTCTCACTATTGTTTTTCTTCTCCATGAGTGTGATATATATATATATATATACAAATAAATGCACAATGGTCTTTATTATAACAGAGAGGATTAATAATATATAGGAAATATACTGTAACTATCTTGGAAACAAAGCTAGAGGAAATTGTTGTATTTTACAAATGTCTGTGATAGCAAATTGATGGGTTATTGAGAAAATCAGTAGCCATTGTCCTAAGTACATAATGGAATGGAGCAGAGACAAGAATCCTGGTTAGGTCACCCATTAAGCCTAGGCTTTTAACAGAAGCTTATGCATGTCACCACTTAGAATCCACAAATCCAGGCAATCAACAATTCACATTTAAGGAAGAGCACCTAAACACAAGACATCTTTTTAGTTTCACTGTTAGTCTTTTATTACCATAACTTTCATTGACTTTTAAGTAATTTATGAACAGGATATCTTTACTATTTGGGTCAGTCTAAACAAAAGATAAGTAAAGCTGTGATGGACATTATGAAAATATTATTTTCACAGAATTATACTGAGAGATTTTTATGAAGAAAACCAATCGGCCGTAGGAATAATACCTTGTTTAGATTGAAAACAAATACGAGTGAAGAATAAATATTTATGTGTGATATTATGAGTTGAAACTGGTCTTTGGAGTTAAAGGTATTATTTAGTTTATTAACAATGAGTGTTCAAATCAGAATATATATATATATATATATATATATATGTCTCAAAAGCATACACATAAATTTAAGGTGTATCCAGAAAGTATAATATCTAAATAAATAATATTTGTCTATATTTCTGAGATGAGGTAGTATTTAACAGTATTTAGACTATTGTCCTCATCTTTGTTGGCATTTGTATGATTTTTTGGCTGTTGTATGCTCCGACCTTCTTCAGGTGCTATGAATTTCAAACCAAACCCTTTATTACAACCACTGGGGTATATGAACTCCATTCCTTGCCTAATGTCTTTTCTGGAAGTCATGAGTTATCTCCCTCTAACTCTGTAAGTTACTTGTTCACCACTGTAGCCTGGTATTGAACTCACAACTCTTTGGGTCAAATGACAGGAACTAACCAATATTTATATCCACTGGGCCATGTGTTCTTAAGGACAAAAACAACTGAATTTTTGGACTTATAAACCTAATGTCCAGTAACCATTTTTTACCGGAGTTCATATTGCAATTTTTGATGTTAATGGTTTTCTCTAGTATTTTTGATGTTAATGGTTTTCTCTAGTATTTTTGATGCTAATGGTTTTCTCTAGTATTTTTTGATGTTAATGGTTTTCTCTAGTATTTTTGATGTTAATGGTTTTCTCTAGTATTTTTGATGCTAATGGTTTTCTCTAGTATTTTTTGATGTTAATGGTTTTCTCTAGTATTTTTGATGTTAATGGTTTTCTCTAGTATTTTTGATGTTAATGGTTTTCTCTAGTATTTTTTGATGTTAATGGTTTTCTCTAGTATTTTTTGATGTTAATGGTTTTCTCTAGTATTTTTGATGTTAATGGTTTTCTCTAGTATTTTTGATGCTAATGGTTTTCTCTAGTATTTTTTGATGTTAATGGTTTTCTCTAGTATTTTTGATGTTAATGGTTTTCTCTAGTATTTTTGATGTTAATGGTTTTCTCTAGTATTTTTTGATGTTAATGGTTTTCTCTAGTATTTTTTGCCAGAGCTCTAAATAAATAACCTGCAAATTTTGAGCCACACTTGATCTACAGAAACATATTTATACCTTTTTGGAATCGGGATGAAAATCCGTCCTTTATCTGGTGCATTGGCATTAATGTCTGGATGAGAAGGGAACAGTTAAAAATTCAAATTTTAAAATAGAAAAAAATTAATGATTTAAATTTTTTATTTTAAATTCAGTTTATAATATCTCCAAGGCATTGTGAATTCAGGAAATTAATTTTATTCTTTCAGAATGCCATCAGAGATAAAGTGACAGTTTTTATGACATGACGTTGTGAAGTCCTATAGAGTTTGAGATTTGAAGAACTCAGTTTTTGACATGAATTGGAATTTCAGCCCAAATTGTTCTTTTTGGCCAGAATTCAACTTATAGCTCAAAATCAGTTAAAGTAAGTTTTTGAAGTTCCATGGAGTGAATTGAGAAATTCAAAATTATTTCTTCAACATTATCAGTGGTGGAACCAAGGCCTTTTTACCATTAGCCTTTTGCAGGAGCTAGCTTAAAAAAGCAGTTTTTAAGCTGGTTTAAAATAAATAAAAATACAAATATGCTACCCTGGGTAGTTAGTGTCTTAGCCTTCTTCAAAATACACCTCATAGGACTTTTCACACTTATCCTATAGTCCATTCTACTTTTATTCCAATTCAAGATAGTCTCAAAAATTTCAAAAGTCTTCTTTTAAGACTGATAACAGCTGCGTCATTGAATTGATCTCATTCACAGAGTTTTATGTGTTTCAAAACAAAAAAGAATTTCGAAGGAACTACAACTGTACTGTATGGACTGACAGACATGGGTGATGTGATGTTTTACAAGAGAAACATAACAAACCTACTCACTCATTTATTATGAATAATCAAATAGTATATAGGCTCACTCAATAGCTGATTTAGTAAACACATAAGACAGTGTGTGTTTATCCATGCACAATAGAGTCTTGTTTGATTGGTTGTTCTGTTATATCAAGGCTGTACAACCATATTTAAAATGACTGGATACTTTCTGGACATACCTCATTCACAACAAGGTATCTCTGTCTTTGGGCAAAGTGTGACTGAGTTTTGGCTCTGTCTGCAGACAGAGATGCAGCAGAGGAAAATAAATACTGTGAGGTGCCTAGTCATGGGGAACAGCAAGCTGTGGTTACAACCATTCATTGCACTAGAGAGAAGGGATTGGTAATCATATTGTAGCCAGCATAACCAAAGGTTGTGAGGACTGGGCAATTTTTGTCCTTGAGCCAGGTGTACATGTTCAGGTTCCCCACATTAAACTCAACTTTGCGTCACATCCTGTCTCAATGAAGACATCAGTCAGTTAAATGCCATAAGTGATACATGCTTGGGCAATCAGGTCTTCAAAGAAATATTGGGCAGAAGATTTTCCAGTAGTAGGTTGTCATTACTTTCTGTAGTAGACTGGTTGCTAGTCAAAGCTATAGAAACCAATCTGTCCTGCTATTTAACCCATATCTGGAGGGTGAATAAACAAATAACCATAAACAACAAGGATTAATCAATAATAAATCAAATGACACACAATAGCAGATTTATGAAACTATTAATAAAGAATCAACTCATGCTGGAAATGATTGTTAGAACTTTGAAAACATTATTTTAAGCAATCTTTGTTAGTCTCATTATTTTTAGTACAAGACAACATATTTCAATAAAAGTATATACTATTTTATGACAGACTGCTTTTAGCATTGTGTGGCATTTGACTTATTCCAATTAACTTACTTTCATCACAAGCTTGGTTTAATTTAAATTTTGAACAAAAAGACAAGGAAACAATATTTTTATAACATGAAGTAAAACTTAATCCAAAGTTCATTTTTTAAATATATATATATATATATACATTAAATTGATTTACAGATTTTGTATACATAAATCTATTTCTGTTTTCCCAAATTTCTTACAGATTTGTTTTTTTTTCCTTAAGTTACCTTTATGCCTTCAAAGGAAATTGATCTGCTGCAAAATCAACTAGTTTTTTTTTATGTTGCTTTATACGTATGTGAATTGATAAGGAGATGAAAAAAAAATGAATAAATAAAATTCAATGTAAAATTTAGGAAAGAAAAGATTTTAATGTGCATTGTCTGAAAATGATAGGAAAATATAATGATAAAAATATTAAAATCTTATAATGGATAAGTACAGAGTTGGAATAAACAAACTTTCTATATATTAGAAAAAAAATTTCAAATATATATATATATATATAGTTTGAATAAAGAGATTTTAATGACATACACAGTAATAGTATAGAGATAATATGGTCAGTTTTAAATAAAAACAGATGTTTAAGTCTGGAATTCCACTTAAAGAAAATATCAGTAAACAAGATAATGGATATCTAAAAATTTAAATATTTACCAAGCTGCAAAAATGTATTTTTGGTAAAATTTACTTGAAGAAAAATTTCTTGTCTATTTAAATACCATGATATCAAATCAAAAGAAGCAAGAAATGTTTTATAAATGTTTTATAACATTTTATTAAAGACTGATTGATTTGTTTTTACAGTTTGTCAAACAGATACCTAACCATGCTGATAGCAGACATGGAAAGGAAAGTGCAGGACCTTCTGCAGAAGGTAGCAAAAGAAAGTGAGAAGAAAGGACTGAGCATAAACTTCAAGAAAACTGAATGTAAGATCATCAGCAAAACAAAAAAGGAGCCCAATATACCAACTACAAGTCAAAGAAACTAAAATAAAACAAGTAAAAGATTCAAATCCCTGGGAAGTTTTTTGACAGAGGATGGAAAGTGTGACATGGAAATCCAAAGACACATTGACATGGCCAAAGACGCATTTCAGAAGCTAACCAGAGAACTGAAAGACAGGAAAATCTCCTTAGAAACAGAAAAGAGTGCCGGATTGCTATGTGATATCTGTCCTTCTGTATGGAAGTGAATGCTGGACGATCTTATCAAAGATGAAGGAGAGGCCTGAGGCAGCAGAAATGTGGTTCTACAGAAGGATGCTGAGGATACCATGGATGGAGCACATGTGCACTGATGAGGTGTTGGAAAGGATGCAAATGAGAAAAAAAACTCATAATTAACAAAAGTAAGAGACAAATAAGGTTCCTGGGTCACATAATGAGGAAGAAGGGTCTGGAGAATTTAATACTCACAGGATGGATAGCGGGAAGGAGAGACAGAAGAAAGCCATGCAAGACATAATTGTTAGGTGTGAACAAATGGATGGCGGAGAGATACCAAGAGAAAAAATATTGAGAGTGACAAGAGACAGAGCCAAATGGAAGTCCATGATTGCCTATATCCTGAAGGGACATGGCATATGAAGAAGAAGAAGAAGAAGAAGAAGAAGAAGAAGAAGAAGAAGAAGTGATGTTTAATAAAGGCACCAAATTTGATGCTATATATTTTAAAAGTATTCAATATATACATATAATATGCAATAAAAACAAAACTAATCTAGTATTTTGAATATATTAGTTACCTTCTGTATTAGCATTAATTCTCATGTACCATGTTTATTTGATCATTATTAACATCAACCAGCCTATTCAGTCATGGAGTATTGTTAAAGGATAAATCTCTAGCGAGAAACTTCAGAGATCACATTGGACATTTTTGATTCATTTTGTGGTGCAGTGGATATCAACTCGAAATGGGAAATTGGGGAGCTGAGTTTAAATTCCAATTGAATTCCTTGTATTCACTTAAGCACAAATACCCTTGGGAAAGGTATTAATCCGTCTCTTCCCTCCAGTTATGGGTTAAATAATGGGACAGACTGGGTTCTATAGCCTTGGTCAGCAACCAGTTTACCTCAAAAAGCAATGGTAACCTACTGCGGGGTAATCTTCTGCCCAGTCAGTAATGTCTCGAAAGAGACATGATCATCCAAAGCATGTATCATGAATGGCACTTAAATGACTGACAGTATATTTACAATATACAGCATAAATCTTTGTTACATTTAAGTTTTTACCTTTATTAAAATAAAAATCATAGTTTTCTTAAGATATTGCTTATTTTATTTTGCCTTCAATGTTAGAATGGGCCATATGACATTGAAACACTGGTTCTTGTACAAAAACTAAAGTTATGTAGTATTGAATCTGGTCAGTCCCTAGATAGGTAACAGCTTTGGAATTCCAAGGGCTGTAAGCTTGGATGTATGGGTGGTGTAATAAATAATGGCTCAGAATCAGAAATCAGAATTCCATGTTCCATGTTCTTACGTGCAAAAACCCTTGAGAAAGGCATGAATCCACTTCTTCCCCTCCCAGATACAGGTTTATTAGTAGAGCTTGTATTAGTAAATCATTATTATCTCAAAATTCTTACAATCAAAATATATTTTCTAGTTCAAATAACCTACAAGAGGTTGATAATCTGTAAAAACTAAATCAACGATTCAATGTTAAAACAATAAACTAAAATATTACAATGTTCACAAAATTTTAAAATAGCACCAGTCACAATACAAACAAAAATATTTTAAATAAATGTACTTAGAAAATGGTTCTATAACATCTAACAGCAGAAACAGAATGTCGTAAGTCACCTAATAATACAAACTACACATTTCAACAGGCATTTATATTTGTATTTTTGACTCCTCAACTAAAAAGATTCATTGAAAGAAGCAATGCTGTTCATTTTGTATTTAATAGTCATGTGCTTTGGGAACAAAATCTAAGTTGAAAGACTTATTTACAAAACTACTCCACACTGTATTAGAAGTATTTATATAAAAAAACATTCCTGAATTTGATAGTAAACAATACAAAAATATTTCTTTCTGTACTCATTTTACTTTCAAGAATTACCTCATTTATCATATAAAAAAACTCAATGAAACACTTCTTCATGTACTTTTTGAAGGTCGAACATTTTTTCCTCTTTTTAGCATTTGGTTATTTTTGTTCAAGCTTTTGTCAGCAAGATTCTTGTGACTCTCTTCACTGATTGCATTCAAAATAAAAAATAAATGCCAGTAGCTTGTCTGGTTTTTCTTTTTACACCTTAGCTTGATGACAATAATCAACAAAACAAAAGATGGAAGGTGAAAAGTGAAAGCCATAAGGTTGGAGGCAGAAACATTAGGTCAAATAAACACAAGTTTGGCTTCTCAACAAAGCAAGAGAGTCAGGAATAACCATTCACAGACTAATTTTGTTTTAGACATACACCCACTCACACAATACTAGGCACTAGTCATAAAAGTGAGGTTTAAGCAATAGGGGATGAAATTTTCTCAATATACAGAAAGAGAAAAATGTAAAGCAGATTAAAGGCATTGTATGGGATTTGTGCAAAAAAGCCATGAGAGAATTAAAAAAATATCAGATAAAATTTTGGGATAAAAGAAACCAAAAAAAAAAAAGAGGGATTCAAAAATCATTTTAAAGTGACAAAAGTGGGTAACTAATAAAGATTTTGATCTTAATAATATATTAAAATGCATATCTATAGACACATATAAATACATATATACATACACATATACATACATATATACATACATACACTACTGGCCATAATTATTAGGCCACCCCAGTGTTTCAAAAAAATGATGCATTTCATACTATTTTTTAGTATTTATTGCCAAGGGAATAATTGTAAATGAAAATAGAATGGTTCTTTCATTAAAATTGTGCAATAACATGTGCATCCAATGAATTTATAAATATTTAATAATTACCTATATTGCAGTTTCATCAATGAAAGAATGAAGAAAATTTAGGGTGATTTGGGAGAGTTCATCTTTGCTTCCTTGCCTTCTAAAATTTTGCAAAGTAATAATAACAAAACAACCGTGTATATATATATATATATATATATATATATATATATATATATATATATATATATATATATATATATATGTAAATAGGAGAGTTTTGTAATTTGCTTGAAGCATTGTGTATATTAGGTGCATGGGTAGGTCTTGAAGGCTATCCCAATGCATTTAGTAAAATAAAGGAAGGTAAAGAAGGTGTTGGGTATTATCTATTTATTATTCATTAATATTTTGAGATCAAAATCTCATCTACAGAATGGTAGGAGAGCTTGTTTACACATCCGCTCGTGGACCATGTTTTTCACCGAATGGTCATCCTTCGCAGGATATATAAGAAAATATATATAAGAAAAAGTGCGAGAACCCGTGAACATTTTGTTTATCGTGTAGATTTATTGTCACTATTATTATAATTATTACTTACTTTTTGTATGACATATTAAGTGCCAATAATTGTATTTGTGGTTTCAAGTCTAAAGTTGGCTCTCTTCAGTTGAATAAACTTGTGACTTCACATGTCAAGAACCATTTGCTTTTCTGATGTGTATAAGTAGTAAGTACATCAGAAAGTTTATATGCATGCATGTATGCATGCGTGTTGTTGATATTTTCTTCACACTCACATTTTAAGTTTCTTCTCTCACCTTTCTTGAGTTGAACATAAAAGGTTTTTCACTGACTTGCGTTCATTTTTGCTAGTATGTGTACATACTTGTGTGTGTGTGTGTGTGTGTGTGTGTGTGTGTGTGTGTGTGAGCACACACTGTCTGACTAGCGTATTTGGTCATTTTGTGTATGTGTTGTGCATCCATGTGTGCACTGGGGATTATAATCTATTAAGTGCCCAGTTTAAATTTGTGTATGAAGTTTTTTTCTTGTATTTCTAGATAAGAATAATTGCCTGTCTGATATAATGGCATAATTTTCAATTTACCTTAATTGCATTGGAAGATGTGTTGTGATACAAAGAGTTTTCTGTTGTCTCATAATTTGATGTTGCTTTTGTGAAGAGAAAATCTGTTGTTTAGTGTTTGGTTGATCCCCATAAAAGATTTATTACATTTTGTGCACTTGAGTGTATATACCACATTTTTGGAGTTTTTTTTATTGTGTATATCTTCATGGGGTTTTCAAAAGTATAGGTGTTTCCTTCTATAATGATATCACAAACCCCACATCTTTTTTGTTAAATTTTGTAACCCTCTGTATCATGTGTTGGTTAAATTTGGATGAGGTTAATATGTGCTTCAGGCTTTTTAGTTAGCATTTGGTCTTAATTATTTTGGTTGTTTTTAATGTTTTTCATATAATAAGTTTTGTTAAGTAGGTCTAAAAAATCTATTATCTAAGACAGACAATTATTACATTTATAATACTTTGTCTGTCGTTATTAATAAAACCTGCATCTGTGCAGGGCCAGGAAGTTTTTCTCGTCTGAAACAATCCTGCACATATATAAATCTACCATCCAACCGTGCATTGAATACTGCTACCATATCTGGTCAGGTGCTCCTGCTATCCACCAAAATCTAATGAAGAATCTTTAATGTGATCGATTCTGACTTGGCAGCTAGGATACAGTCGCTTTCTCATCAGCGCAATGTGGCTTCCCTGTGTCTCTTCTGAAAATACTTTCATGGCTTCTGCTCCTATAAACTTAGCTCACTGGTGCCCCCTATATATGAATTTACTCAAGCCTGAAAATTACCAACTACATCCCACCCTTTTACTGTGATACCAATAAATTGTAAACACAAATTCTACTCCAGCAGCTTCTTTTCTCACACTTCCTGCCTGTGGAATTCTCTTCTGCTTACTTGCTTTCCTGATAGCCACAATATCCAAGAAGTTAAATGTAAAGTCAATAGTCATCTCCTATCTCACTAACTTGCATCCTATCTCTCATGCTCCTTTCTCCATCCACCCCACTCTCATCAGTATTCTCATCCTTCTCTTACCCTCTTCCTGACACCCACTGTAACCTGTCACTGTTTCTCATAACTTTCCTCTTATGTAACCCCCTGCACAACAGTGGCAGTAAAAGCCTTAGTTGGGGCAACACGATTATAAAAAAAAAAAAGAAAAAGAGATTGCTGCCCAAACATATATATATATATATATATATCTGTAAAGTTTGATATTATTTAATAGTGAAATGGAGTTATGAAAGTTTTTTTTAAAAATAGAAAGATGCTCACATGATTACAAGTTGCATACATCACATGATAACTTTTAAAGAATGTTTCTTTTAAAAAAACACAAAATAAATTGAATTACATGAGGATAAAATAACAATATTGAAAGCATAATATCCCTGAGAATAATCAGTGAAGTGGCTAAAAGTACTTTGAAAAATATAGCATTCAGTCAATTTATCCATCTATCTATCTATATACATATATATATATATATATATGTATATATATATGTATCGAAATAAAATTAACTACCAAAATAATGAAGAGGACAACAATAAAAACTTATCAATTGTTGAAACTCCAATAATTGCCCACTACAAAATAGATGTAAAATAAATTCAGTTGTCTATCAATGCAATATAACATCAATAGAAAACCCCACTATAAATAAAGAGTATATTGGATCTACAAAGAACACCTTCAAGCAGCGCTGGTACATGCACTTAACTTCATTCAAAAACAACTTATATCAAAACCAAGCATTCTTTTTTGCATATATTTGAAAATTAAAGGACACAAAACAGAAACCCAAAGTAAAATGGAAAATCCTGGAAAAAACTAGAATCTGCAACTCGCTGAACAACATTTGATCTTTCTGCTTAAGTGAAATGCTAAATACATTCTAAAGTACCCCAACAATGGCAAACTATTGAACCATAGAGATGAATTAGCAGTGGTAGGTAAACATCGAAAATATTTTTTGTTAAAATTTAATTAACCAAAAAATACCTTATTCGCATAAAATAATCCTCTCCAAAAAGGTAATTAATACCTGTTTAATCCTCAAAATAAAAAAACAAACATCATATAAATAAAAGAAAATAAACTCACACAACATTAATAGCAATTTTATTCCATCCACTCATAGATAGTAGTAAAATAAAAAGTATCTACCCTTTCTTAAAAAACCTTACATCCCAATATAAGAATTACCCAGGCAAAACTAAAAAGTGACCTGTCCAAAAATAAGCTACTCCGCATCCCTCTCCTAACCCAAGGCTGTATCACTATGGCTACAAACTCTCTGCTAAATTGTACTAAACTCCCACCACATTCACTTACATATCATATTAACAAAAATAAATTGTTTTTACCATTTATTTTTCATTTCAACTTATCACCAGATGAGGAGTAAACGTAGCTCCAAAACATGAAAATTTTTGTGTAGTGATACTATGTTTTTATAATCCATTGTAACAACCATTACAATATAAAGCTCTACATTGTATTGAGCACTCTTTATAAAAGTAAATGCATGGACAGTGGGTTTAAAACCAACGTGTTCCATAACTTTCTTACAATACTATATATATATATACATATATATATATATTAGATATTAGAATGTATGTAATATATCATTAGAGAAATGTACAAATGATTGTTGATAATTTCATTCATTTTGCAACTAATACAAGTAAGTGATGTGTCTGTAAATATATATTTCTGTGTGTGTATATATATATATATATATATATATATATATATATATATAAATTTAAGTTAGAAAAAATAGATCAATGTCTCCCTGGATTTTGGTTGATTTATTTGCACTGTTCAACTGAGAATTAATTCTTGCTAATAAGTCAAGGGAAGATTTACTGACATTAACAGAGTGAATTAGTAACAAGAATATAGAATCATAAAAGAAGTGGAAATGTCAAAGTTGTTGTTTTACCTTTGATGGGAATGCGATAGCGATAATATGATTTATAGTTGTGTTTTTTAAGAACTGCATATTAAATATGTTAGGAGATTTGTGTCTTGAATAAACAGAATAAAATGAATAAATGGTTGTAATTTAGAGCTAAAAAAGACAGCATAATATGCCTTTCAATACAAAACAACCCAGAACAATCTAGATTCTTTCATCAACAAACAAATAAATATATCAAGTCAATAAATGCCATTTTCTTGAATGCTTGCAAACAAAAATATTGAAAGGTATGTATTTCTCATACTAATATTAAAATTAACTGATTCTTCTTTAGGGTTTTGTTTGTGTTCTTAATGGATGGACTTTATAAAACATGCGTTTTTATCATTCGCACACCTTAAGAATTAACACTGACAAAGTTACATTGATTGAGTGAAAAGAAAATAACATATATTTTACCTATCACTATTTACACTATTTCCAGTGGTTATGGATGTTGGTTAGTTCCAGTGATTGACACATAGAGCTGTGAGTTCAATACAATGCTACAGCAGTGGTGAACAAGTAAGTTAGAGAGTTGGGTTAGAGGGAGATAACTCATGACTACCAAAAGTAGCTTTGCACAAGAAATGAGAATGATATATCCCAGTGATTGTTCGAAATTTCTAGCACCTGAAGAAGGCAGGAGCATACAACAACCGAAACATCATAGAAATGGAAACCAAGATGAGGACAATAGTCCAGATAATGCAAATCATGTAAATACAACCTCAAATATTAGACAAATATTTCATCTTAAAAAATCATAAATAAGAAACATCTAACAAATGATTTTGTGGCATATGGGTTCATATCAGAATGTTGCTGTGTGGTTAGATGGTACAATAATTATTTTATCAGAAACTTTGGGAGTATAATGAACTGACTCAAATATGTAAAATAAATAATTTTCTTTAGAGCGATGAGTAAGTCTTTTGGTATTCAGTGTAGCAAACAGTTTATTAATAGGGCGGATATTGATAGCAGTCAGAAGAAATGTCCATTTTGGTAGTTGGAAGTCAAACCATTGAAAAGAGTAGTAGTAATTAGGTCTTTGTCAATCTGCTGTGTTTTCTCTTGGCCCTTAACAGGGTGGGAATGTCAGTAGCAGATGACCTCTTGACTGTTTTTTTATGTGCCACATCACTCATAGCTGCATCCTTTTGTTCTACCTTCTCATGGAGTTGCTCCGGTCTTCCCTCAGCATTCATGTTACATCTCCTAGTATCCCTGAGGTATTAGGTTTTGTACCCTTTTGAAAAGGCACAGAGTTTATGGCAGGAACTTTGGTTTTGGTTCTTCTTCTTCTATGTGCCCTGTCCCTTCAGGACGTAGGCGATCACGGCTTTCCACATTTCCCTATCCCTGGTGGCTCTGAGCACGCCTTCTTCTGTTACACTGTGCAATCCTCGTTCTGTCATCCACCTGATTAGGTCCTTCAAATATGTTATCCGTTCTCCTCTATCTGGCCTGTTAGTATCAGGTTCTCCAGGCCCTCCTTCCTTTTTGGTTAATCATTAAAAAGTCTCTTTTTGAGTCAATTTTTTGATATTCTATTTTCTGACATTCCTTTTTTTTTCATTCTTTTTCCAAATGGAAGTTATATGTGGAGCCTCCCTGATTTTAGGCATTTTTCAGTCACGTCCAGTGTTTTGGCAGGGTTCAGTCTGTTCTTCTCCCTATTTTTATTTGAGAGTTGCTTTCTCGCAGATTAAGAAAAGTTTAGAGAGAAAAAGAGAGAAAGAGAGAAAGAGAGAGAGAGAGGTTTTAAAGGAAAATACAAATACCTTATTTTCATTTGAATTTTTTTTTATTTTTGTTTATATATTTTATTTTTATCAAGATTCACTTCAATTTTATACTGCACTTTTAAGATGAAATCAAAATTCCAAGCTTTGTTTTTGTTATTCTATTTATTTACTCTTTTGTACCTTGTGATTTTTAAGAGGGAAGCTATCAATAAATATACGATAGAAAATATAGATTTCTTATAGAGGTGTTTATGCTACAATTAGAAAAATTAGTTGCTCAGCATCTCTAATTTCCTGGACATCTAAGAACCTGGTTATGTTCATTTACATGAAATTACATTAATCTCTTCTGCTAAACAGCAAATGTAACCTTTGCTTCTCATCTCGAGTATTTCAACTGAGAAGAATGCAAGTCAGAAGGTTTTGCTTTTCATGTCCTCCTCTAATGAGAATTGGTTATTGCCTTGCCCTTTTGACGTCTCCTGTACAGATTCTGCACTAGCAATTTGGAAAGACCAATTACTCTTTGTAAAGAAATGTGACAGTAGAAAAGTCTATTTAATTGTGCGTTGGCATTGAAGAAACGTATTTGATGATTGTCCCTGTGGAAAATGTGAAAGAATGCAGTGTGTATTTTGAGGGAAACACAGGCAGGGAACAGAAGAAGAAAAAGTGTGATGAAGGTTTCTCGATGAATACCAGGCTGAACAAATTTGCAAGTTTCTGTTTTGGAACATTTTATGTCATGGATATTAATCAGATAAAAAAAAATATAAGTTCTTAATTCAATTAAAATCATAATCATACAGTATTTTCATGACAACAGTGACATGAGTGTTGAGAGTCAGTTTCTGTTTATTCTGCCCTGAGACAAGACAAGCCCACCCAGTCCAGTTGCTATTTGATACATGGGAGAGGCAAGGCATGTCTGCCCACAAGTTGCCATGTATGGCATAAAGAAACTGACAATGGTAGGGTGGACAGAGGAACCCACATGCTCTCACCAGAAACATGAAGAATGCCACCACCTGCCCCCGTATTCCCACTGAAACATATTAAAAGTAAGACTATCTATCTTTTTGACCCTGTCACATTACTTGTTGTATACATATGATATAATTTCTCTGTGTGGGTCAAATTAGTAACAAGTAGGTTTATATCAATATAAAATATCTCTTTAAGAACTATGCATGTTTGTTATTCCTTTCATTAAGCCATTTTGTTCTGTCCATTTACTCCAATTGATTGGTGTTCACAGTTTAAAAACTAGCTTATCTACTCAAACATATAGATCTACTAAATATAATGTTTACAACAATAATCTTTTTATTGCTTTTATATATATATATATATATATATATATATATATATCATCAGCATACAAGCCTCTTTCACCAGATCACAGCTCATCAGTGTGGCTAGACACATCCACTTGGTTCTAGCTTGGATCAAAACTCGGTTGATTTGGGGTCAGTCAGAGTCGCTACCCACAAGCCATAGGTGCACGGAATCAGAAAAGGTAAATTTTAACGTTTTGTATATAAGCAGTTTATACACATGCCGGTCATCAAAAGAACTGAATTCATTTGAAGAGTAACGCATATATATATATATATATATATATATATATGTCAGATTAAATAAATTGCAAACATTATGTTTGCTTATTTTTAATAAAATCCATTCATAATCATATATAATCTTTCACTTATTACAATCAAAAGATGTCAGAAATGAGCTGTAAAATTGACAGATGTTATTTTCATTCATTTCTTAAGGTACCCAAATATTTTCAACCTCTTTCTGAGGTCATCTTCAGAGGTGTGAGTTATGGTAGCAAATGTAACTGGAAAACTGTGTTGCTGAAAATTACTGTACATTTTTTTCCTGCTTCAAATATAACGGTTGAGAAATTGCTAGCATTCATTAGAATGTGAAAATGGAATTTTTTTATATGTTGTAATATCATGGTCATGCATGTGTTAAAGCATGAAAAAACTGCTCATTTTACAAACATTTTAGAACATTACTACAATATTCAGAGCTGATTCTATTAGTTGATGGCTTAAGTATTTTAATATCTATATATAAACACAAAAGCAATAGAAAGATTATTGTTTTAAACATTATATATATATATATATATATATATATAATATTGCACATTGGCTGTTGGTGTTAATAAAATAGTACTTGATGTATAATAACAGAGCTATATCATTTATATTAATAGTAAATATACATTTTTTCTCACCAATAGCACAAGTATGAGTTTCATGTGAAACACAATTGCCAGGTACTGATTGAAAACTCAGTTGCCAGTTTCATGCTCAACCCAAACAACAGGTACTGACTGAAAACTCAATCAACACCTGTCAATTGCATTGTGCATGAAACCCAGGGTTGTGCTACCAGTCAAGAACAAATATACAAAATGTATATTTATTATTAATATAAATTATAAATATATATGAGTAAGGTGTTATTATATCACGCATATATTAATGCCGATAATGGGAAAATTAAATTAATTAATTAATTCCTTCTTGCTTAGCGCCATCAATTATATGTAAAGCTAACATAAAGAAAATGTAGTAGATTAAAGGCATTATTAATATTGGATTTGTGTTAAAAAAGGCAATGAAAGAATTTGAAAAATCATTTGAGAAAGGAAGAAACAACTGTACATTATATTTTTCTGATACATTGAGTTGATTACCGATTTTGTATTACCACATTTTTCTTAGAATCAAACTATTTAATACTAGCAGTATAACCCGGCATTGTTCAGGTGTAATGAAAGCTTTAAAACTAATCCATGGTCCTGGAGCTCAGACTCTTTGGACATTGTTCAGGTGTAATGAAAGCTTTAAAACTAATCCATGGTCCTGGAGCTCAGACTCTTTGGACATTGTTCAGGTGTAATGAAAGCTTTAAAACTAATCCATGGTCCTGGAGCTCAGACTCTTTGGACATTGTTCAGGTGTAATGAAAGCTTTAAAACTAATCCATGGTCCTGGAGCTCAGACTCTTTGGACATTGGCACGAAAGACTAAAAAGCAATAGTTGTTTCCAGTTAAAGCGAAACATTAGACTGAAAGAAAAATGAATGGATGTAAGTCAAATTTTGATTTCCTGCTATCGATATCAAATAAGTTTTTTTCATCATAAACTGAATTTTGAAGGCTAAATAAGTCCTCTGAGTAAATGGTATCATGGCTGAGACTAAGAGCTACAATTATACCTACTTAGAGCCAGACCCAAAGCAAAAACTAAAATAAAAAGGCTGAAAAACTGATTTTGATCAAACCTGGTAGGATATCGGGGTATAGATTTCCAATATCGGAGTCAAATAAGTCATCAAAGGATAGGACTGCAACCTTGAAACTTCTGAATATCCTTTCTTATGTCTCTGTCTAGGAGTGTATCAAATTTGATTAAAATTGAACCACTCCTTCTATAACCCGATTTTTTCGATTATCAATTTTTGGTATTTATTGGCACAAAACCTAGCGAAGAATACTTGCAGATGCTTATAGTACAACTGTGTAAATTTTCAAGAAACTCGGTTCAGCCGTTTCAGAGTCTATAGGTAACGGACACACACAGACAAAGTTCCATTTATAAATAAGTCTAGATATCATTTTTTAAAGTCATAAACATCCTTGTTTGACGACTATATCAACATATCCTGGAAAAGAAAGGTTTTTACTTTTTCCTATACAGTGATATTAAATGTTAAGAAGACAAAAGAAGTCAATTGATAACAGTTTCATAAGTGAATTGGAAAATTTTCTCATCTATTATATCTTACATTTTCTTCATGGAAACACATTTCATTCATTTACACTTCTGCCTTCAACTATCCATAGTAGCATTGCTCTATCTTTATCCTGTGAGAAAATAACTCGTTCAAATAATATCAAACATTAACTTGTTTCAGATTAGACAAACATAACAATATCGATCTGATTTACTTTCTTGGTTGTCAGCCATTCCTGAATAATTTAACATGCTTTTAAAAGCCACTTCTTCTTCCTCTATGTGCCTTTTCCTTTCAGGACATAGGCGATCATGGCCTTCCACATCTTCCTATCCCTGGTGGCTCTTAGCACACTTTCTCCTGTTACACCATCCGAACCCCGCTCTGCCATCCACTAGCGCAAGCCCATAATTCTAAAATATAACTGTATAGAAACTAGTGTGGCCACAAAATGAGGGATCAGTTTATATATTGATTATAATATAGATTTGATCCTCCACTTTATATCCACATTATAATTTCTTATAAACAATTGGCATATATATTCTTCTTCTTCTATGTGCCTTGTCCTTTCAGGATGTGGACGATGATGGCTTTCCAGGTCTCGCTATCCCTGGTGGCTTTTAATATGATTTCTCCTGTTACACCACCCAAACCCCGCTCTGCCATCCACTAGCTCAAGCCCATAAATCTAAAATATAACTGTATAGCAACTAGCATGGCCACAAAATGAGGGATCAGTTTATATATTGATTATAATATAGATTTGATCCTCCACTTTATATCCACATTATAATTTCTTATAAACAGTTTGCATATATATTCTTCTTCTTCTATGTGCCCTGTCCATTCAGGACGTAGGCAATCATGGCTTTCCATGTCTCCCTGTACCTGGTGGCTCTTAGCATGCTTTCTCCTGTTACACCACGCAACCCTTGTTCTGTTATCCACCTGCTCAAGCCCATCAAATATGTTATCCACTGTTTTCCTGTCTTTTTTTCTGTCTTTCTGGCCTGTTAGTATCAGATTCTCCAAGCCCTCCTTTTTCATTGCATGTCCCAGGAACTTCAGCTCTCTCTTCCTGATGTTCAGTATTAATTTCCTTTTCATTTCCATTCTTTTTAAAACCTCATCATTGCTAACATCCTTGATCCATGATAGCTGCATTATCCTTCAGTAGAACCACATTCCAGTTGGTTCAAGTTTTTCCTTCATCTTTGATGAAATTGTCTAGCATTCATTACCATATTGAAGGACTGATATCACATAGCAATCCAGTACTATTTTCTTTGTTTCTAGTAAAAGTTTCCTGTGTCTTAATACTTTACTCAGCTTCTGGAATGCATCCATTGCCATGCTGATTCGCCTTTGGATCTCTGTGTTAGAACACTTTCCAGATATTTAAATTTTTGTACCTGCTTGATTTTAGTATCCTCCACCTGTATTTGGCATTTTGGGCTGTCCTTTTTGCTGATGACCATGCATTCTGTTTTCTTGCATTAAAAGCCACTACATAATTTAAATGCCGAGTTCTCTTATTGATGAAAAGAAATTTGCATCACACACTGATCCCACCTGTGTCACCAGTAGTTCCATAAAGAAACAAACTTGCATAGGGCATGCATTTTTTGATCATATGTAGTTAAACTACAAGCAGCGGAAAACTGCACTCTACTAACTTGCTATGAAATAGCGAATAGCCAAGAAAAATGAGAAAAACTTCCCAGCTATAGATAAACATTGTGAAAGCTCCAGAGAAAAGGCCTTCTTATAGATTGGTAGACTTCTGCAGGTTTAGCTGTTTTTTTTTTTCAGAGTAATTTCTAACAATAGATCTGAAACCTCAAGCTATATTTTTGGGATTAAAGGTGTATTCCTGATAGATTCCTTATAGATTTTAAATGATTTCAGTTGAACTGAGCAGGGAAATATTGAAGACAAATAAAACAAATGGTGATAAAATGCCGAAGAGAAAATTCAGTCATCCTTCAAAAGACATTGCTTACAAATTTTGAACATATAAAAAATTATAATTTCGTATAAGATACACTATTTACATTGTTTGACCTGTTGTCCTAATTTTATTTTGTTATGTTTACAGCATTTTGGCCATTGTATCCTCTGGTCTTCTTCAGCTGGTTGGAATTTTGAACTGAACCTTTTATTTTGATCACTGGGGTATATTTTTCTGATTCCATCAAGGACACATGATCCAGTGGATAAAAGTCTTGGTTAGTTCCAGTAACTTGATCCAAAGTGTTGTGAGGTCAATACTTGACTACAGCAGTGGTGAACAAATAATTTAGAGCATTGAGCTTGTTATGGTTTATCAAATGGCATGTGTGCTCAAAACAGAAAAAGGTAGACACAGTGACGCCAAGAATTCAAAATTGGGCGGCAAGACAAGTTAACAGTTTCTTAAGGGTAGGAGTAAGAAGTAAGAGATTTGAAAAGAGGAAGACGCTGTCAGTTGACAACTAGAGTCCAGAAGGGATAGACATGTTTACTACTATCCTCCCAAAGTGAAGAGAATTTAGCTAGTCTGCTCCTATATCCACACACAAAAATTAACGGTTGTTAACTCCACTGTTGTGTTGCTTGGTTTTGTATAATTAGAAGATAACACAAACTTGAATTAATGATGTTTATTTTTTTGTATATAAAACTTTAGGTTTTTGCATCAAGTTAACAACCGTTAATTTTTGTGTGTGGATACAGGAGCAGACTAGCTGACTTCTCTTCATGGTGGGATCATAGTAGTAAATGAGCATATCCCTTCTGGACTCTCGTTGTCAACTGACAGTGTCTTCCTCTTTTCATATCTCCTACCAAAACTACTGTCCTTCACTCATACTTCTTCCTCCTACTTCTTACTCCTGCTCCTACGAAAAGAAACAGTTGACTTGTTTAACAGTTTTGCCGTCCAATTTTAAATTCTTGGCGTCAGTGTGTCTACCTTTTCTATTTTTAGCACACTTGCCATTTTATAAACCATAACAAGCTAAAAGAAAGATAACTAAGACATCTGGAAGTAGCATGACTGATGGAATGAGAACAATATATCCTTGTGATTGAAATAAAGGGTTCTGTTTGAAATTCCAATCAACTGAAGAAAGCCAGAGCAGACAATGATGGTAAAAATCATGAATATGACAAAAAAAGTGAGGACAACAGTCCAAACAATGTAAATTGTGTAAATATGTCTGTACTTCTGAGATGAGATAGCTCATCTCAGAAGTACAGACATATTTTGTATAAGATAAACTAACTTTTCATAGCAAGTCCCAATAATTTATTTTTAAAGCATTTTTAAAATTTATAAAAACATGGATTTGTACATAATAGAAATTGATAATTGAAATTCTATTTGAAAGAATACAAATCATCCCAAACAAATATAAACCATATATTGTATGTTGTATGCAAGCTGCATTCACCCTAGTCAGGTTGAGCTGGATTCCTCCCAAGTATTGGAGAAAGATTCATTGGGATTTGTTTAAGAGTAAGTAGGGTTCCAAGTCCTATCCTGTATAGACCTCAGGCATTTTAATTATCCCACAACAGGTTGCCAATACCTGCTGTGGTAGACTGGTTGCCAGCCAAGGCTACAGAACCCAATCTGTCCTGTTCTTTAACCCATAACTGGAGGGAAGGGATGGATTAATACCTTTTCCAGGGGTATTAGTGCGTAAGTGGATGCAGGGCATTCAACTGGAATTCGAACTCAGCTCACCAATTTCTCTTTCCAAGCCGACATCCACTGCACCACAACGCACATTCGTCAATAAATTATTACAGCACCTGGTATTCACAAGCAGTCACCCATCTAAGTACTGACCAGGCTCAATGTTGCTTAACTTCGGTGATCAAACGAGAACCAGTGTATTCAATGTGATATAACTGTAAAATTATAAACCATATATTAAACTATATATTCCATGATTAATACGCATTTTACTAATCTCATTCAGTTTGCATTTTAAATAAAAGTAATTCAACTTATTATTCAAATTTTAAAGTCAGTACCAGCAAAAGAATGGTATGTAGTTATCATCAGCTACCATTGTAATTGTTCCTATTATTAATACCATTTTCTTCTATTCTTGACTCAACCTATATTCCAACTTACATCAATATAATTTCATTATTATCTATAATCTTAAGTAGTTTTGTGGTATTATTATCTCAGTAATATTGTAGCTAATAAGAGATTCTTTAATCATGCAATTTGGGAAGACGAACAACACGCCAAACCTGTCAACCACCTTCAAGATATCAAAATCCACAGCCTAAGCATCATTATTCTTATTGAAATCTTGATAGACTCTCTCGGTAATTATCATTAACATATCAATAGTTGACCAAAAGAAAAAAAAGTGATATTGTTTGTCTGAAATAAAGCATGCAATATGAAATGTTTAACCAAATTGGAGTTGATTAGAGCCTCTAGTACTTTGCCAAAAAGTGGTAAAAGACTAATAAAATCAAGGGATCAGAAATTCAAAGTGTAATATATTTCTGTGACCCAACAAAAATATGATTGACATCAAAAGCAGAACCAGCAAATGTATGATCAACATGAAAGGCAGAAAAGAGAAACAATAACCGACAAAAGTGTGAATAAATCAAAGGCAGCCAGCTTCAAAGAAAATAACTAGCAAAAATGTTTGACAGATATGCCTGGTCATAGATGACACAATTAAGTGAAACCTGAGAAGGTAAAAATGCGTGGAAATTCATACTTATATAAGTTTGGGATTTTTGGGAGGAAAGGGGGACATTGAGAGGGTGCAGGGAAGAAAGAAGAAGAGAAGACATCAACTCTTGACAGCTTCCTTGTATGTTCGCAATTCTCTCTGACTACCACTCCACACAACCATCATTAACAAAGACTAAAGATATGCTTATATTTTATGATAGTTGCATTTTTGTTGTTCATGATGTGTTGGTCAATGTGTTCACTGAATTTTGACAAGTGACAGCAAGAGGGTATAGTGTGCATTCTCAATGTAAGTATTAAAGTTAGTTTTAGATTATTAGTGTTGGAAATGCAATCTTCCATTGGCTACAGGAAGTCATAGATCACATTGTTTTTATAAAGCATTTGGACAGGAATCACAGCATATGAAGTTAGGATAGTTTATCTACAACTTTGAGCACAATACTTATCACCTTGTTGAAAATTGGAAAAATACAATAAAAATTAAACAAACAGACCTTGTTGGTTCTTTTTAATGACACTAGTATATATATATATATATATAAACATGTTACGGAAATCAACGAATTTTAACGAAACTTGGTTATAAACAACTGACAATTTGAAATGAATTGTTTGAACGTTATTTTTTATCGATACTCGTATTTAAGTAGATATTCTGTTTATTATCAAACAGTATTATATATTTATTTCTACCAGCCTGATTATTTATGATAAATTGTTATTACGAAAATGTGTGCCATTCGGCAGGATTTGAACCTGCAACCCCTTTCTATATAGGAGAAGCTACCATTTGATCTGCTAACATCTTAGACCTCTCAACCACGAATAGCCTCCAGTCTAAATGAGGTTCTTATCAAGCCTATATAACACAATTTTCGATCCATCATAAGCAAACATATCTGCTCTGAAATGTATCGTAATGTCAACAAATGTAAACATGTTACGGAAATCAACGAATTTTAACAAAACTTGGTTATAATCAACTGAAAATTTGAAATTAATTGTTTGAACATTATTTTTTATCGATACTCGTATTTAAATGGCACACATTTTCGTAATAAAAATTTATCGTAAATAATCAGGCCGGTAGAAATAAATATATAATACTGTTTCATTAAAAACAGAATATCTACTTAAATACGAGTATCGATAAAAAATAATGTTCAAACAATTAATTTCATATATATATATATATATATATATTTTTTTTTTTTTTTAATCATTTCACCCCAAGCAAGGTGGAAACACCACTGATGTGCAGGGGGTTACATAAATGTAAAAAGATTAATTAGAAAAGAGTGAGGAGTACAAGCTAGTTAGAAAGGAACAATAGCAAGCTGAGAAAGAAGGTGCGATGACAGATACATAGGAGGAGAGAAAGGGAAGGTTATACAGGGGAGGGGAGAGTGCTAGAGGCCAGTGGTTAGTAGATGAGTATTAACTTTGCATTTAAATTTCTGGAGGTTGTAGCCATCAGGAAAGCAAGAATACGGGAGCGAGTTCCACAGGCGGGAAGTGCGAGAGAGGAAGCTGCAGGAGTAGAATTGTCATCTGCATTTGGCTAACCTGACTGTGAATGGGTGGGACCCAGATGCCAGTCTGGTTGCACGAGTAAACACCTGTTGAGGAGGCATCAGTGACTTAAGCTCATCCAAGCAGAAGCCATGAAAATATTTATAGAAGAGACAGTGGGAGGCCACATTTCAACGATGGGAAAGTGGCTGCAGTCGAGTTGTCAGATCAGTACCTATCACGTTACAGACTCTCCTTTGGAGCTTGTCAAGAACACTGAGGAGAACAGCAGGGGCACCTGACCATAAATGGCAGCAGTACTCCATGCATGGACGGATGGTTGACTTGTATATATGCAGGATGGATTCAGGTGGAAAAAACATCCTGGATCGACATAGTGACCCAACCTTCTTAGCAGTAGTTTTTGCTATGGATTCAATATAGTGGTTCCATTTGAGGTCTGAGGACAGGGTAAGTCCGAGGAGGCGTAGTATATTACTCTCCGGGAGAATCACCTGGTCCATGCTTATGGGAGGCAGAAGAGGTTGCCTGTAATGGTTGACAGACAACAGCTTGGTCTTAGAGGAATTGAAGTTGACAAGCCACTTCTTGCCCCAGTTCACCACAGAGTGTAGATCTCGCTCAAGGTCAGCAGCGAGATTATGTCTGTCCGCCACGACAGGTTTCTTACTGGAGCGGGAGTATATTGTAGTGTCATCTGCGTAGATGCCTACTTGGGACTTGATCTCATCTGGGAGGTCGTTGATGAAAATAAGGAAGAGCGTTGGGCCCAGGATAGAGCCCTGTGGGACACCAGCATTCGTGCTGTAGGACAAAGAGGCACACCCATTCAGAACGACCTTCAATTTGCGGTTATTTAAGAAAGATTGGATTAGGTCAAGCAGGCGACCGGTAATACCATAACCGCGTAGTTTGCATAGGAGGCCAGGGTGCCAAACCCTGTCGAAAGCCTTGGAGATGTCCAGAGCAACCGCGTGAGCCTCGTCAGACTCATCAAGGGCCTGTAGCATGTACTCCGTTACAGTTGTTAGCAGGTCGGCCGTGGACCTGTCGAAGCGGAATCCAGATTGCCTGTTGGAGAACAGTTTGTGGGCGGTGAGATGATGAACTATTTCTGCATTGATTATAGCCTCGAATACTTTCCCGAATATCGGTAGAAGACTGATAGGGTGATAGTTGGATGGGTCCGAGGGTTCACCACAATTCTTATAGACAGGAACGACTGAGGAGAATTTCCAGCATGCAGGAAAGCAGGAAGCAGAAAGGCAGTAGTCAAACAGTTTAGAGAGGACGGGGGAAAGTTCAGGGGCACACTTCTTAAGGACTATCACCGGGATTCCATCGTCTCCACACGCCTTATGGGGGTCGAGTTTTGAAATTACTCTGGATATATATTCAAGTTTTGTGCCACTAAAAATCTGTTTAAATATTTAAAATTAAGGTACAGCTTTAATTTAATTAGAAAATTAAATAAAATATTACAGATTAGAGCACAATTGAAAATGTTGAGAAATAATAATACTGTTTTTATGTAAATGTATGTTGCACTAGGTTTGACCCTCTTTTATTAAGTTTAGAATAAAGTGGGCCAAACTGAATTCTAAGGGGAAAATAGAAAATATTTTCATAAAAGATCTTCTATAACATCTTTCTGTTCGGATTGGGGTGCTGTAAGTGAAATATAATGATTTATGATATGAATGTGTCCACACACATTCATTTTTTGAGCTATTGCAGTTCTCTTGTTATATATGATTTGTTCATGAGAGGGGTTTTCAGAAATTAGTTATTAATCTAAAAAAATTAACTTAAATTTTTAAGATACAAGGGATATAGTTATATGGTAGAACTAAATATGAAGGATATCATTTTTAATTATTCTTCCTATCAGTTATCTGATCTAGAATCTGCTTTTCTTGCTCATGGCTTAGATTTTTGAGTGCCAGAGAAAGAAAAAATCTTTTCTGATTTTGAGGTGTTGTTTTCACAACTTACAAAACTTTTTTTTCTCGGATGCTTTTGATTACCTTTGAGCCAAATTAAATAATTATGTTCACTTGTTTTCTAGTACTCCTGTTGCCACTTCTGAGTTAAACTAGAGAATTGAGCACAGGTGTATTATCAGATTTCTAAAGAAAAATCATGATTTGATAATTTCTAGATCTGATAAGGAAGCTTGTGTTATCTAAATGTACTACACTGACTATGTTAATAATATGTTATTAATTTTAAATGATATATCAACATTTATAAAATTAGGTCCTGTTGAAAAATGTGATAGAACCACTTCAACAGAAATAAAATTCCATAAAACTATTGAAGTGAGTTAAAAGTGGGATTCTTTCTCCTGAAATTTCTGACAAAGTTAGACCTTCTGGCTCTATCAGACACCACATTTATGGTCTTCCAAAAATACATAAGAAAGAGATCCCTTTAAGACCCATATTATCAATGATAAGGTCATCACAACATGAGGTGGCCAAATGACTTGCTAAATTGCTACAACCTCTTTTACAGCAGTATAGCTCGTTTACCATAACGGATTCATTTTCCTTTGTTGATTTCTGTTATATCCCGGGAGGGGATAAACAGAGAAAGAATAGTGCAAGAAATAATTCTTAACACTGAGTATAGATGAATAGAGATTTATTATACCTCAGTGCAATAAACCAAATACGCGTACATCAACGAACAGTTAACAAGAATAACAATCAAGAAGGCAATGTCTCTGTATAGGACGTATGTGTCCGTCTTGTGAAGAATGCTTCTGTCTAATGACGTATAACTCTCGTCTAATGACAATGGCTCTCGTATAATCACAATGGCTCTTGTATAATCACGATCACTCTCGTATAATGACGAAAACTTTCATATAATCATGATTACTGTTGTATAAGGACAAAGACTTTCTCGTTCGTTCTAGTCCCGGTCTTTTATAACCCGGGCCATATCCATTCCTGGGTGGGACAGGATATTTCACTACAACAATTTTATTAAAAGCTGTTTTTCTTCTGGCAAGTTTATGTGTTTGTATGATGGGTGTAACTTATTTACTTGTGTTTCCTTCATAGAAACAATATTTGCTGCAATTTTTTATCACAGTTTTTTGTTTCCTCCAGATGTTCCTGAAGTAATTTTTGTGGAATTGATGAAGTTTGCCACTTTAGTTTCAACAATATTATGTATCATCATATAGACAGTATAGGCATGGGTTCCCCTTTGAGCTCTGCATTGGCAAATATATTTGCTGGGTTTTATGAGAAATTATTTAATGATCCATTTTGTCCCTCTTTGTATTGTCGCTATGTTGATGATACATTTTGCTTATTTAATAATGAAAATGAGGCTGATCAGTTTCTCTCCTCACTTAATAATCTTCATCCTTCTTTGAGGCTTACTGCTGAGAAAGAGGTTAACTCTAAACTTGCTTTCTTGGATGTATTGATGCATTGTAAACCAACATCTTTTTGTACCTCAGTGTATAGAATGTCTACTTTTTTGAGTTTATACATGTGTTGGAATTCTTTTTGCCCTAAAAGAACAAAATAAATCTCATAAAATTTTTAATACATGGAGCATTGATGATCTGTTCTGAAGAGTTCCTCAAATGTGAGATTAGTTTTATAAAAATTTTTTTCTGTGATGATGGGTATCCACACACTGTTATCAATTTGGTGATTTGTAACAAGATTACTGACTTCAGAAAAATTAAGCCAGTTATAGTAAAATGTCCGGTGTATTTAAGACTTCCATGGATTGGAGATAATGGTGAAAATCTAACTCGTCAAATTTCTTCAGGTGTGCAAAAGCATTATTTTTCTGCTGAGATACATGTTCTTTGGTACTAGAATGGTTCTATCTTCTAGTCATATGGACATTCACCTCCACCATCATCAAATAAGTTCTATAGTATAATTGTAGATGTGGTGTCAGTTACATAGGGAGAATTACTCAGCAGCTTGATACTAGAATTAACATGTTCCACTAAAAATCAGGAACCATACCTGGCAACAAAATGAACTCATCCACAATACTTATTATTCTTCAATCTGTGAACATCTGATAAATAGCAGAAAATGTGCTATGGAATTTAATGTGAACTGGTTTCCATTCTAACCAATTCACATTCACTTTTCATTTGAATTTGCTAGAATTGCTTTACATCGGGTATTGCAGACCCTCACTGTGTAAACAGCGAGAGTGTCTGCTGGGCCCTGCTATGATCAGTCCCTAATAGTTCATTCTTCCTTTCCCATCATTGATAAATTCATATTACATATTTATTATGTTTTATGGTAAGTTCTTTTAATTAAGTAACTTTGATGAGCAGGAGCAAAACGGGTTGTTTTTGTTTACCTCCTTTCAAATTATGTCCCTCATTATACCTTGGAATGTTAAAATTATTACTTTTAAAGCAATACACAAGTTTTGTACAACTAAAAATCTGTTCATATATATATATATATATATATATATATATATATTCCATTTGTAAGCAAGATTCAAAAGTTCTACAATATAATTGTATTGAACACTTTTTAATACAAATGTGCACTGGTCTAATCTTATTATGACCAGAAACTAAGTAATTAAACAATCTATATATATATATATTCTAAACATATACTGTTAAATATAAGAGACACTTTTTGACACAAATGTGTACTGGTCTAATCTTATTATGGCCAGAAACTAAGTAATTAAACAATCTATCTATCTATCTGTCTATCTATCTATCTATCTATCTATATTTATATATATATATTTTTTTTTTTTCTAAATATATACTGTTAAATATATGAGACAATGAATGTCTATTATGTTTAATCATGAGCAATTCTAAACATCGTATTTTGGCTTTAATTTCAGGTGAAAATAAAGACAAAAATTCTTTTATTTTACTACCATTTACAGGTAGATAGACTTATCGTTGGTGTGATCTGGGATTTGTTTTCTTTTATTTCTACGTTTTTTGTTCTATTTATTTAGAGTGTTGATTATATGTATTTATTGGATTTTTTGGGGTGGTCATGTGGGTGAGGTGCTTTTTTGTTTATTTAAATTTTAACGAGAAATACTTGCGTTGTTTGCATAATACTGCTAATTCATCTCTACTGTTTAATAGTTCACTACTGTTGGGGTACTTTAGAATGTCTAGCTTTTCACCTAAACATAAAGGGCAAATGCTGTCAAGTGAGTTGCAAGATCTAGTTTTTTCTAGGATTTTCCATTTTACTTTGGGTTTCTGTTTTGAGTCCTTTAGCTTCCAAAAGTATGCAGAAAGGGATGTTTGGTTTTGGTATAAGTTGTTTTTGAATGAAGTTAAGTGCATGTACCAGCGCTGTTTAAAAGTGTTCTTAGTTGATCCAATATACACTTTATTTATAGTGGGATTTTCAATTGATGTTATGTTGCATTGTAAAATAAACTCAATAATCTATCAATGCAACATATTTCTCGTTAAAATTTAAATAAACTAAAAAGCACCTCACCCATATGACCCCACAAAAAAATCCAATAAATACCAAAGTTTTACAAAATAAAAGTTTAATTTTACAAAGTAAAAGAAACTATCAACACTGCAAAAAAACAAAAAAACCATATATCCCAATATAAATTAACCTAAATTAAACGAAAAAGTGACCTGCCCAAAACTAAGTTACCCCATACCCTTCTCCAAACCAAATAGCAGCACCTCAAGAACCATGAATGAATGACTAGACCATTCTAAAATCTCATACCACATATTTTACATCGTTCTCATTAACAACAACGCCACTTCCACCACATCCAGACAAGATAAATAAGAAACCTGTCTTAAACTAAGCCACCTCTCCTAACCCATATCTCTAAGACCAATACGGCTGACAGAATCAGAATAAGCTCCCAACCTCACTTTCACTTAAACATCATATCACCACAAATATACTGTTTTTCACCATTTAAATTTTAATTTCAACTTTGTCACCCAATGAGAAGCATTTCAAGGTAGCTTCGAAATGCGAAAATTTTTGTGTAGTGATACTATGAATTTATAAACCATTGTAACAACAATTACAATATAAAGCTCTACGTTTGTATCGAGCACTCTTTATGCATGAACAGCAGGTTAAAAAACCTACGAGTTCCACAACTTTGTTACACTATATATATATATATATATACTGACATGCCAAAAGACATGGAGATAGCAGTATATAATTGTAGGTAAGTGTTATTCTGCCTAGAATTCATGAGAATGTCCAAACCTATATCAGTTGTGTTGTAACATCTGGTTAGTCAGTGTCAATTTGAAACAAACTCAACACATAGTAGTTTCCTTACACCTAAGGGGTCATATGGTAGCAGACTAAACGTATATATTTATAAATGTGATAAATGTCTATTTATATATTTTTGCACATTAAAAATTATTCTCATGATTTTAATCCTATTACTATAGTTACCAAGGATGTGCGTTGTGGTACAGTGGATATCGGCTCGGAACGAGAAACCGGGGAGCCGAGTTCAAATTCCAGCTGAATCCATTGTATTCACTTACGCGCAAATACCCTTGGGAAAGGTATTAATCCGTCTATTCCTTCCAGTTATGGGTTAAATAGCAGGACAGATTGGGTTCTATAGCCTTGGTTGGCAACCAGTCTACCGCAGAAAGCAATGGCAACATGCTGCAGGATAATCTTCTGCCCAGTCAGTCATGCTTCTTTCAAGACATGATCGCCCAAGCATGTATCATGTATGGCACTTAAACTGACTGACTATAGTTACCATAGTAATTTTTCTTTTTCTATTTCTTCTTTTTTTGCCCTTATCCGTGGAAGGAGTCTGTCATTCTCCTTCATCAGTTGTGCCAGAGCCAGGATCTCCCCAAAATGTTTCTTGGTGTGCTCATTATGTGGCATGACTTAGACATTTTAACCTAGTGGAGACTATCTCTTTCCATGGTAGATCAAAGTCTTTTATGGTGAGGAGGGTTCAGTGACTCAGCTTGGTCACAAACACATGGTCATTCTAGTCCATCTAGAGGAACCCTTCCACCCTGGCCAATGACCTGCTTTGAAGAGGTCCTTCGCCCAGTGGTGGTGTGTTAGCACTACACCCTCATGTGAGTTTAGCCGACCAGCTGAACTGTTTTACTAGGGCAAAACAACATGGAGCCAGATGTTGTAATATTAAACTATGGTGACTATGTGAATAAAATGCTATTTTAAACAATAGCAGTAAATTTCACAAAATTGGAGATATCGCTTATGATGATACAGCAAAAACTGAGATACATATGCAAAAGAGACTTTTAGAGCTTCATAAAAGTAAATTCTTCTTGATAAATTTAGGAGATGGTTGAGGACCAGTGACACCTGTCCACCTGAAGGTACAGCATGTCAGACATCAAAGACACTACTGCTATTCAGATCCCCATCTGCCCACGATAATTTTCTAAGCCTGGAAATATGTATACCAGGCCTGTTATAATATAATGTTATTGTTTTTTTTTTGTTTGTTTTTTTAATCATATCTCCCTGAGCAAGGCGGTAACACCACTGATGTGCAGGGGGCTACGTAAGAGTGAAGAGATTGGGAAAGAGAAAGCCGGATACAACATCTTAAACAGGGAACAAGGGATGAGCCTCTTCACCTGTTCAATGGACGAGGGTGGAGTGTGAAGCGGGCAATAGTTTAGTCTATCTACTCCAACTGAAAAAAAAAAAAAGAAAAGAGTGAAAAGGTTGGAAGAGAGAAAGCCGGAAACCATATCCTAAACAGGGAACAAGGGATGAGCCTCTTCACCTGTTCGCTAGACATGGGTGGAGTGTGAACCAGGTGATAGTTTAATGTAACCTCAATTTCTACTCCAACAGCTTCTTTTCTCGCTCTTCCCGCCTGTGGAATTCCCTTCTGCATGCTTGCTTCCCCGACAGCTATAACCGCCAGGAGTTTAAATGTAAGGTCAATAGACACCTCCTAACACACTAACCCTCCCATTTTCTCCAACTCTCCCCCTGTGTACATCCTAACTTGTCTATCGTCCTGTGTAACCCCTTGTGCTATAGTGGCAGTGGAATGCCTTGCTTGGGGTGACATGATTAAAAAAAAAAACTACTCCAATTGAAAAAAAGAAAAGAGTGAAAAGATTGGAAAAGAGAAAGCCGGAAACCACATCCTAAAGAGGGAACAAGGGATGAGCCTCTTCACCTGTTCAATAGACAAGGGTGGAGTGTGAACCGGGCGATAGTTTAGTCTATCTACTCCATGGACATATCTAAAGAAATTAATCAATTACAATTAACATTTGAGTCTGCTGGGCACCCTTGCAAGAAGAGGGATGAATAACCTGAGGCAAATCTTTATTGCAATTATGATTGGTTAATATAAAAATGGGCTAAGGGAGATACTGAGATTTGTATTCACTAAATACATCATAGGTCCCTTTGGCAACCATTACAGAGTGGTTCCGAGATTCCCACAGTATCAGTCTACATGAGTGGGACACAGTAGAGAGGGCTGTCTACATGCAAGATCCTGATTGTACAAATATCCAGAAATTGTGGATTGTCAAGCCCAACATTTTATAACCAGTCTTCTTAGCACTTTTAGAATTTATGCTACACTGAGTTGCACTTCATTGGCACAATGCAAGACACCTATTGATGTGTCTTTTGGTAAAGTAAGTGTAAAAGCAGACAAAATAGACTAGATAGAAAAGAGACTAATATAAGCTGATTAGATATGCAGATATGCATGTATATATGGAGGAGATATATATATATTATTTGCACATATCAATTATTTCCTACTTAAAGTGAGAATCAGAAAAATTATGTTAACTCTAAAAATGATGTTGACTTTAAAAATTCATTTACTCTGGTACACATTTGTTTGTGTCTGTGTGTACATATCTGTAACAATGCATTTGTGTTTCATTAAAATTGCATAATTTGTTAACAAGGTGATAATATCTGTAAGCGTATATTATTTGACTGAGAAACTAATGATGGAAAAAAATTATTGACACTTAAAAAATACAAATAAAAATATTGGTTTAGAAATAAACAATAAAACCTGAAATTCAGTCTAACAATAAACAATTCTTTTTCTTTTATGAGGATGTGGGCAATCATGGCTCTCCATAATTTCCTGTCTTGTGTCACTCTTTTTGTGACCTTTTCTATTTTTCTGTATTCACTGAGTTGATTCTCTATCCACACAACCATATATAAGACAATAAGTAACAGAAATTGAAGGTATAAGCTTGAAGTAACAGTCAAAACTCATTTAACTGGTTAGTTACTAATCCAAAGAGTGAGAGTGAGCCTTTTCAGTAAGCGAAAAATGCTTGAAAAGGTCTGCTATCTACTTAAAAGAAAATAAAACTATTCTAAAATGCTAATATTTGTAATGCAGTAATTATGCCAGGTGGTGGTTTTATTAACAAAATCAAAATATAATGGTGTTGTATAATTTTTATAGTTAAGTGTTTTTTTTATGCCAAAATAAAACAAACACACTGCGATTACTGAAATTTCATCCTTTATGTAAAATATGCAAAAATATCTCATTTTAATATATTTATCTAAACATTTATAAATGGAACTTTGTCTGTGTGTGTGTCTGTGTATGTGTGTATCCATTACTTATAGACTCTGAAACGGCTGAACCGATTTTCTTGAAAACTTACACAGTTGTACTATAAGCACCTGCGAGTGTTCTTAGCTAGGTTTTGTGTTGAGGTACCTCCGATAAATATCAATAATCGATTATCAAAAAAATTGGGTTATAGAAGTAGTGGTCCAATTTTAATGAAATTTGATACACTCATAGACAAAGACATAAGAAATGATATTCAGAAGTTTCAAGGTTGCAGTTCTTATAATAGTGCAGAAAATCAATAATATATATATGTATAAATCGATACCAGGAAATCATAATTTGACTTACATCCATTCATTTTTCTTTCAGTCTACAGTTTCACTTTAACTGGAAACAACTATTGCTTTTTAGTCTTTCGTGCCAACATCCAAAGAGTCTGAGCTCCAGAACCATAGATTAGTTTTAAAGCTTTCGTTAAACCTGGGCAACGCTGGGCTATACTGCTAGTATATATATGTGTGTGTGTGTATGTGTGTGTGTGTGCTTGTGTGCATGTGTGTATTTGCCTGTTATTAAAATGACTCTTAAGTGCCTTTATTAAGATACTGATATGTCCCGAAATGGGATATATATCGATAACGAGGTTGTTAAGTGATAAAGGCAAATGCAATCTGGTAGAACAATCTCTTCCATAGTTGTAATCATTGTATGCAGTGTCCTGTGATGTAGGCGTAGTCAGTAGACCGCTGGTGATAGATCTCTAGTGGAAAGAGTGGTAGATCTCTCTCACTCACTCTTTGATGTCCTTTGCCTTTGTTTGTATATATTGTTGATACCAGCCAATCACATTCCAGTGAGGGGGAAACAAGGTGTGTCCATATTCATTGCATCAGATACTTTGATTTAAAATATCTTAAAGACAAAGTCATAATAATTAGGATATGTATATATGAACATTTTGGGAGTAAGTGAATCTATATGTATAGTATAATAAAAAAATAATGACTTAGCATCTTCACAACTGGTCTGGATACCCCCAGTTGATATGACGCCAATGCCTATGTCCTGACTCTCTTTTCCTTTTTCTTTTTTAATTTTTCTTATTTCTTTTATTTTTATTTTTTATCTTTCTCTTCAGTTAAAGAAAATGCTTATTCCGGCAAAATTTTTTGTACCAAATGGAAGGAACATTGTGTGGTCTGATGAAATGAGCTAATTAAGCTCATTGAAATGAATTATAATTTATAACAAATTTAAATGATGTGTTGAGTTTTCCTTTATATATATATATATTAATGAATATTTGGGCAACTGTCTTTCATTTAAGCATGGAAAGTTGAAAATTATGGAACATTTTTACATTCCTTATCTCCAGCAAAAAGGAAACATGTAAGAATAATGGAAAAATAAAACAAAAAATGAATAAAATCATGCTTGTCGGTTATTTTTAACAAAACATATATATATATATATATAAGACAATGACTGACATCCACTGCCTGAAGAAAGTCATGAGACCAGAAACGCATGTAGCAGAATATAAAATAAAAAATAAGAACGCAGAATATTTTTTAAAAGAACCCTTGCAGTTTCTCTTTTTATTTAAAATATACAGTTTACTCTTGTTAGAACCACTGTAACATCTCTATTATATATATATATATATATAAATTGTGTGTATTTTGGCATCATTTTTCATTAATGCAGGTTTCATTGAATAATATAGACAAGTTTTGTCTATTAATTTTGTGTAGGATCCGTTCATACCGTCTGATATACTTAATGGTGATGTCGTTAAAAGACAACAAAAAATCACAGTATTTGTTGAATTTTTTATCGGGTCTAAGCTTTCGGCTCACATAAGCCATTATCAAAGAGTAAATATTAACACACAGTAAACATAGAACATTTAAGCTATTAACAATAAAGATAATTGAATTGAAAATATAAGTCCATCCCTACCGTGGCGGATGGCCGAAGACAGTGACAAAATAGTGGTGTTGTGGTCCCTGGTCTGATTACAGACATTTGAGTACGTTGTTAGAAATATCGAAATTGATTGTATTCAAACCAGGTTTAAATTGTTTAATGTAGAGTGCTTCGAGGATTTTTAGTTTCTGCTTATTATTTTCGGTTATCAACGCACACTTCTGAGAAAAATGCTTGTTGATAACACGTACATACTCAAACAAGAAAATAATAAGCAGAAACTAAAAATCCTCACTCAAGGATTCACTCAAGCTTGCGAGGTAGGCTATGCATTGTTTTTATCTCTCCATCTTACTTTCATTCTGTCCTGTGAGTATCAGATTTTTCTATCTTTCTTTCCTCATTATGTGCCCTAGAAATTTCAAATATCTCTCCCTGATGTTAAGTATGTGTCCATTTTGTTTCCATTGTCTCTAGAACTATGTCATGGCTCACATGTTTGATCGATGGTATTCTCAGCCCCCTTCTGTAGAACCACATTTCTGTTGCTTCAAGCTTATTCTTTTTCTTTGAGGACATTTACTAGCATTCATTGCCATATAGGATGATATTACATGATAGTTCAGTTCTCTTTTTGTTTCTAACAAATTTTCACTGTTTCTTAGTACTTTATTTAGTTTTGGAAGGCATCTGCCACTATTTCAATGACCCTTCAGATTTCAATGTTGGACTTTCCGTCCATTGTTAAAACACTTCCCATACATTTAAATTGTTGCATTGGTTTGATTTTAGTATATAAAATTTGTAATTTTCATGCTAGGCTGTTTTGTTTGTAAACAAATATGAACTCTTCTTTCTTTAAGTATTTTGTCTTCTTGTGATTGGTGTTTAGTCCTTTCTACATGCTTTCCTTCACTACCTTCTGCAGGCATTTTTGTAGTTTCCTTTCTGTGTCTGCTATCAACACTGAGTCATCTGCATATCTTATGTTGTTAAGATTGTGGCTGCCAATAATGAATCCTGGTAGGACTTCTAATTCTCTTGGAATTGCATCGTTGCATAGGTTGAATAATTACGGTGTGAAGACACATCCTTGTTTTACAACTCTTTCTATCTCTTCTCACTTTCCTTCACTACCTTCTGTAGACATTTTTGTAGTTTCCTTTCTGTGTCTGCTATCAACACTGTGTCATCTGCATATCTTATGTTGTTATGATTGTGGCTGCCAATAATGAATCCTGGTAGGACTTCTAATTCTCTTGGAATTGCATCGTTGCATAGGTTGAATAATTACGGTGTGAAGTCACATCCTTGTTTTAAACCTCTTTCTATTTCTTCTCACTTTCCTTCACTACCTTCTGTAGGCATTTTTGTAGTTTCCTTTCTGTGTCTGCTATCAACACTGTGTCATCTGCATATCTTATGTTGTTATGATTGTGGCTGCCAATAATGAATCCTGGTAGGACTTCTAATTCTCTTGGAATTGCATCGTTGCATAGGTTGAATAATTACGGTGTGAAGTCACATCCTTGTTTTAAACCTCTTTCTATTTCTTCTCACTTTCCTTCACTACCTTCTGTAGGCATTTTTGTAGTTTCCTTTCTGTGTCTGCTATCAACACTGTGTCATCTGCATATCTTATGTTGTTAAGATTGTGGCTGCCAATAATGAATCCTGGTAGGACTTCTAATTCTCTTGGAATTGCATCGTTGCATAGGTTGAATAATTACGGTGTGAAGACACATCCTTGTTTTACACCTCTTTCTATTTCTTCTCACTTTCCTTCACTACCTTCTGTAGGCATTTTTGTAGTTTCCTTTCTGTGTCTGCTATCAACACTCTGTCATCTGCATATCTTATGTTGTTATGATTGTGGCTGCCAATAATGAATCCTGGTAGGACTTCTAATTCTCTTGGAATTGCATCGTTGCATAGGTTGAATAATTACGTTGTGAAGACACATCCTTGTTTTACACCTCTTTCTATTTCTTCTCACTTTCCTTCACTACCTTCTGTAGGCATTTTTGTAGTTTCCTTTCTGTGTCTGCTATCAACACTCTGTCATCTGCATATCTTATGTTGTTATGATTGTGGCTGCCAATAATGAATCCTGGTAGGACTTCTAATTCTCTTGGAATTGCATCGTTGCATAGGTTGAATAATTACGTTGTGAAGACACATCCTTGTTTTACACCTCTTTCTATTTCTTCTCACTTTCCTTCACTACCTTCTGTAGGCATTTTTGTAGTTTCCTTTCTGTGTCTGCTATCAACACTCTGTCATCTGCATATCTTATGTTGTTATGATTGTGGCTGCCAATAATGAATCCTGGTAGGACTTCTAATTCTCTTGGAATTGCATCGTTGCATAGGTTGAATAATTACGGTGTGAAGACACATCCTTGTTTTACACCTCTTTCTATTTCTTCTCACTTTCCTTCACTACCTTCTGTAGGCATTTTTGTAGTTTCCTTTCTGTGTCTGCTATCAACACTGTGTCATCTGCATATCTTATATTGTTATGATTGGGGCTGCCAATAATGAATCCTGGTAGGACATCTAATTCTCTTGGAATTGCATCGTTGCATAGGTTGAATAATTACGGTGTGAAGACACATCCTTGTTTTACAGCTCTTTCTATTTCTTCTCACTTTCCTTCACTACCTTCTGTAGACATTTTTGTAGTTTCCTTTCTGTGTCTGCTATCAACACTGTGTCATCTGCATATCTTATGTTGTTATGATTGTGGCTGCCAATAATGAATCCTGGTAGGACTTCTGATTCTCTTGGAATTGCATCGTTGCATAGGTTGAATAATTACGTGTGAAGTCACATCCTTGTTTTAAACCTCTTTCTATTTCTTCTCACTTTCCTTCACCATGAGCATTTTTGTAGTTTCCTTTCTGTGTCTGCTATCAACACTGTGTCATCTGCATATCTTATGTTGTTATGATTGGGGCTGCCAATAATGAATCCTGGTAGGACATCTAATTCTCTTGGAATTGCATCGTTGCACTAGGTTGAATAATTGATTGTGAGGCCACATCCTTGTTTTACAGCTCTTTCTATTTCTTCTCACTTTCCTTCACTACCTTTCTGTAGACATTTTTGTAGTTTCCTTTCTGTGTCTGCTATCAACACTGTCATCTACATATGCCTTTGTTATGATTGTGGCTGCCAATAATGAATCCTGGTAGGACATCTAATTCTCTTGGAATTGCATCGTTGCATAGGTTGAATAATTACGGTGTGAAGACACATCCTTGTTTTACAGCTCTTTCTATTTCTTCTCACTTTCCTTCACTACCTTCTGTAGGCATTTTTGTAGTTTCCTTTCTGTGTCTGCTATCAACACTGTGTCATCTGCATATCTTATGTTGTTATGATTGTGGCTGCAATAATGAATCTGGTAGGACTTCTAATTCTCTTGGAATTGCATCGTTGCATAGGTTGAATAATTACGGTGTGAAGTCACATCCTTGTTTTAAACACTCTTTCTATTTCTTCTCACTTTCCTTCACTACCTTCTGTAGGCATTTTTGTAGTTTCCTTTCTGTGTCTGCTATCAACACTGTGTCATCTGCATATCTTATGTTGTTGTGATTTGTGGCTGCCAATAATGAATCCTGGTAGGACTTCTAATTCTCTTGGAATTGCATCGTTGCATAGGTTGAATAATTACGGTGTGAAGACACATCCTTGTTTACACCTCTTTCTATTTCTTCTCACTTTCCTTCACTACCTTCTGGAGGCATTTTTGTAGTTTCCTTTCTGTGTCTGCTATCAACACTGTGTCATCTGCATATCTTATATTGTTATGATTGGGGCTGCCAATAATGAATCCTTGGTAGGACATCTAATTCTCTTGGAATTGCATCGTTGCATAGGTTGAATAATTACGGTGTGAAGACACATCCTTGTTTTACACCTCTTTCTATTTCTTCTCCCTTTCCTTCACTACCTTCTGGAGGCATTTTTGTAGTTTCCTTTCTGTGTCTGCTATCAACACTGTGTCATCTGCATATCTTATGTTGTTATGATTGTGGCTGTCAATAATGAATCCTGGTAGGACTTCTAATTCTCTTGGAATTGCATCGTTACTAGAGTTGAATAATTGCGATTGTGAAGACACATCCTTGTTTTTACACCCCTCTTTCTATTTCTTCTCACTTTCCTTCACTACCTTCTGGAGGCATTTTTGTAGTTTCCTTTCTGTCTGCTATCAACACTGTGTCATCTGCATATCTTATATTGTTATGATTGAGATGCCAATAATGAATCCTGGTAGGACATCTAATTCTCTTGGGGCCACATCGTTGCATAGGTTGAATAATTACGGTGTGAAGACACATCCTTGTTTTACACCTCTTTCCATTTCTTCTCCACTTTCCTTCACTACCTTCTGAGCATTTTGTAGTTTCCTTTCTGTGTCTGCTGTCTTCCTGTGTCATCTGCATATCTTATGTTGTTATGATTGTGGCTGCCAATAATGAATCCTGGTAGGACTTCCGGTCTCTTGGAATTGCATCGTTGCATAGGTTGAATAATTACGGTGTGAAGTCACATCCTTGTTTTAAGCCTCTTTCTATTTCTTCTCACTTTCCTTCACTACCTTCTGTAGACATTTTTGTAGTTTCCTTTCTGTGTCTGCTATCAACACTGTGTCATCTGCATATCTTATGTTGTTATGATTGTGGCTGCCAATAATGAATCCTGGTAGAGCACAGTTCTCTTGGAATTGCATCGTTGCATAGGTTGAATAATTACGGTGTGAAGTCACATCCTTGTTTTAAACCTCTTTCTATTTCTTCTCACTTTCACTTCACTACCTTCTGTAGGCATTTTGTAGTTTCCTTTCTGTGTCTGCTATCAACACTGTGTCATCTGCATATCTTATGTTGTTGTATGATTGTGGCTGCCAATAATGAATCTGGTAGGACTTCTAATTCTCTTGGAATTGCATCGTTGCATAGGTTGAATAATTACGGTGTGAAGTCACATTGTATTTTTACACCTCTTTCTATTTCTTCTCACTTTCCTTCACTACCTTCTGTAGTATTTTTGTAGTTTCCTTTCTGTGTCTGCTATCAACACTGTGTCATCTGCATATCTTATGTTGTTATGATTGTGGCTGCCAATGAATCTGGTAGGACTTCTGATTCTCTTGGAATTGCATCGTTGCATAGTTGAATAATTACGGTGTGAAGTCACATCCTTGTTTTAAACCTCTTTCTATTTCTTCTCACTTTCCTTCACCCTTTCTTCTGTGACTTGTTTTTGTAGTTTCCTTTCTGTGTCTGCTATCAACACTCTGTCATCTGCATATCTTGCTGTTGTTGTAGTTGGCTGCCAATAATGAATCCTGGTAGGACTTCTAATTCTCTTGGAATTGCATCGTTGCATAGGTTGAATAATTACGGTGTGAAGACATCCTTGTTTTACACCTCTTTCTATTTCTTCTCACTTTCCTTCACTACCTTCTGTAGGCATTTTTGTAGTTTCCTTTCTGTGTCTGCTATCAACACTGTGTCATCTGCATATCTTATATTGTTATGATTGGGGCTGCCAATAATGAATCCTGGTAGGACATCTAATTCTCTTGGAATTGCATCGTTGCATAGGTTGAATAATTACGGTGTGAAGACACATCCTTGTTTTACAGCTCTTTCTGTTCTTCTCACTTTTCCTTCCATACCTTCTGTAGGCATTTTTGTAGTTTCCTTTCTGTGTCTGCTATCAACACTGTGTCTCTGCATATCTTATGTTGTTAAGATTGGGGCTGCCAATAATGAATCCTGGTAGGACATCTAATTCTCTTGATTGCATAGATTGCATAGGTTGAATAATTACGGTGACGAAGACACATCCCTTCTTGTTTTACAGCTCTTTCTATTTCTTCTCACTTTCCTTCACTACCTTCTGCAGAAGCATTTTTGTAGTTTCCTTTCTGTGTCTGCTATCAACACTGTGTCATCTCTGCATATCTTAGGTTGTTAAGATTGTGGCTGCCAATAATAAATCCTGGTAGGACTTCTACCCTCTCTGAATTGCATCGTTGCATAGGTTGAATAATTACGGTGTGAAGACACATCCTTGTTTTACAGCTCTTTCTATTTCTCTCTACTTTCCTTCACTACCTTCTGTAGGCATTTTAGTAGTTTCCTTTCGGTGTCTTGCTATCAACACTGTGTCATCTGCATATCTTATGTTGTTAAGATTGTGGTTGCCAATAATGAATCCTGGTAGGACTTCTAATTCTCTTGGAATTGCCTCAGTTGCATAGGTTGAATAATTACGGTGTGAAGACACATCCTTGTTTTACAGCTCTTTCTATTTCTTCTCACTTTCCTTCACTACCTTCTGTAGGCATTTTTGTAGCTTCCTTTCTGTGTCTGCAATCAACACTGTGTCATCTGCATATCTTATGTTGTTAAGATTGTGGCTGCCAATAATGAATCCTGGTAGGACTTCTAATTCTCTTGGAATTGCCTCGTTGCATAGGTTGAATAATTACGGTGTGAAGACACATCCTTGTTTTACAGCTCTTTCTATTTCTTCTCACTTCTTCCTTCACTACCTTCTGTAGGCATTTTTGTAGTTTCCTTTCTGTGTCTGCTATCAACACTGTGTCATCTGCATATCTTATGTTGTTAAGATTGTGGCTGCCAATAATGAATCCTGGTAGGACTTCTAATTCTCTCGGAATTGCATCGTTGCATAGGTTGAATAATTTTACGGTGTGAAGACACATCCTTGTTTAAGTACCTCTTTCTATTTCTTCTCACTTTCCTTCACTACCTTCTACATTTTTGTAGTTTCCTTTCTGTGTCTGCTATCAACACTGTGTCATCTGCATATCTTATGTTGTTAAGATTGTGGCTGCCAATAATGAATCCCTTGTAGGACTTCTAATTCTCTTGGAATTGCAATCGTTGCATAGGTTGAATAATTACGGTGTGAAGACACATCCTTGTTTTACACCTCTTTCTATTTCTTCTCACTTTCCTTCACTACCTTCTGAAGGCATTTTTTGTAGTTTCCTTTCTGTGTCTGCTATCAACACTGTGTCATCTTCATATCTTATGTTGTTAAGATTGTGGCTGCCAATAATGAATCCTTAGTAGGACTTCCTGGAATTCTCTTGAATTGCATCGCTAGACAGGTTGAATAATTGCCGGTGTGAAGACACATCCTTGTTTTACACCTCTTTCTATTTCTTCTCACTTTCCTTCACTACCTTCTGTATATTTTGTAGTTTTCAGTTCTGTCTATCAACACTGTGTCATCTGCATATCTTATGTTGTTATGATTGTGGCTGCGAATAATGAATCCTGGTAGGACTTCTAATTCTCTTGGAATTGTACTGTTGCATAGGGTTAGCACACTACGGTGTGAAGACACATCCTTGTTTTAAACCTCTTTCTATTTCTTCTCACTTTCCTTCACTACCTCTCTGTAGGCATTTTTGTAGTTTCCTTTCTGTGTCTGCTATCAACACTCTGTCATCTGCATATCTTATGTTGTTATGATTGTGGCTGCCAATAATGAATCCTGGTAGGACTTAATTCTCTGGAATTGCATCGTTGCATAGGTTGAATAATTACGGTGTGAAGACACATCCTTGTTTTACACCTCTTTCTATTTCTTCTCACTTTTCCTTCACTACCTTTTGTAGGCATTTTTGTAGTTTCCTTTCTGTGTCTGCTATCAACACTGTGTCATCTGCATATCTTATATTGTTATGATTGGGGCTGCCAATAATGAATCCTGGTAGGACATCTAATTCTCTTGGAATTGCATCGTTGCATAGGTTGAATAATTACGGTGTGAAGACACATCCTTGTTTTACAGCTCTTTCTATTTCTTCTCACTTTCCTTCACTACCTTCTGTAGGCATTTTTGTGGCTTCCTTTCTGTGTCTGCTAATAACACTGTGTCATCTGCATATCTTATGTTGTTAAGATTGGGGCTGCCAATAATGAATCCTGGTAGGACATCTAATTCTCTTGGAATTGCATCGTTGCATAGGTTGAATAATTACGGTGTGAAGACACATCCTTGTTTTACACCTCTTTCTATTTCTTCTCACTTTCCTTCACTACCTTTAGGCATTTTTGTAGTTTCCTTCTGTGTCTGCTATCAACACTGTGTCATCTGCATATCTTATGTTGTTAAGATTGTGGCTGCCAATAATGAATCCTGGTAGGACTTCTAATTCTCTCAGAACTGCATCGTTGCATAGGTTGAATAATTGTGTGAAGACACATCCTTGTTTTACAGCTCTTTCTATTTCTTTCTCACTTTCCTTCACTACTCCCTTCTGTAGGCATTTTTGTAGTTTCCTTCTGTGTCTGCTATCAACACTGTGTCATCTGCATATCTTATGTTGTTAAGATTGTGGCTGCCAATAATGAACCCTGGTAGGACTTCTAATTCTCTTGGAATTGCCTCGTTGCATAGGTTGAATAATTACGGTGTGAAGACACATCCTTGTTTTACAGCTCTTTTCTATTTCTTCTCACTTTCCTTCACTACCTTCTGTAGGCATTTTGTAGTTTTCCTGTGTCTGCTATCAACACTGTGTCATCTGCATATCTTATGTTGTTAAGATTGTGGCTGCCAATAATGAATCCTGGTAGGACTTCTAATTCTCTCGGAATTGCATCGTTGCATAGGTTGAATAATTACGGTGTGAAGACACATCCTTGTTTTACACCTCTTTCTATTTCTTCACTTTCCTTCACTACCTTCTGTAAGCATTTTTGTAGTTTTCTATGTTCAGCATCAACACTGTCTGTCCTAATATCCAGGTTGTTAAGATTGTGGCTGCCAATAATAACTCAGGACTTCTCTAATTCTCTTGAATTGCATCGTTGCATAGGTTGAATAATTACGGTGTGAAGACACATCCTTGTTTTACACCTCTTTCTATTTCTTCTCACTTTCCTTCACTACTCTCTGAAGGCATTTTTGTAGTTTCATTTCTGTGTCTGTTATCAACACTGTGTCATCTTCATATCTTATGTTGTTAAGATTGTGGTTGCCAATAATGAATCCTGGTAGGACTTCTAATTCTCTTGAATTGCATCGTTGCATAGGTTGAATAATTACGGTGTGAAGACACATCCTTGTTTTACACCTCTTTCTATTTCTTCTCTCACTTTCCTTCACTACCTCTCTGTAAGCATTTTTGTAGTTTCCTTTCTGTGTCTGCTACTTCAACACTGTGTCATCTGCATATCTTATGTTGTTATGATTGTGGCTGCCAATAATGAATCCTGAAGGACTTCTAATTCTCTGGAATTGCATCGCTGCATAGGTTCAATAATTACGGTGTGAAGACACATCCTTGTTTTACACCTCTTTCTATTTCTTCTCACTTTCCTTCACTACCTTCTGTAAGCATTTTTGTAGTTTCCTTTCTGTGTCTGCTATCAACACTGTGTCATCTGCATATCTTATGTTGTTAAGATTGTGGCTGCCAATAATGAATCCTGGTAGGACTTCTAATTCTCTTGGAATTGCATCGTTGCATAGGTTGAATAATTACGGTGTGAAGACACATCCTTGTTTTACACCTCTTTCTATTTCTTCTCACTTTCCTTCACTACCTTCTGTAAGCATTTTTGTAGTTTCCTTTCTGTGTCTGCTATCAACACTGTGTCATCTGCATATCTTATGTTGTTAAGATTGTGGCTGCCAATAATGAATCCTGGTAGGACTTCTAATTCTCTTGGAATTGCATCGTTGCATAGGTTGAATAATTACGGTGTGAAGACACATCCTTGTTTTACACCTCTTTCTATTTCTTCTCACTTTCCTTCACTACCTTCTGTAGGCATTTTTGTAGTTTTCTTTCTGTGTCTGCTATCAACACTGTGTCATCTGCATATCTTATGTTGTTAAGATTGTGGCTGCCAATAATGAATCCTGGTAGGACTTCTAATTCTCTCGGAATTGCATCGTTGCATAGGTTGAATAATTACGGTGTGAAGACACATCCTTGTTTTACACCTCTTTCTATTTCTTCTCACTTTCCTTCACTACCTTCTGAAGGCATTTTTGTAGTTTCCTTTCTGTGTCTGCTATCAACACTGTGTCATCTGCATATCTTATGTTGTAAAGATTGTGGCTGCCAATAATGGATCCTGGTAGGACTTCTAATTCTCTCGGAATTGCATCGTTGCATAGGTTGAATAATTACGGTGTGAAGACACATCCTTGTTTTACACCTCTTTCTATTTCTTCTCACTTTCCTTCACTACCTTCTGAAGGCATTTTTGTAGTTTCCTTTCTGTGTCTGCTATCAACACTGTGTCATATGCATATCTTATGTTGTTAAGATTGTGGCTGCCAATAATGAATCCTGGTAGGACTTCTAATTCTCTTGGAATTGCATCGTTGCATAGGTTGAATAATTACGGTGTGAAGACACCATCCTTGTTTTACACCTCTTTCTATTTCTTCTCCCTTTCCTTCACTACCTTCTGTGAGCATTTTTGTAGTTTCCTTTCTGTGTCTGCTATCAACACTGTGTCATCTGCATATCTTATGTTGTTATGATTGTAGCTGCCAATAATGAATCCTGGTAGGACTTCTAATTCTCTTGATTGCATTGACCCATGAGTTGAATAATTGGTGTGAGAACACATCCTTATTTTTACACCTCTTTCTATTTCTTCTCACTTTCCTTCACTACCTTCTGTAGGCATTTTTGTAGTTTTCTTTCTGTGTCTGCTATCAACACTGTGTCATCTGCATATCTTGTGTTGTTAAGATTGTGGCTGCCAATAATGAATCCTGGAAGGACTTCTAATTCTCTTGGAATTGCATCGTTGCATAGGTTGAATAATTATGGTGTGAAGACACATCCTTGTTACAACTCTTTCTATTTCTTCCTCACTTTCCTTCACTACCTTCTGTAGGCATTTTTGTAGTTTCCTATCTGTGTCTGCTATCAACACTGTGTCATCTGCATATCTTATGTTGTTAAGATTGTGGCTGCAATAATAGATCTGGTAGGACTTCTACAATTCTCTTGGAGATTGCATTGTTGCATAGGTTGAATAATTACGGTGTGAAGACACATCCTTGTTTACACCTTCTTTTTCTATTTCTTCTCACTTTCCTTCACTACCTTCTGTAGGCATTTTTGTAGTTTCCTTTCTGTGTCTGCTATCAACACTGTGTCATCTGCATATCTTATGTTGTTATGATTGTGGCTGCCAATAATGAATCCTGGTAGGACTTCTAATTCTCTTGGAATTGCATTGTTGCATAGGTTGAATAATTACGGTGTGAGGTACATCCTTGTTTTACACCTCTTTCTATTTCTTCTCACTTTCCTTCACTACCTTCTGTAGGCATTTTTGTAGTTTTCTTTCTGTGTCTGCTATCAACACTGTGTCATCTGCATATCTTATGTTGTTAAGATTGTGGCTGCCAATAATGAATCCTGGAAGGACTTCTAATTCTCTTGGAATTGCATCGTTGCATAGGTTGAATAATTACGGTGTGAAGACACATCATTGTTTTACACCTCTTTCTATTTCTTCTCACTTTCCTTCACTGCCTTCTGTAGGCATTTTTGTAGTTTTCTTTCTGTGTCTGCTATCAACACTGTGTCATCTGCATATCTTATGTTGTTAAGATTTGTGGCTGCCAATAATGAATCCTGGAAGGACTTCTAATTCTCTTGGAATTGCATCGTTGCATAAGGTTGAATAATTACGGTGTGAAGACACATCCTTGTTTTACAACTCTTTCTATTTCTTCTCACTTTCCTTCACTACCTTCTGTAGGCATTTTGTAGTTTCCTTTCTGTGTCTGCTATCAACACTGTGTCATCTGCATATCTTATGTTGTTAAGATTGTGGCTATAATAATGAATCCTGGTAGGACTTCTAATTCTCTTGGAATTGCATCGTTGCATAGGTTGAATAGTACGGTGTGAAGACACATCCTTGTTTACAACTCTTTCTATCTCTTCTCACTTTCTTTCACTACGTTCTGTAGGCATTTTTGTAGTTTCCTTTCTGTGTCTGCTATCAACACTGTGTCATCTGCACATATCTTATGTTGTTAAGATTGTGGCTGTACCAATAATGAATCCTGGTAGGACTACAATTCTCTTGGAATTGCATTGTTGCATAGGTTGAATAATTGCGGTGTAAAGAGACACATCCTTGTTTACCCTCTTTCTATTTCTTCTCACTTTTTCCTTCACTACCTTCTGTAGGCATTTTTGTAGTTTTCTTTCTGTGTCTGCTATCAACACTGTGTCATCTGCATATCTTATGTTGTTAAGATTGTGGCTGCCAATAATGAATCCTGGAAGGACTTCTAATTCTCTTAGAATTGCATCGTTGCATAGGTTGAATAATTACGGTGTGAAGACACATCATTGTTTTACACCTCTTTTCCTATTTCTTCTCACTTTCCTTCACTACCTTCTGTAGGCATTTTTGTAGTTTTCTTTCTGTGTCTGCTATCAACACTGTGTCATCTGCATGTCTTATGTTGTTAAGATTGTGGCTGCCAATAATGAATCCTGGAAGGACTTCTAATTCTCTTGGAATTGCATTGTTGTTGCATAGGTTGAATAATTGCAGTGTGAAAGACACATCCTTGTTTTACAACTCTTTCTATTTCTTCTCACTTTCCTTCACTACCTTCTGTGGCATTTTTTGTAGTTTCCTTTCTGTGTCTGCTATCAACACTGTGTCATCTGCATATCTTATGTTGTTAAGATTGTGGCTGCCAATAATGAATCCTGGTAGGACTTCTAATTCTCTTGGAATTGCATCGTTACATGAGTTGAATAGTACGGTGTGAAGACACATCCTTGTTTTACAACTCTTTCTATCTCTTCTCACTTTCTTTCACTACCTTCTGTAGGCATTTTTGTAGTTTCCTTTCTGTGTCTGCTATCAACACTGTGTCATCTGCATATCTTATGTTGTTAAGGGTGCTTTGGCTACAATAATGAATCCTGGTAGGACTTCTAATTCTTGGAATTGCATCATTGCACTGAGTTGAATAATTACGGTGTGAAGACACATCCTTGTTTTACACCTCTTTTCTATTTCTTCTCACTTTCTTTCACTACCTTCTGTAGGCATTTTTGTAGTTTCCTTTCTGTGTCTGCTATCAACACTGTGTCATATACATATCTTATATTGTTAAGATTGTGGCTGCCAATAATGAATCCTGGTAGGACTTCTAATTCTCTCGGAATTGCATCGTTGCATAGGTTGAATAATTACGTGTGAAGACACATCCTTGTTTTACACCTCTTTCTATTTCTTCTCATTTTCCTTCACTACCTTCTGTAGACATTTTTGTAGTTTCCTTTCTGTGTCTGCTATCAACACTGTGTCATCTGCATATCTTATGTTGTTAAGATTGTGGCTGCCAATAATGAATCCTGGTAGGACTTCTAATTCTCTTGGAATTGCATCGTTGCATAGGTTGAATAATTACGGTGTGAAGACACATCCTTGTTTTACAACTCTTTCTATTTCTTCTCACTTTCCTTCACTACCTTCTGTAGGCATTTTTGTAGTTTCCTTTTCTGTGTCTGCTATCAACACTGTGTCATCTGCATATCTTATGTTGTTAAGATTGTGGTTGCCAATAATGAATCCTGGTAGGACTTCTAATTCTCTTGGAATTGCATCGTTGTATAGGTTGAATAATTACGGTGTGAAGACACACATCCTTGTTTTACAACTCTTTCTTATCTCTTCTCACTTTCCTTCACTACCTTCTGGAGGCATTTTTTGTAGTTTTTCTGCAGGGTTCGTTATCAACACTGTGTCATCTGCATATCTTATGTTGTTATGATTGTGGCTGCCAATAATGAATCCTGGTAGGACTTCTAATTCTCTTGGAATTGCATCGTTGCATAGGTTGAATAATTACGGTGTGAAGACACATCCTTGTTTTACATCTCTTTCTATTTCTTCTCACTTTCCTTCACTACCTTCTGTCGGCATTTTGTAGTTTCCCTTTCTGTGTCTGCTATCAACACTGTGTCATCTGCATATCTTATGTTGTTATGATTGTGGCTGCCAATAATGAATCCTGGTAGGACTTCTAATTCTCTTGGAATTGCATCGTTGCATAGGTTGAATAATTACGGTGTGAAGACACATCCTTGTTTTACATCTCTTTCTATTTCTTCTCACTTTCCTTCACTACCTTCTGTAGGCATTTTTGTAGTTTCCTTCTGTGTCTGCTATCAACACTGTGTCATCTGCATATCTTATGTTGTTATGATTGTGGCTGCCAATAATGAATCCTGGTAGGACTTCTAATTCTCTTGGAATTGCATTGTTGCATAGGTTAAATAATTATTGCAGGAAGTCACATCCTTGTTTTACACCTCTTTCTATTTCTTCTCACTTTCCTTCACTACCTTCTGTAGGCATTTTTGTAGTTTCCTTTCTGTGTCTGCTATCAACACTGTGTCATCTGCATATCTTATGTTGTTATGATTGTGGCTGCCAATAATGAATCCTAGGACTTCTAATTCTCTTGGAATTGCATCGTTGCATAGGTTGAATAATTACGGTGTGAAGACACATCCTTGTTTTACACCTCTTTCTATTTCTTCTCACTTTCCTTCACTACCTTCTGTAGGCATTTTTAGTTTCCTTTCTGTGTCTGCTATCAACACTGTGTCATCTGCATATCTTATGTTGTTATGATTGTGGCTGCCAATAATGAATCCTGGTAGGACTTCTAATTCTCTTGGAATTGCATCGTTGCATAGGTTGAATAATTACGGTGTGAAGTCACATCCTTGTTTTACAACTCTTTCTATTTCTTCTCACTTTCCTTCACTACTCTCTGTAGGCATTTTTGTGTTTTCTGTGTCTGCTATCAACACTGTGTCATCTGCATATCTTATGTTGTTATGATTGTGGCTGCCAATAATGAATCCTGGTAGGACTTCTAATTTCTCTTGGAATTGCATCGTTGCATAGGTTGAATAATTATTGTGTGAAGACACATCCTTGTTTTACAACTCTTTCTATTTCTTCTCACTTTCCTTCACTACCTTCTGTAGGCATTTTTGTAGTTTCCTTTCTGTGTCTGCTATCAACACTGTGTCATCTGCATATCTTATGTTGTTATGATTGTGGCTGCCAATAATGAATCCTGGTAGGACTTCTAATTCTCTTGGAATTGCATCGTTGCATAGGTTGAATAATTACGGTGTGAAGACATCCTTGTTTTACAACTCTTTCTATTTCTTCTCACTTTCCTTCACTACCTTCTGTAGGCATTTTTGTAGTTTTCTGTGTCTGCTATCAACACTGTGTCATCCCATATCTTATGTTGTTAAGATTGTGGCTGCCAATAATGAATCCTGCAGGACTTCTAATTCCTCTTGGAATTGCATTGTTGCATAGGTTGAATAATTACGGTGTGAAGACACATCCTTGTTTTACACCCTTTTCTATTTCTTCACTTTCCTTCACTACCTTCTGTAGGCATTTTTGGTAGTTTTCTTTCTGTGTCTGCTATCAACACTGTGTCATCTGCATATCTTATGTTGTTAAGATTGTGGCTGCCAATAATGAATCCTGGAAGGACTTAATTCTCTTGGAATTGCATCGCTGTACAGGTTGAATAATTACGGTGTGAAGACACATCATTGTTTTACACCTCTTCATTTCTTCTCACTTTCCTTCACTACCTTCTGTAGGCATTTTTGTAGTTTTCTTTCTGTGTCTGCTATCAACACTGTGTCATCTGCATATCTTATGTTGTTAGCATCGTGGCTGCCAATAATGAATCCTGGAAGGACTTCAATTCTCTTGGAATTGCATCGTTGCATAGGTTGAATAATTACGGTGTGAAGACACATCCTGTTACAAATCCTTTCTATTTTCTCACTTTCCTTCACTACCTTCAGGTACTTTTGTAGTTTCCTTTCTGTGTTCATCAACACTGTGTCATCTGCATATCTTATGTTGTTAAGATTGTGGCTGCCAATAATGAATCCTGCAGGACTTCTAATTCTCTTGGAATTGCATCAGTTGCATAGGTTGAATAATTACGGTGTGAAGACACATCCTTGTTTTACACCTCTTTCTATTTCTTCTCACTTTCTTTCACTACCTTCTGTAGGCATTTTTGTAGTTTCTTTCTGTGTCTGCTATCAACACTGTGTCATATGCATATCTTATATTGTTAAGATTGTGGCTGCTAATAATAATCCTGGTAGGACTTCTAATTCTCTCGGAATTGCATCGTTGCATAGGTTGAATAATTACGGTGTGAAGACACATCCTTGTTTTACACCTCTTTCTATTTCTTCTCATTTTCCTTCACTACCTTCTGTAGACATTTTTGTAGTTTCCTTTCTGTGTCTGCTATCAACACTGTGTCATCTGCATATCTTATGTTGTTAAGATTTCTGTATTGCCAATAAATGAATCCCAGTAGGACTTCTAATTCTCTTTGGAATTGCATCGTTGCATAGGTTGAATAATTACGGTGTGTTGACACATCCTTGTTTTACAACTCTTCTATTTCTTCTCACTTTCCTTCTCACTACCTTCTGTAGGCATTTCTTGTAGTTTCCTTTCTGTGTCTGTTATCAACACTGTGTCATCTGCATATCTTATGTTGTTAAGATTGTGGCTTAAAATAATAATGAATCCTGGTAGGACTTCTAATCTTCTGGAATTGCATCGCTGCATAGTTAATAATTACGGTGTGAAGACACATCCTTGTTTTACACCTCTTTCTATTTCTTTTCTCACTTTCCTTCACTACCTTCTGTAGGCATTTCTTGTAGTTTCTTTCTGTGTCTGCTATCAACACTGTGTCATCTGCATATCTTATGTTGTTATGATTGTGGCTGCCAATAATGAATCCCAGGACTTCTAATTCTCTTGAATTGCATTGCATAGGTTGAATTACGGTGTGAAGACACATCCTTGTTTTACACCTCTTTCTATTTCTTCTCACTTTCCTTCACTACCTTCTCTGTAGGCATTTTTTGTAGTTTTCTTTCTGTGTCTGCTATCAACACTGTGTCATCTGCATATCTTATGTTGTTAAGATTAGGCTGCCAATAATGAATCCTGGAAGGACTCTCTAGCTCCCTTGGAATTGCATCGTTGCATATTTTATTACGGTGTGAAGACACATCATTGTTTTACACCTCTTTCTATTTCTTCTCACTTTCCTTCACTACCTTCTGTAGGCATTTTTTTTGTAGTTTTCTTTCTGTTTCTGCTATCAACACTGTGTCATCTGCATATCTTATGTTGTTATGATTGTGGCTGCCAATAATGAATCCTGGAAGGACTTCTAATTCTCTTGGAATTGCATTGTTGCATAGGTTGAATAATTACGGTGTGAAGACACATCCTTGTTTTACAACTCTTTCTATTTCTTCTCACTTTCCTTCACTACCTTCTGTAGGCATTTTTGTGTTTCCTTTCTGTGTCTGTTATCAACACTGTGTCATCTGCATATCTTATGTTGTTAAGATTGTGGCTGCCAATAATGAATCCCAGGACTTCTAATTCTTTGGAATTGCATCAGTTGCATAGGTTGGAATTACGGTGTGAAGACACATCCTTGTTTTACAACTCTTTCTATCTCTTCTCACTTTCTTTCACTACCTTCTGTAGGCATTTTTTGTAGTTTCCTTTCTGTGTCTGCTATCAACACTGTGTCATCTACATCTTATGTTGTTAAGATTGTGGCTGCCAATAATGAATCCTGGTAGGACTTCTAATTCTCTTGAATTGCATCATTGCATAGGTTGAATAATTACGGTGTGAAGACACATCCTTGTTTTACACCTTTCATTTCTTCACTTTCTTTCACTACCTTCTGTAGGCATTTTTGTAGTTTCCTTTCTGTGTCTGCTATCAACACTGTGTCATATGCATATCTTATATTGTTAAGATTGTGTGCTGCCAATAATGAATCCTGGTAGGACTTCTAATTCTCTGAATTGCATCGTTGCATAGGTTGAATAATTACGTAAAGACACATCCTTGTTTTACACCTCTTTCTATTTCTTTCTCATTTTCCTTCACTACCTTCTGTATTTTTTGTAGTTTCCTTTTCTGTGTCTGTTATCAACACTGTGTCATCTGCATCTTATGTTGTTAAGATTGTGGCTGCCAATAATGAATCCTGGTAGGACTTCTAATTCTCTGGAATTGCATCGTTGCATAGGTTGAATAATTACGGTGTGAAGACACATCCTTGTTTTACAACTCTTTCATTTCTTCTCACTTTCCTTCACTACCTTCTGTAGGCATTTTTGTAGTTTTCTTTCTGTGTCTGCTATCAACACTGTGCCTGTCTGCATATCTTATGTTGTTAAGATTGTGGCTGCCAATAATGAATCCTGGTAGGACTTCTAATTCTCTTGGAATTGCATCGCTGTATTAGGTTGAATAATTACGGTGTGAAGACACATCCTTGTTTTACAACTCTTTTCTATCTCTTCTCACTTTCCTTCATCACCTTCTGGAGGCATTTTTGTAGTTTTCTTTTCTGTGTCTGTCAACACTGTCATCTGCATATCTTATGTTGTTATGATTGTGGCTGCCAATAATGAATCCTGGTAGGACTTCTAATTCTCTTGGAATTGCATCGCTGCATAGGTTGAATAATTACGTGCAAGACACATCCTTGTTTTACATCTCTTTTCTATTTCTTCTCACTTTCCTTCACTACCTTCTACCCATTTTTGTAGTTTTCTGTGTCTGCTATCAACACTGTGTCATCTGCATATCTTATGTTGTTATGATTGTGGCTGCCAATAATGAATCCTGGTAGGACTTCTAATTCTCTTGGAATTGCATCGCTGCATAGGTTGAATAATTACGTGGTGTTGACACATCCTTGCTTACACTTTTCATTTCCTCTCAATTTCTCACTACCTTCTGTAGGCATTTTTGCAGTTTCCTTTCTGTGTCTGCTATCAACACTGTGTCATCTGCATATCTTATGTTATTATGATTGTGGCTGCCAATAATGAATCCTGGTAGGACTTCTAATTCTCTTGGAATTGCATTGTTGCATAGGTTGAATAACATGTGTGAAGTCACATCCTTGTTTTACACCTCTTTCTATTTCTTCTCACTTTCCTTCACTACCTTCTGTAGGCATTTTTGTTTTCCTTTCTGTGTCTGCTATCAACACTGTGTCATCTGCATATCTTATGTTGTTATGATTGTGGCTGCCAATAATGAATCCTGTAGGACTTCTAATTCTCTTTGGAATTGCATCGTTGCATAGGTTGAATAATTGCTGTGTGAAGACACATCCTTGTTTTTGTTAATTCTTTTCTATTTCTTCTCACTTTCCTTCACTACCTCTGTAGGCATTTTTGTAGTTTCCTTTCTGTGTCTGCTATCAACACTGTGTCATCTGCATATCTTATGTTGTTATGATTGTGGCTGCCAATAATGAATCCTGGTAGGACTTCTAATTCTCTTGGAATTGCATCGTTGCATAGGTTGAATAATTACGGTGTGAAGACACATCCTTGTTTTACAACTCTTTTCTATTTCTTCTCACTTTCCTTCACTACCTTCTGTAGGCATTTTGGTAGTTTCCTTTCTGTGTCTGCTATCAACACTGTGTCATCTGCATATCTTATGTTGTTATGATTGTGGCTGCCAATAATGAATCCTGGTAGGACTTCTAATTCTCTTGGAATTGCATCGCCAGACAGGTTGAATAATTACGGTGTGAAGACACATCCTTGTTTTACACCTCTTCTATTTCTTCTCACTTTCCTTCACTACTCTGTAGGCATTTTTGTAGTTTCCTTTCTGTGTCTGCTATCAACACTGTGTCATCTGCATATCTTATGTTGTTATGATTGTGGCTGCCAATAATGAATCCTGGTAGGACTTCTTAATTCTCTGAATTGCATCGTTGCATAGGTTGAATAATTACGGTGTGAAGACACATCCTTGTTTTACAACTCTTTCTATTTCTTTCTCACTTTCCTCACTACCTTCTGTAGGCATTTTTGTAGTTTCCTTTCTGTGTCTGCTATCAACACTGTGTCATCTGCATATCTTATGTTGTTAAGATTGTGGCTGCCAATAATGAATCCTGGTAGGACTTCTAATTCTCTTGGAATTGCATTAAGTTGCATAGGTTGAATAATTGCTGTGTGAAGACACATCCTTGTTTTACACCTCTTTCTATTTCTTCTCACTTTCCTTCACTACCTTCTGTAGGTATATTTTTGTAGTTTCCTTTCTGTGTCTGCTATCAACACTGTGTCATCTGTATATCTTACAATATGTTATGATTGTGGCTGCCAGTAATGAATCCTGGTAGGACTTCTAATTCTCTCGGAATTGCAATGTTGCATAGGTTGAATAATTACGGTGTGAAGACACATCCTTGTTTTACACCTCTTTCTATTTCTTCTCACTTTCCTTCACTACCTTCTGTAGGCATTTTTGTAGTTTCCTTTCTGTGTCTGCTATCAACACTGTGTCATCTGCATATCTTATGTTGTTATGATTGTGGCTGCCAATAATGAATCCTGGTAGGACTTCTAATTCTCTTGGAATTGCATCGTTGCATAGGTTGAATAATTACGGTGTGAAGACACATCCTTGTTTTACACCTCTTTCTATTTCTTCTCACTTTCCTTCACTACCTTCTGTAGGCATTTTTGTAGTTTCCTTTCTGTGTCTGCTATCAACACTGTGTCATCTGCATATCTTATGTTGTTAAGATTGTGGCTGCCAATAATGAATCCTGGTAAGACTTCTAATTCTCTTGGAATTGCATCGTTGCATAGGTTGAATAATTACGGTGTGAAGACACATCCTTGTTTTACACCTCTTTCTATTTCTTCTCACTTTCCTTCACTACCTTCTGTAGGCATTTTTGTAGTTTCCTTTCTGTGTCTGCTATCAACACTGTGTCATATGCATATCTTATGTTGTCATGATTGTGGCTGCCAATAATGAATCCTGGTAGGACTTCTAATTCTCTCGGAATTGCATCGTTGCATAGGTTGAATAATTACGGTGTGAAGACACATCATTGTTTTACACCTCTTTCTATTTCTTCTCACTTTCCTTCACTACCTTCTGTAGGCATTTTTGTAGTTTCCTTTCTGTGTCTGCTATCAACACTGTGTCATCTGCATATCTTATGTTGTTAAGATTGTGGCTGCCAATAATGAATCCTGGTAAGACTTCTAATTCTCTTGGAATTGCATCGTTGCATAGGTTGAATAATTACGGTGTGAAGACACATCCTTGTTTTACACCTCTTTCTATTTCTTCTCACTTTCCTTCACTACCTTCTGTAGGCATTTTTGTAGTTTCCTTTCTGTGTCTGCTATCAACACTGTGTCATCTGCATATCTTATGTTGTTATGATTGTGGCTGCCAATAATGAATCCTGGTAGGACTTCTAATTCTCTCGGAATTGCATCGTTGCATAGGTTGAATAATTACGGTGTGAAGACACATCCTTGTTTTACACCTCTTTCTATTTCTTCTCACTTTCCTTCACTACCTTCTTCAGGCATTTTTGTAGTTTCCTTTCTGTGTCTGCTATCAACACTGTGTCATCTGCATATCTTATGTTGTTATGATTGTGGCTGCCAATAATGAATCCTGGTAGGACTTCTAATTCTCTCGGAATTGCATCGTTGCATAGGTTGAATAATTACGGTGTGAAGACACATCCTTGTTTTACACCTCTTTCTATTTCTTCTCACTTTCCTTCACTACCTTCTGTAGGCATTTTTGTAGTTTCCTTTCTGTGTCTGCTATCAACACTGTGTCATCTGCATATCTTATGTTGCTAAGATTGTGGCTGCCAATAATGAATCCTGGTAGGACTTCTAATTCTCTCGGAATTGCATCGTTGCATAGGTTGAATAATTACGGTGTGAAGACACGTCCTTGTTTTACAACTCTTTCTATTTCTTCTCACTTTCCTTCACTACCTTCTGTAGGCATTTTTGTAGTTTCCTTTCTGTGTCTGCTATCAACACTGTGTCATCTGCATATCTTATGTTGTTAAGATTGTGGCTGCCAATAATGAATCCTGGTAGGACTTCTAATTCTCTTGGAATTGCATTGTTGCATAGGTTGAATAATTACGGTGTGAAGTCACATCCTTGTTTTACACCTCTTTCTATTTCTTCTCACTTTCCTTCACTACCTTCTGTAGGCATTTTTGTAGTTTCCTTTCTGTGTCTGCTATCAACACTGTGTCATCTGCATATCTTATGTTGCTAAGATTGTGGCTGCCAATAATGAATCCTGGTAGGACTTCTAATTCTCTTGGAATTGCATCGTTGCATAGGTTGAATAATTACGGTGTGAAGACACATCCTTGTTTTACACCTCTTTCTATTTCTTCTCACTTTCCTTCACTACCTTCTGTAGGCATTTTTGTAGTTTCCTTTCTGTGTCTGCTATCAACACTGTGTCATCTGCATATCTTATGTTGCTAAGATTGTGGCTGCCAATAATGAATCCTGGTAGGACTTCTAATTCTCTCGGAATTGCATCGTTGCATAGGTTGAATAATTACGGTGTGAAGACACGTCCTTGTTTTACAACTCTTTCTATTTCTTCTCACTTTCCTTCACTACCTTCTGTAGGCATTTTTGTAGTTTCCTTTCTGTGTCTGCTATCAACACTGTGTCATCTGTATATCTTATGTTGTTAAGATTGTGGCTGCCAATAATGAATCCTGGTAGGACTTCTAATTCTCTTGAATTGCATTGTTGCATAGGTTGAATAATTTACGGTGTGAAGTCACATCCTTGTTTTACACCTTTCTCATTTCTTCTCACTTTCCTTCTCACTACCTTCTGTAGGCATTTTTGTAGTTTCCTCTTTCTGTGTCTGTTATCAACACTGTGTCATCTGCATATCTTATGTTGCCAAGATTGTGGCTGCCAATAATGAATCCTGGTAGGACTTCTAATTCTCTTGGAATTGCATCGTTGCATAGGTTGAATAATTACGGTGTGAAGACACATCCTTGTTTTACACTTTTCTATTTCTTCTCACTTTCCTTCACTACCTCTGTAGGCATTTTTGTAGTTTCCTTTCTGTGTCTGCTATCAACACTGTGTCATCTGCATATCTTATGTTGCTAAGATTTGTATTGCCAATAATGAATCCTGGTAGGACTTCTAATTCTCTCGGAATTGCATCGTTGCATAGGTTGAATAATTACGGAAGACACGTCCTTGTTTTACACAACTCTTTCTATTTCTTCACTTCCTTCACTACCTTCTGTAGGCATTTTTGTAGTTTCCTTTCTGTGTCTGCTATCAACACTGTGTCATCTGCATATCTTATGTTGTTAAGATTGTGGCTGCCAATAATGAATCCTGGTAGGACTTCTAATTCTGGAATTGCATTGCTGTATAAGAATAATTACGGTGTGAAGCCTTACATCCTTGTTTTACACCTCTTTCTATTTCCTTTCTCATACTTTCCTTCACTACCTTCTGTAGGCATTTTGTAGTTTCCTTTCTGTGTCTGCTATCAACACTGTGTCATCTGCATATCTTATGTTGCTAAGATTGTGGCTGCCAATAATGAATCCTGGTAGGACTTCTAATTCTCTTGGAATTGCATCGTTGCATAGGTTGGAATAATTACGGTGTGAAGACACATCCTTGTTTTACACCTCTTTCTATTTCTTCTCACTTTCCTTCACTACCTTCTGTAGGCATTTTTGTAGTTTTCTGTGTCTGCTATCAACACTGTGTCATCTGCATATCTTATGTTGCTAAGATTGTGGCTGCCAATAATGAATCCTGGTAGGACTTAATTCTCTCGGAATTGCATCGTTGCATAGGTTGAATAATTACGGTGTGAAGACACATCCTTGTTTTACAACTCTTTCTATTTCTTCACTTTCCTTCACTACCTTCTGTAGGCATTTTTGTAGTTTCCTTTCTGTGTCTGCTATCAACACTGTGTCATCTGCATATCTTATGTTGCTAAGATTGTGGCTGCCAATAATGAATCCTGGTAGGACTTCTAATTCTTCGGAATTGCACGTTGCATGGGTTGAATAATTACGGTGTGAAGACACGTCCTTGTTTTACAACTCTTTCTATTTCTTCTCACTTTCCTTCACTACCTCTCTGTAGGCATTTTTGTAGTTTTCTGTGTCTGTTATCAACACTGTGTCATCTGCATATCTTATGTTGTTAAGATTGTGGCTGCCAATAATGAATCCTGGTAGGACTTAATTCTCTTGGAATTGCATTGTTGCATAGGTTGAATAATTATGTGTGAAGTCACATCCTTGTTTTACACCTCTTTCTATTTCTTCTCACTTTCCTTCACTACCTTCTGTAGGCATTTTTGTAGTTTCCTTTTCTGTGTCTGTTATCAACACTGTGTCATCTGCATATCTTATGTTGCTAAGATTGTGGCTGCCAACAATGAATCCTGGTAGGACTTCTAATTCTCTTGAATTGCATCGTTGCATAGGTTGAATAATTACGGTGTGAAGACACATCCTTGTTTTACACCTCTTTCTATTTCTTCTCACTTTCCTTCACTACCTTCTGTAGGCATTTTTGTAGTTTCCTTTCTGTGTCTGCTATCAACACTGTGTCATCTGCATATCTTATGTTGCTAAGATTGTGGTTGCCAATAATGAATGTCCTGGTAGACTTCTAATTCTCTCTAGACCAGAATTATTGCATAGGTTGGACAATTACGGTGTGAAGACACATCCTTTATATACAACTCTTTCTATTTCTTCTCACTTTCCTTCACTACCTTCTGTAGGCATTTTTGTAGTTTCCTTTTCTGTGTCTGCTATCAACACTGTGTCATCTGCATATCTTATGTTGTTAAGATTGTGGCTGCCAATAATGAATCCTGGTAGGACTTCTAATTCTCTCGGAATTGCATTGTTGCATAGGTTGAATAATTACGGCGTGAAGACACTACCTTCTGGAGGCATTTTTATAGTTTCCGTTTGTATCTGCTATCAGCCTTTTGTCATCTGCATGTATTATGTTGTCAAGATTGTAGCTGCCAATAATGAATTCTGGTAGAACATCTAATTCACTCAATTCTTTCTATTTTTCTACATTCATTAAACTCATTTCATATCTGGAGGTTTGCTGTCAGTATAAATTCTAATAACCTTCCAAAAGATGTCAAAGTTACCTGGCAATTCTTTGTGCATACTTTATCAAATGCTTCTGTATAATCTATATGACACAGATGCACATGATTCTGCATTTGTATTGTTTTTTTTTCTGATATTCTGAGCATAAATAAATTGTTACAATTCTTTATCAAATGCTTTTACATTATCTATAAACAAAGATGCATATCCTTCTGCATTTTTATTCCTCTTTTGCTATCACTTTGTTGGGATGCCCACGCCTATCCGGCTATAATGGACTATTCCATTACTATGTAAAGTAATGGTGGCATCTACGTAGGAGCAGCCGATCGACAAGTCAGTCGTAGACTTCCGGTGATGACCCGGAAGTACCCATTGCTCATACTATGTTTTACGACGGTTGAGACGATTAACCTTTATTCTTGTATTGGATACTAATAACCTTTGTAAATACTATTTTCATGGAATACAACAATTAACCTATTCCTGTTGTTGAGTTATTTATTCTTACTCATGACATAACAATTTTGATCATAAATACTTTGTTCTGTGTTCCAGTGTCTTTAATGAAGATGCACTGTTCTTGTCTGATTCTGCTGGACACTGTATTCATCAGAATTCAGATAAGTTTTGCTATATGCCTCATTAGGCTGATTATTCAATGGAATTCACATTTATTTGTACCTGGCTCCTTAGGCAGTGCTATAAAAATAGATCTGCTTAGTTCTTCCTGTATATCACCACTTTTTTATATTACATTTATTGTTTGTAATTTTGTCAATGCAGAAATCATCCAAGGCTGCTAGCATCTCGATTATGAATGCATCTGGTCCTGCTGCTTTGTTCCTGTTCAATTTGTTTAGTACTGATTCCACTTCAGATTTTACTATTTCTGGCTCTTGAATGTTTCTTTATATTGCCGGTTGTTCTCTTTCATCTTGGAAGAGTTCACCAATCTATTCATTCTATCTTGAAGTATTTTTCTCTCTAACATCAATGTTGCATCCTTGGATTTTATGCATTGTGTTGATGAACATGTATTTTGTCTAATTTCTTTACATGCATCATTAATACTCATTCTTTTTATTTGTGCACACTTCCTTTTAGCTATTCATCTTTAACCTCCATTTGTTCCTAATTTTATTTGTGCTCTTTTATTCTATGCCATCAGTCAGTCAGTTAAGTTCCATATATGATACATGCTTCAGCAATCATGTCTCAAATGAGACATGACTGACTGAGGATAAGATTATCTCACAGAAGTTTGCCATTACTTTTTGTGGTAGACAGGTTGCCAACTAAGGCTCTAGTACCCAATCTTTCTTGCTATTTAACCCATAACTGGAGGGAAGAGATGGATTAATACCTTTCTCAAGGGTATTTGTGTGGAAGTGAATGCAACAAAATCATTGGAATTTGAACTCGGCTCTGATTTCTCGTTTCAAGCCAATACCCACTGCACCACCCACGTACATCCATTCTGTGCCATACCTTAGCTAAATTACCATCCTCTTATTTCTTATTGTTTTATTTTTTCTCTTTTTATTCATATCACCCCAAGCAAGGCGGTGACGCCACTAATGCACATGGGGCTGCTTAAGAGTAAAATAATTGGAAAAGAGAAAGCCGGGAACCACATCCTAAACAGGAAACAAGTGATGAGCCTCTTTACCTGTTCAAAAGACGTGGGTGGAGTGTGAACCGGGTGATACTTAAGTCTATCTACTCCAATTGAGAACAAAAAAAAAAGAGAAAAGAAAAAAAAGTGAAAGAAGATTGGAAAAAAAAAAGCCGGGAATCACATCCTAAACAGGAAACAAGGGATGAGCCTCTTCACCTGTTCAAAAGACGTGGGTAGAGTGCAAACCAGACGATAGTTAAGTCTATCTACTCCAATTATATTGTTAGTCTCAAATTTATATCATATAAGAATCAGTAGCCGAAAACTAAATCCTGCTAATTTAACTCTTTCACGAGCATAAAAGATGTAAACCAAATTCTGAATTTATTGTATGATTTATATTTCAAACAAATCCTTTTAAAATCAACTTTATGATATGTGATGTATTAGAATATTAGAATTTTCTTTTGTGAACTGTAACTTTTACCATTATTATAATAGGTTCTTAAATCTGTTCCTTTTTGTTGGAATTGTTCTCATAATGATATTAGCAGTTTAAGCATAATTATTCTGCACACTTGCAAGTTTTTCATAAAACAAGTGAAATAGTTAAAATATATAATAATATACAGTCTGTTTTGGAAACAAACATCTGTTTTGGAAATTAATTAAGTGAATCAACCAGAAAAGAAAATGGGGGATAAAAAGGATGTTTTTTTCCCTAGACTCATTTCATTTATATTGCAAGTTAATTCTCAGTGAATAAGACGACCTACTAGGATTTGTTATCAGTAAATGTAACCATAGCAATAGACGCTATGTATTGTTGGCATACTCAGAGGAAAAGCTGAAAGAGCTAGAAGAAAAGTTGAGGAAATCAAAGATAAAAGGCTAAAAATTGACTGTGACAACATACAATGCCACATTTTCAGACAAAATCATTAGACCAAATTCCATGCTTTACATTGTGGGTATGAAGAATGTGCAGAAATTCACAGCATATAAGAATGATGAAAGATACTTTTTCAGAAACTGTATAAAGTATTAACCCTCTAGGGCCATTCGTATCATAAAATGGGGGATCAGTTCTATATTGTTATGAAGTAATAAACAGATCCCCCACTAATTACTACTTAACCCTCTAGGGCCATTCGTATCATATTTGATACAGTATTTCCCTATAAGGAAACATTTGGTATTCATTGACTGAGCAGTCAGTACTGCTTTCATTTGAAATTTATAAAATATTTCTCTTAAAAAATTTTTTCAGGAAAATATTTCTTTCAAGGCTTGTTTTCATACTGTATCAAATATGATACGAATGGCCCTAGAGGGTTAAGGCTTCTACTGGGCATAAAGTGGGGGATCAGTTCTGTATTGTTATGACGTAATAAACAGATCCCCCACTAATTACTACTTAACCCTCTAGGGCCATTCGTATCATATTTGATACAGTATTTCCCTATAAGGAAACATTTGGTATTCATTGACTGAGCAGTCAGTACTGCTTTCATTTGAAATTTATAAAATATTTCTCTTAAAAAATTTTTTCAGGAAAATATTTCTTTCAAGGCTTGTTTTCATACTGTATCAAATATGATACGAATGGCCCTAGAGGGTTAAGGCTTCTACTGGGCATAAAGTGGGGGATCAGTTCTGTATTGTTATGACGTAATAAACAGATCCCCCACTAATTACTACTTAACCCTCTAGGGCCATTCGTATCATATTTGATACAGTATTTCCCTATAAGGAAACATTTGGTATTCATTGACTGAGCAGTCAGTACTGCTTTCATTTGAAATTTATAAAATATTTCTCTTAAAAAATTTTTTCAGGAAAATATTTCTTTCAAGGCTTGTTTTCATACTGTATCAAATATGATACGAATGGCCCTAGAGGGTTAAGGCTTCTACTGGGCATAAAGTGGGGGATCAGTTCTGTATTGTTATGACGTAATAAACAGATCCCCCACTAATTACTACTTAACCCTCTAGGGCCATTCGTATCATATTTGATACAGTATTTCCCTATAAGGAAACATTTGGTATTCATTGACTGAGCAGTCAGTACTGCTTTCATTTGAAATTTATAAAATATTTCTCTTAAAAAATTTTTCAGGAAAATATTTCTTTCAAGGCTTGTTTTCATACTGTATCAAATATGATACGAATGGCCCTAGAGGGTTAATAATATAATATGATTAAGGCTTCTACTTGTCATAAAGTGGGGGATCAGTTCTATATTGTTATGAAGTAATAAACAGATCCCCCACTAATATGATACGAATGGCCCTAGAGGGTTAAGTAATGAAGAAAATAAGCATGATAAAACAGTGATTAACTTACCAACATGAAAATGACTATTTTAAGAACTGATTTTCTAATTTCAGCTTTGTTGTAAATATGTAGACATGAGCTCTTTCTGGTAACATGACATGGTAACTCTTGCGTAGCGTCTTGAGAGGCTGCTCTGATCAACAGTTGAATAATACCGGGGTTCTTGTAGTGCCATATCGCGCATGGACGGGCGTCCCTGCATGAACGTTCGGTGGGCAACCCCGAGGCCACATTATGTTGTAGGCCGCGCCAGTCTCCATCCTTCACAAGTTGCAAATGATTGACCGACTGATTCTATTCTAAGACCACTCCTTAACTGAATTACTATGGAAAAAAGCAAACATAATAACAAAACTAAACCAGCTCATTTGAAAACGCCCAAACCTGTCTGCATCTCTTTCACTAACATACGCGGCATCCGCACCAACTTCCCCAGCGTAGATTCTTTCCTCCATAATAACTCACCTGATATATTAGCCCTATGTGAAACTAATCTTAACCCTTCTATCCCCTCATCTGAGTTCTGCGTTCCTGGCTACCTTCCCCTCTTCAGGAAGGACTCCAATGTTCATATGCATGGGCTTGGTGTCTATGTCAGCGAACACCTTCCCTTAGCTAGGGTGTCATCTTTTGAATCCCCAGATCATTCTTTCATGTGCTTCCGCCTCTCACTTCTCAGCTCGATTAGCTATCTCTTCTTTCTGTACCGCTCTCCTTCCTCCCCTGACTGTTCGTTACTTGACATCATTTCTGACAATATTGACAAAGCCATTTCTACCCATCCCTCTGCCCATGTATTCGTGTTTGGTGACTTTAACGCCCACCACACCAAGTGGCTGAAGAACGCTGTCACTGACCCTGCTGGTGTCCACACCATGAACTTTTCAATCACCCAATCCCTTACGCAAGTAGTGGACTTCCCCACGCGTTTCTCCGACAACCCTAACGGAAGGAACTCACTTCTAGACCTCTGCTTCACTTCCATCCCAGACTCTTGCACTACCAGACAACTCTGCCCACTTGGAAACTCTGACCACACTGTAGTGTCCGTCAATATTTCACTCCACTCCCGCCCGACCCATGAAACACAGACAAGTAGAATATCATACTGCTATCAAAGAGCAGACTGGGATTCGTTCCGAGACTTCCTCTGTGACATCCCTTGGAACAACGTCTTTAGTCTTCCCATCGAAGAATGTGCATCCGAGGTCTCCTCCTGGGTTAAGGCTGGCATTGATGCCTTCATCCCTGCTAGGAAATTCCAGCTTAAATCTCATTCGTCTCCATGGTTCTCACCCGCTTGTTCGGCTGCCATTGCCCACCGGAATCATTTCTTCCGACTTTATCGTAACTATGCGTCGGAACAAAACAGGCGCCTTTTCACTTCAGCTCGTAATAAGTGTAAAAGGGTACTTAACGAAGCTAAGATGTTGTTTGCTGCCAGAATGAAGCAACGCATAGCATGCTCTAAATTCGGCTCTAAAGACTACTGGCGACTCTGTAAAAGAGTACTTAACAAGAGCAAGTTCACAATACCCCCGCTAATCAACAAATTTGAGGTCCTCACCTCCCCAGCAGATAAGGCTGAATGTTTTGCCCGCAGATTCTCGAACAATTCGAGTCTGGACTCGTCTGGAGTTTTTACACCCGACTTCTCACCTAGAACCGAGGCACAACTGAATGATGTCCACATTACACCTTCGCTTGTCTCTAAGATAATCTTAAAACTTGACCCTCACAAAGCGAGCGGTGGTGACGGAATCCTAACCATAGTCTTAAAGAAATGTGCCCCTGAACTCTCCTCTATCCTTTCTAAGCTCTACAACCTCTGCCTATCTGCTTCCTGCTTTCCTGCCTGTTGGAAATCTTCCTCTATAGTTCCTATATTTAAAAACACTGGAGAACCCTCTGACCCTGCAAATTACCGCCCTATCAGCCTTCTTCCGATCTTTGGCAAAGTGTTCGAAGCCATTATCAACGCCGAGGTGGTTCAGCATCTCACAGCACACAGGCTCCTCTCGGACAAGCAATATGGTTTCCGCTTCACCAGGTCTACTGCTGATATGCTAACGACCATCACCGAGTACATATACCAGGCACTCGACAGGAATGGCGAAGCTCGAACCGTTGCATTGGATATATCTAAGGCGTTCGACAGAGTTTGGCATGCTGGCCTTCTATGTAAACTGCGGAGCTATGGTATAACTGGACATTTGTTTGAACTAATCCAGTCATTCCTCTCTAACCGCACAATGAAAGTGGTATTAAACGGACATGCCTCTCAGAACTACCATACAAACGCAGGTGTCCCCCAAGGCTCCATCTTAGGTCCTACACTCTTCCTGATATATATTAATGATCTCCCTGATTCCATAAGAACCCAAATAGGTTTGTACGCCGATGACACCACAGTTTACTCTCGCCTCCAACAAAAATCTGGTGTAGGCGTCAAAGCTAAACTTGCAGCCGAGATTGAAAAAGACCTCCAATCCATATTGGACTGGGGTAAGAAATGGCTAGTAAATTTTAATGCTTCTAAAACGAAGCTACTGTCAATTAACCATCATCGACAATCTCACCTACCTCCCATTAGCATGGACCAGGCTTGCCTCCCAGAGAGTAAAACACTACGCCTCCTTGGTCTCACACTTTCATCGGACCTCAAATGGAATGACTATATCGAATCCATTGCTAAATCCGCTGCTATGAAAGTCGGTTCTCTGTGTAGGGCCCGGAAGTTTTTTCCGTCTAAATCTATCCTGCACATTTACAAATCTACCATCCGCCCGTGCATTGAATACTGCTGCCATATCTGGTCGGGTGCCCCTGCTTTTCTCCTCGGGCTTCTCGATAAGGTTCAGAGGAGGGTCTGTAATGTGATAGATACCGACTTGGCAGACCGCCTGCAGTCTCTCTCCCACCGGCGAGACGTGGCTTCGCTGTGTCTCTTCTATAAATACTTTCACGGCTTCTGCTCCGATGAACTTAGATCACTGGTGCCCCCTAAATACGAATTTGCACGAGATACTAGATTAGCAACTAGATCCCACCCTTTTACAGTGAAATCGATAAAATGCAGCCGTAACTTCTACTCCAACAGTTTCTTTCCTCGCACTTCCCGACTGTGGAATTCTCTTCCAAACGATTGCTTCCCCGACGGCTACAATCTCCAGGAGTTTAAATGTAAGGTCAATAGACACCTCCTAACACACTAACCTGCTCCCATTCTATCAAACACTCTTCCCATCTGCCCGACACTCATCCTCGCTATCCTTACTCATCTATCACCTTTCTCCTGACATTCCCTATGTCTATCCACTCCTTCTCTTTACCTTCCCCTATGTAGCCCCATGCGCAATAGTGGCAGTGGAATGCCTTGCTTGGGGTGAGATGATTAAAAAAAAAAAAAAAAAAAAAAGGCACATTCACTTTTTAAAAGCTGAAGTTCAATCAGAGTAGAAAACAGGTTACATGTGGTAACATTTATTTTATTGACCAATGAAAATATTCTATACACCATAATTCCTGAATTGACTTTCAAATAACCAGAGACCAGGCAGAAAATTCTTTCTTTATCAACAGCAAGTATGACCAAATGACTGTGCAGATGTTGGTAAGCTTCAACAGCCAATAAGTTATTCTTATCCCCATACCTGGTACAAACAAAAGACTTCTAAAAAGAGAATCTTTATTTTCTAAGATATTGAGAAATTCTATTCTATCCAGTTTTATGTTTATAGACACCTACTGTGAACGCTATATTTCTTACCTTTTGTCATTGTTATAAAATGCACTTGTTGCTATGTATCAAGTCTGCTTTTTATTTCATTAAAAATGCCGTTCATTGAGTATGTTAATAATGAAAAACAAGGGGTTGTAAAAGAGGAAACATTATTGAGAGCATTAAAAGACAGAAAGCTGTGAATGGAAATAAAGAAAGAGTTTGTGTGTGCATGTGTGTGTGTGTGTGTGTGTGTGTGTGTAAAAGAATTTACATTTTCAGTGTCCTATAAAAGAAAGTATCAAATATTCAAATCAAACAGTTTGTTGCTGCAAAAACATCTGTCCTTTTATGGACATTTTTCTCTGATTGCAATTTTTTAACTAAATTGCCAAAATATTAAAACAGTGAAAGTTGTGAAACAATGAAACAAAATAATTATTAGTTTAGTCTGCATTTCTCCAAAAAAAGACAATTTAGTAAAGTTGCTTCAGCTTCAGCTTTAGAAATAAAATTATTCCGATAAAATTGGTTGCAATTTGTCAATTTAATCATTTTTGTATTTTGCTGATGTTAATTGTGCTGTTTAGTTTCCTCATTGAATAAAGTTTAGATCTTGAAGATTTAAAATATTTAATAGTGCACTTCAAATGAATGCTGAACCATTTACAACCATGCTTAAAAGATTTTTAAGGATTCTATATGGTTTTAATTTCACTAATTTTCTAATTTTTACTGTTGGTTTAGAATGTTTGAGCTCCATACTTTCTGCTCTTCCTTGGATGACTGTTACATTCTTGAAAGGCGTTGAATCTTATTCTAGTAGAATATATTCATTTTTGTCATAAATATCAGGTTCCGTTTCTTGGAATTATCTTTGTGTTGAATTTGTAACTTCCCATTAAGCTTTACACATGCTCTCATCTTTTGGGCCATGTTTATGGAATCCCATGTTCATTGCCCACTCCTTCCTCATTAATGTCTCCCACATGCTACTAAGGTTGACACTCAGTGTGCTTAATGAGTTGCACATTAATAGTATGTGGTCAGGTTCTTTCAATCATTTTTATACGTCAGTACTTTTCGATATCAATCATAATGAATGGTGTATCTCTTTATAGTATATCCTTCCCTGCATGATGAACCATAACATATATTAAAATGTTTCTATCTGCTGAAGTACCAGCAATCATCTTGTATTTTGTACTAGGCTGTATCCAGTCAGGACAGTGATGATCATGTCTCGCCACAGCCTCTGATACTTTGTAGCTCATAATGATCATTGTCTTTTTACTACCCTCCTAGTTCATTTTCTATCAGCCATTAATTAGGTCATTAAGCATATTACTTGCTGAACTGTTATGTAATATCAATCCTCCTATATAGCAATGAATGTTGAACATTTACTTCACAGTTGAAGCGGATTTAACATAGATGTAGTTCTACAGAAGGATACTGAAAATAACATGGATGGAGAATGAGAGCAACAGTAAAGTTTTAAGGAAGCTTTTTCAGTGTTTCTTATGTCCTATCTTTTCTGAGTTGGCTGCTTTCACTTTTGTTGTCACTGCTACTACAATATGGAATATTGTAAATGTGGTTTTTAATGATTTTTCTGATTTAGGTTTTAATTTGGTGGACGGAACTGCTTTCAAACACTGTCCTGTTGTTGTTTCAATCTATATTCTTGGATATTTTTTATTATTCTTCTTATCTATGGCAAAGTGACTGTGTCCATGTTTTTTTATTGATTTCATGCATCAGCTTGTAGTTGTTGCTGTTCACAAGATTGTTGTTTCTTTAGTATGTGTCCTTTATACTAGCCATTGATATATGCCATGGACCCGGTTAAGAAGACCAGCAAGACATAATACAAACACCAAAATAAGAAATAACAATATATATTAAACACAGCAAAATACAAATATGTGTAACTCTGTTAGCAGAACGAATAAATATGGGTTAGGAAGTAATACAGTAATTCGGGACTTGCAATGGTAATATGGTAGAAATCTTGGCTAACTCTGCCTATTGCTCTCTGCCGATCTCTCTCTGAGCTCTCACTCTTTGATTATCCCACTGATCTCCTCTTGTGAGAGGAAGTATATGTAGTTGTAGGAAAAGTTCAATCCGTTGTAATGGGTGATGTCACCATGACAACATATATGTGTTTAGTGTTATAAGCAGAGTTTTTCTATCATATAAGTGAGTGAAATTATAATTTAGATAGCATCCAATGAATGTCAGTTTATACTATATAGCTGTCCTGTATTGGTGTTCTATACAAGTTATTTATATACCCAGTAATTCACCAGTGATTGTTTTCCAATGGTGAACTGTACTGAAAATTTTATAAAGTTCATATAGTTTTATGTTTTTCCTGGTGAAGCAAAAGTATAAAGATAACATTGACATATGTAGATGGTTAACATGGACTGTCGTTAGGCAGATGGGTACAGCAATGTCATTTTTAAGGTCATTTTGCAAAGTATTCTATGTATATATTACTTTTTACTATGGAAATATTTGTTATTTCAAAGGTACATTCTTCTCTTATACATTAGTGAAAAGTTCAACTTAAAGACAAAAACATGATTAGAAACACAATGAAAAATGTATTATTTTCCTGTTACTGTTTAGTTTTCATTTCCTTCTAATGGTAATTGTAAATATTAGCCGTTTCTTTATAAGGAAACATTCAGCATTTAATGACCAATTACTAGTTTGGGTTGAAATTTTTAAAATTTTTTTCTTAAAACAATTTTTCAGGAAAATAGATTTCTTATTGTTCTTTCTTTTCTAACCTATTTTTGAAGTAGTGCTGAATGTCAGTATCTTGATTATAACATTATTTTCTCATAGAGTTACTATATGCTGTCCATTTTAACTGTTGCTGCTGTTGAAAGTTCTCAAGTAATGTTGTTTCTATTATTTGGTCCAGTTCTTGGTTTGTGATTCTATAGTACCAGTCCACAATGTTTGAAGAATGGTAGTGTTTATCGTGGACTGAGCATACAAGCAACGACGAGGTGTTAGAAAGAATGGCAACAAAAAGGAAATTGATGCTGAGCATCAGGAAGAGACAACTGAAGTTCCTGGGACATGCAATGAGGAAGGAGAGACTGGAGAAGCTGATACTGACTGGACAGATAGAAGGAAGGAGGGACAGAGGAAGGCAGCAGATAACATATTTGCAGGGACTGATCAGGTGGATGACGGAACGGGGGTTGCCAGGAGCAACAGCAGCAAACATACTAAGAGCCACAAGGGATAGGGAGACGTGGAGAGCCATGATCGCCTACGTCCTGAAGGGACAGGGCACATAGAAGAAGAAGAAGTCTTTGCCAAAACTTATAAGATTTACTCACTCATAGCCATTTTTAACCATTGGTCTGAGAAAGTGGTTGTCTACAGTTTCTGAACAGTTTTGGAGTGATGCGTGATATCCACATGGAAGTCTCAATCTGATGAGGCTATTTAAGAACATGGCTTGAGTTTTCAAGTTAATGTTTTAGTTTTGAAGCAATTCACCAATTTATTTGAAGCGTGTAGTATTTACTAATTTACATCCTGAATTTTTATGACGGATTCATTCAAATTCTAGATTGTAGTTTCCTTTTTGGAAAGATTTGAGTCCTATTTTCTGGAACTCTTGGTACTAAAAATCATTTTAAAGCACAATATATAATGAACAACAAAAACTGAAATTTCATTATTTTATTTAACATTTAGAAGAAAACTGCTACAATTTTTCTTTCAATGATTTGAAATAAAATATAACTAACATTACTGCTTTATTAAAAAGAAAAGATAGCATCCTTAAAATGGCTTGTAAATAAACTAAAGCTTTTTGGAATTTGTTTCCTGATCATCTTATTTACATTCACACTTGTTATTAAAAAATTATTTTCATCTGGTAACACTTGAATGTTAGACAATAGTGTTTTTTTAATAGTTATTTTTAATGTGCCATGTGTATACATATATATATATATATATATATATATATATATATATATATATATATTCATGAATCAACAGATACAAACTATAACTTACTTTTAATTCTATCAGTCAGTTAATTGCCATACGTGATACACGCTTGGGCGATCATGTCTCGAAAGAGACATGACTGACTGGGCAGAAGATTATCCCGCAGTAGGTTGCCATTGCTTTCTGCTGTAGACTGGTTGCCGACCAAGGCTATAGAACCCAATCTGTCCTGCTATTTAACCCATAACTGGAAGGAATAGACGGATTAATACCTTTCCCAAGGGTATTTGCGCGTAAGTGAATGCAAGGAATTCAACTGGAATTCGAACTCAGCTCTCCTATTTCTCGTTCCGAGTCGATATCCACTGCGCCACAACGCACATACATGAAATAACTCAGTCAGTTAAGTGCCATATCTGATACATGCTTTGGGCGATTATGCCTCGAAAGAGATACAACTGACTGGGCAGAAGATTATCCCGCAGTAGGTTGCCATTGCTTTCTGGGGTAGACTGGTTGCCAACCAAGGCTATAGAACCCAATCTGTCCTGTTATTTGACTCATAGCTAGAGGGGGAAGAGATGTATCATATTATGAAGTAGCAATTAGTGGGGTATCAGTTTATTACTTTTTTTTTTTTAATCATTTCACCCCGAGCAAGGCAGAAATGCCATTGATGAGCAGGGGGGCTACATAACTGTAAAAAGATTAATTAGAAAAGAGTGAGGAGTACAAACTAGTTAGAAAGGAGCAATAGAAAACTGAGAATGCAGGTGCGATGACAGATACATAGCTGGAGAGAAAGGGAAGGATATACGGGGGTGTGGGGAGAGAGCTAGAGTCCAGTGGTTAATAGATGAGTATTGACATTGCATTTAAATTTCTGGAGGTTGTAGCAGTCAGGAAAGCAAGAATATGGGAGTGAGTTCCACAGGCGGGAAGTGCGAGAGAAGAAGCTGCAGGAGTAGAATTGTCGTCTGCATTTGGCTAACCTCACTGTGAATGGGTGGGACCCAGTTGCCAATCTGTTTGCACGAGTAAACACCTGTTGAGGAGGCACCAGTGACTTAAGTTCGTCCGATCAGAAGCCATGAAAGTATTTATAGAACAGACAAAGGGAGGCCACATTTCGACGGTGGGGAAGTGGCTGCAGTCAAGCCGCCAGATCAGTACCTATCACAGTACAGACTCTCCTTTGGAGCCTGTTGAGAACACTGAGGAGAACGGCAGGGGCGCCTGACCATAAATGGTAGTAATACTCCATGAACGGACGGATGGTTGACTTGTATATATGCAGGATGGATTCAGGCGGAAAAAACATCCTGGATCGGCATAGTGACCCAAACTTCTTAGCAGTAGATTTAGCTATAGAATCAATATAATGGTTCCATTTGAGGTCTGAGGAGAGGGTAAGGCTGAGGAGGTGTAGTGTGTTGCTCTCAGGGAGAATTGCTTGGTCCATGCTTATGGGAGGCAGGAGAGGTCGCCTGTGATGGTTGACAGACAACAGCTTGGTCTTAGACGCATTGAAGTTTACAAGCCACTTCTTGCCCCAATTCACCGCAGAGTGTAGATCCCGTTCAAGGTCAGCAGCAAGATTATGTCTGTCTGCCACGACAGGTTTCTTACTGGTGCGGGAGTATATTGTGGTGTCGTCTGCGTAGATGCCTACTTGGGAACTGTTCTCATCTGGGAGGTCGTTGATGAAAATAAGGAAGAGCGTCGGGCCCAGGATAGAGCCCTGTGGGACACCAGCATTCATGCTGTAGGATGAAGTGGCATGCCCATTCAAAACGACCTTTATTTTGCGGTTATTTAAAAAAGATTGGATTAGGTCAAGCAGGCGATCGGTAATACTGTGACCTCGTAGCTTGCATAGGAGGCCAGAGTGCCAAACCCTGTCAAAAGCCTTGGAGATGTCCAGAGCAACCGCGCGAGCCTCATCAGACTCACCAAGGGCCTGGAGCATGTACTCCGTTATGGTTGTTAGCAAGTCGGCCGTGGACCTGGCAAAGCGGAAGCCATATTGCCTGTCAGAGAAGAGTTTGTGGGGAGTAAGATGTTGGACTATTTCAGCAATGATTATGGCCTCGAATACTTTCCCAAATATCGGTAGAAGACTGATAGGATGATAGTTGGATGGGTCCGAGGGTTCACCATAATTCTTAAATACAGGAACGACTGAGGAGAACTTCCAGCATGCAGGAAAGCAGGAAGCAGAAAGGCAGTAGTTAAACAGTTTAGAGAGGACAGGGAAAAGTTCAGGAGCACACCTCTTAAGGACTATCACTGGGATTCCATTGTCTCCACTCGCCTTAGTTTTGAGATTACTTGGGATACTACTGTCAGGGTAATATATACGTCGTGCAGTTTGGCCTCAGTTCTAATAGGGAAGTCGGGTGGGTGTACTCCAGATGAGTCAAATGTAGAGTTGGATGAGAATCTGCAGGCAAAGCATTCAGCTTTGTCCGCAGATGACATGAGAACCTCAGATTCATGGATTAAAGGAGGTATTGAGGATTTGCTATTGTTCAGCACTCGTTTGCAAATCCCCCAATAGTCCTTGGAGCCGAACTTGCGGTCAGCTATGCGCTGTCGCATTCTCTCAGTAAACAACCGTTTAGCGTCATTTAGGGTTCTCTTGCACTCATTGTGAGCAGACGTGAACAGGCGCCTATTGTGATCAGATGACTCTCTCCGGAATAGACGGAAGTAATGATTCCTGTGGGCAATGGCGGCTGAGCAGGCAGGAGAGAACCACAGAGAGGAATGAGGTTTTAGGCAATACTTCCTGGTGGGTATGAAGGCATCAATGCCAGCTTTCACCCATGACGAGACCTCAGAGGCACAGTCATCAGTTGATAGATCAAACACTTTTCCCCAAGGGACGTCACAGAGGAAATCACGAAAGGCATCCCAGTCAGGTTTTTGGTATAGGTAGGAGGTCCTATAGGTAGGGAGCCCCTGAGGGGAGTGAGAGTGAAAAGAAATACTGAGAGAGACTACAGCGTGGTCGGAGTTGCCGAGAGGGCAAAGCTGAGAGACTTGACAGGCGTCAGGCGCAGAGGTGAAACATATATCTAGTAGTGAGGAATGACCCAAGGAAGTGCTTGGGAAGTGAGTGGGGAAGTCCACCACTTGCGTAAGGGATTGGGAAATAGCAAAGTTCATGGCATGAATGCCCGCTGGATCAGTAACAGCGTTTTCAAGCCACTCAGAGTGATGGGCATTGAGGTCTCCGAATACAAATATATGGACGAATGGGTGATAGGAAATAGCCTTATCTATGTCATCAGCAATGCTATCTAGTAGGGAGCAGTCAGGAGAGGAGGGAGAATGGTAAAGAAAGAATAGGTAACTAACCGAACCGAGGAGAGACAGGTGGAAACATATGTATTGGTGGTCAGTAGATTCGAGTGAAGTCTATGGGGAGGTGTTCACTGACGCTTTCTCTATTCAAGTGAAGTCACCCTAGCTATGGGGAGGTGTTAACTATATAAAACTGATCCCCAACTTTATGTCCAGTAGAAGTCTTAATCATATTTTCAACTATTATATTCAGTCAGTCAGTCAGTTAAGTGCCATATGTTATACGCGCTTTGGACAATCATGTCTTTTTCAAGACATGACTGACTGGGCAGAAGATTATCCCGCAGTATGTTGCTATTGCTTTCTGTGGTAGACTGGTTACCATCCAAGGCTATAGAACCCAATCTGTCCTGTTATTTGACTCATAGCTAGAGGGGGAAGAATTGTATTATATTATGAAGTAGTAATTAGTGGGGTATCAGTTTATTACTTCATAACAATATAAAACTGATCCCCAACTTTATGCCCAGTAGAAGCCTTAATCATGTTTTCAACTATTATATTCAGTCCATCAGTTAAGTGCCATATGTGATACATGCTTTGGGCGATCATGTCTCTTTCAAGACATGACTGACTGGGCAGAAGATTATCCCGCAGTATGTTGCTATTGCTTTCTGTGGTAGACTGGTTGCCAGCCAAGGCTATAGAACCCAATCTGTCATTATTTAACCCATAACTGGAGGAAAGAGACAGATTAATACTTTTCCCAAGGGTATTTGTGCATAAGTGAATGCAAGGGATTCAACTGGAATTCAAACTTGGCTACCCAGTTTACATGAATAATAAAACGAAACAAGAAAAGAAAATAATGTCTACAATGTAGAGATAATCAATGTCGTGGATTTTTTTCAGACTCATAAAATCTTTCCTGTATTTATTATCTTTAAGGAAGGAGGAAACAAAAACTTGATTCTTTCCAAAAATCAAATCAAATGGACTTAATATAGCATTTCATTAATGTGAGATACACAGATCAAATCATGTATCAATGTAGTTAGGTAATTACATAGGGCATGTAAAGTATCCAGTTTCATTTATTTTGGTAAAGAAGATATTGAGAAAATTCCTATGGAAAGATTGGAATTGTAGAATAGGAAATTAATAATTAAAATCAACTTTCATTTTTCACTTTTACAAAAGTTGCACACCAACAAAATTGGATTCAAACAACTAAAAGCATTTTGGAAAAATTCAAAAGTAAAATTGCAGACCCGCAAAAGTGGATTCAAACAACTAAAAACATTTTGGAAAGACCCAAGCCATGGCAAATTTCACAAGCCAGTGTGAAAATCATAATTCTGGATTCTGACTGGATATGAAATAGAAAATTCATATTGCCACATCAGTCAAACGTTTTTCACTCCTAAAGACGAAAATCCCTTCTAGAGCCGATCACATGACCAGATTTAACTACTTAAGGACATTCTGTGACTGGTCAAGATAGTCAGATGGGAGCAGTGAGAGAGAGAGAGAGAGAGAGAGAGAGAGAGAGAGAGAGATACAGCTAAAATGTAACCTCAACTTCAAGTCAACCCAAACATAAGATCACGTTGTACCTTGTTCTTTTTCTCCTTTCTTCTCATGTGCTGATTCATTCTACTTCTTCTTCTCCATTCAAAGACATTCATACCAAACAAACATTCACACATAGATACGAATGTACACATAAACTCTTTCAACTAATTACTACTAGAAAAACATTTCTACAAATTCTTGATACAGTAAACTTTCTAATTGAACATTAATTTCTACTAATTATTGTTATTCTTTCCTTTTAATAAATTTCTATTTTAACATGAAAAATGTATATTTTATTCTTACGCTATTCCACACTAATTCACATGTTCCAATCTACAACCAACCTTCTGATGAAAACCTTCTGATAATTTGGATAAAACTTGTAAGCTTTAGGGAGTTTGGTTATGTACGACACAAGGCTGAATCAACAAACATTAACCATCCCCCTGTAGCCTCAAAATTATATGGGTATATGTGGGAGCTATGGTTTTGTCTGTGTGTTTTGTATTACTGACATGGACTGGGCTGATTGGTATATTAATAATATTTGGAAAGAATGAGATTTTTTCATCTGTTTGTAAAGATTATCCATCTGAAAGCTGAATAATGATCTGGTTAGGAATAACAACATAAAAAATACAAACAGTTTAAATGTTTTGAAAAATAAAATTATGAAAATGTGAGACTAGCTTTAGTAAACAATTTACACTATTTACATTGCTCAGACTGTTTTCCTCATCTTTATTATCATATTCATGATGTTTCGGCTGTGTTGCAATCCAGCTTTCTTCAGACTGGAGTGTACAATACATATATATTGAAACTTTAAACCAAACCCTTCATTTAGTCAAAGGGGATAGATTGTTCTAGTTCTACATGTCATGTTTTTTCCGGGATATCTCGGTTTTCACTTGATCCTCTTTAGTAGGTCAACACTCTAAATGTTTTTTTCTTACCTCTTTTGTGGCCAGGTATTGAACTCACAACTTTTTGGATCACTTTTGGATTACTTCAACCAAGACTTTCATCCACTGATAATGGATCACAATTAACTGAAAACTGAAATATTGCAAAATTAGTACAATCTTCCTCCATATACTAAATAAAGTGTTTGATTAAAAATTCTAGTGTATATCAGCTGGAGAAGGTTAGAGTGTATAATGACCAAAACATTGTTAATATGACAATAAAGATGAGGACAACAGTTTGAACAATGCAAATAGTGTAAATAGTTACAATACCTCATCTCAGAAAAATAGACAGATGCTTTAATGGAATAAATAGTACCAGGGTAATGAAAATCAGAACAAAAAATGACATAAAAGGGATTGTATTAAGTTTTGATGATCTGCATAAACATTTTGTCATAATTTTTGATATTAAGAATTATCATTATTATATATTTTGTTATTCAAAAAATAGCATGCTCTTCATGACTGTTATACTTACCATGTTTCAGTTATAGTACTTGTCTTCATCTTACTTCATGTGTCTTCATATATGATAACTGCTTGGAATTTCAAACCAAATCCTTTATTCAGTCTATGAGAGTAGATTATTCTCAGTTCATTTTCAATGTTTAGGGGAGTTTTTTACTAGTTAATATTCACCAATCTTATTCACCTTTGTGTCACTTGTTTGTTTCTTCCACTGAAGCAGATCTGATTTTCAAAACTACCAGATCCAAGGATTATGCTTCTAGAGGACCGGATATATTTTAAACCCTGCTTTTATCCACCCTTGGCATGTGTGCCAAATATGGCATGCTGATGACTTGTTTCTGACTTGCAAAACTTATTCATTAAAAGACTTACTTTTATTTTTTCTCTGCTTTCATGTATATAATTATCTCATGCATTTTTATGTTTTGCCCTTTGCAGATTGTGCAGAATGCTAAGAAGTTTCATTCAAATGAAGAGGATGCTGGAGAATTTAAAGAATACTGGATTGAAAAATTTGGCATGATTAAGAAAGCCAAAAAACCTTATGCATTTACTGGTCTGAAACAATTGTTTGTAGGACTTCTTCTTTAAAAAGACATTTGTAAAATATTAATAAGAACTTAAGTATTATAACTGAGGAGAAAAAAAGAGAATTAATTTATTTTGAATTGAGCAAGACAAAAAAACAGGCTGGTATTTTATAAACTTTATTTCAAGTCAGCCCAGTTCCAACTTATTTGTTGCTAGTTTTGAGGTTCCAAAAGTTATTGCCCAACAATGGAAAGCCACTCAGTCAATTAAAGAATCTTGGATAGAATGTGCAATTTTCATTTTTGACAATTTTTTCAGAAAAGGAAAAGAGTATTCAGTGAATTAAAAAATTTTTCTGTGAGTAGGAAAATAATTAAGGATAGAGTAATGAAGTTGGAATGGTTAGTCTGAAGCCATGGGGAGATGATTAATGTGTCTTTGATTTGGTCTTGTGTCATAACCAAACTCCCTTACAGCTTAATTCCAGAATGATCATCATCAGAAGGTTTTCATCACTATCAGAAGTTTGTTGGCAGGTTGAAACCGCTGAGCAATTGACAAAAGATTTGTCTTTATTTAAGTTTTTTCTGTTGGTGTTGATGAAAGTACAAACATTACATGATCAGCTAGGCTAGGCATATTTTCCTTATTTTCTAGGGATGATGAAGTATGTGAAAAGATGGTCGCCTTTGTTGCATCACCTAAGCCTACTAGTGGGGACTTGACAAATTCACATTTTGAAAGTAGTATTTGCCACAACAGATGATGATTCAGCATAACTGGAGAGAAGGCAGGATTTTTAAAATCTGTTTGCAAAGAATGTTGGTCAGCCACTGATAGGTTTTCATTGTATCGTACATGAGTAGGCTTTGTGTGCAAAACCTGGCCTAAAGAAACTTCAGAAAGTGATGCAAACAGTTGCCAAGATTGTTAATAACATTTCTGCTTGGGCTTTAAATAAAAGACAATTTCAAATTTTATGGAATGATATAGAACCTGTACATAAAGAACTGATAATGTTTGTTGGTTTAGTTGAGATTTGGTTCTAAACAATTTATTGAATGCTTAGATGAGATAAAGCTATTTTTGAATGACCAACAAATGTATTACCAAGAATTGTCTGATATCATGTGAGTTTGTAAACTGAGTTTTTTTTTCTCAGATATTTTGGAATATTTAACTGACTTGAACATTAAATTACAGGGCTATGGTAAGACATGTCATGTTTTATTACATAAACACTTTTCAAATGAAACTAGAGGTTTTTAAGACAGATGTAGATAATGAGAGATTTTGATACTTCCCAAACCTAAAAGATTACATTAATGATCTTCCAAAATATGGCAAAAGATACCACCAATGTTTTCAAAAGCTGTTTGTAAACATCATCAAATAACTGTGGAGCAGTTCTTTACATGATTTGATAAATTCTGAGAACTGGAAGAAACAGTAAAATTTATTAAGTTTCCAGACAGTATCAAACTGGATAAACTAAACTTGTAAATATTTTCATGGATAGACATGGATGATTTTGAAAGACAGTTAATTGAATTTCACAGTTGCTCAGTTTGGAAACAGAAATTTGTTGACCTTAGAGTTGATTTGGAAAATATTGAAAAATAGTGATTAGTGATGAGAGTGCCAGAGAGAAATGCAGAAAGCAAAGTAGTAAAGTCTTCAAATACCATTCCAGAAAATGTCTGTTTAAAAAACTTACTATCCATGTTTTCATCAACATATGTTTGTAAATCTGTGTTCTCAGTGATGAACTTTGTTACGTCTCATAACAGGAGTAGCCTGATGGATGAAACTAGTAATCCTTGCATATCTGTCTAGTTTCCCAAATATAAACCCAATAAAAAATGTCTGCCATCAGTGATGCAGAAGCAATAATCTCACTGATAATATAAAAGAACCAATAAATTTTCTGTTTGTAGATTTATCTGATGTTTTCTTTTGAAAGTGGCAATGGTTCAGTGCTGTTCAAATGTAAATCTAATCTAAACTTATTTATAAATGGAACTTTGTCTGTGTGTGTGTGTGTGTGTGTGTGTGTGTGTGTGTGTGTGTGTGTGTGTGTGTCCATTACCTATAGACTCTGAAACGGCTGAACCAATTTTCTTGAAAATTTACACAGTTGTACTATAAGTGTCTGCTAGTGTTCTTAGCTAGATTTTGTGTTGAGGCACCCCCGATAAATATCAAAAATTGATAATCGAAAAAATTGGGTTATAGAAAGAGTGGTCCGATTTTAATCAAATTTGATACACTCATAGACAAAGACATAAGAAATGATATTCAGAAGTTTCAAGGTTGCAGTTCTTACAATAGTGCAGAAAATTGATAATATATATATATAAAAGGCAAGATGTTTGTGTGTGTGGTGTTTATCTGCCTGCATCTCTGTATTTTTTTCAGTCCTTTTATTTTAGTTTTTGCTTCAGGTTTGGCTTTAAGTAGATATAATTGTAGTTCTTAGTCTCAGCCATGATACCATTTACTCAGAGGACATATTTAGCCTTCAAAATTCAGTTTACGATGAAAAAACTTATTTGATATCTATACCAGAAAATCAAAATTTGACTTACATCCATTCATTTTTCTTTCAGTCTACGGTTTCGCTTTAACTGGAAACAACTATTGCTTTTTAGTCTTTCGTGCCAATGTCCAAAGAGTCTGAGCTCCAGGACCATGGATTAGTTTTAAAGCTTTCATTACACCCAAGCAATGCTGGTCTATATTGTTAGTAAATATATATTTTATACCTCATTTATTTGGGATTTAAAATCAGCAAGACTTATTTTTAATAACCTTTACTTTATAAAAAAGTATAAATTGGAAAAAATGATGATTGATTCATAAAAACATGGCGTTAGTGTTAACTTATTGTAGATGCAAATAAAACAGTTAATATCATCTCAAATTGTGTAAGTATTTATGGTATAATTGTTTTCGTTCAGTAGATTTTACATAATTTGCATCATTTCTTGTCTTTACTGCTCTGAAATGATTTTTTAGCATTTAAAAAATTTCTTAACATTCTTAAGAGAAATCAAATAATATGTTCTCCAAATATTTTGTAGATATGTATCAGAGATTTGGCCAGTTTTATTATGCACTCTCAAAAAGGTTGCCTACACCTGCATGAGGTCATATGTCACTTAGATGACCCGGTGTTAAAATCATGTACCCTTAAACCTAATGATTATACTCAGGTTGTGAGACTTTATGAGCATCATGATTCAGGTGGTGAATTATTTTTTCCGTTTCATGTTTCTGCTCTTCCTTAATCAGTGACTCTCACATAGCATTCATCCTTATGCAAGGTCTACTGAGAAGATTGTCAGATTTGTGCACTGATTCTTTTAGTTTTCTTATCTTCCAGTTTTGTTCTCTGTCTACAGTCTCGACTTTATTCCACATTTCACCACCTAAGTATAAGCATTAGATTAATTGTTCTACAGCACTAATTTGAATTCATGAAAACTTTGAAACAGAAAAAAAAAAACAGATTAAAGAATCTATAAATATTGAATCAGAAAATGTCTTTAAATCAGTTTATCATATTCTAAATTAATTTATAACACTGAATGCTATAGTCTGATGCCAGGAAAATCATGCCTCTTCAAAATTTCCTATTCTTTGTAGTTCTTAGCAAAGTTTATAATTTTGCTACCTCTTCTAATCTATGACATTTACACAAGGTAGTTTGAAGCATAGGGAGCTGGTTAATGTTTCTTGGTCTGGCCTTGTGTCTTATTTGACCAAACTCCTTACAAGTTTTATATGCAGAATTATTATCAGAAGGTTTTCATCGTTATCTGTCAGTTAGAATGTGTGGATTAGTGTAGAGAGTGGAATAATAAAATATACATTTTGAATGTTAAAATAGAAATTTATTATAAGAAAAGACTAACATAAGTTGTAGAAATTAATGTTCAATTAGAAACATTATTAAGAAGTAATGAGTAGAGTTCGTACAGAATGTTCCTAGTAGTAATTGTTGAAAGAGATAAGGAGAAAGAGAACAATGTCCGAGTCTCTTGAAGTTGATGCTACATTTTTAGATGTTTCGTCTCGTGGCTCCCATCTGACTCTCTGACTGACTGACATTGATGAAGTCCTCTTATTGTAATCTAGATTTTTTTGCCCTTACACACAAAGTCTTTTTGGTCTTGCAAGTCGCTCCCATTCATCAAAAATCATTTTAATATCTATTTGCAAAATCTGGTTTCAACTTTTTCTTTAAGCACATGGTCAATCCTTTTTCTATTTGGGAAAACCAGGATTTCACACATCATTGTGAATTTTTGTAAAAGTGAAGAAGAAAGTTGATTTTAATTAATTTCTTATCCCGCTACAAGTTTATGCAATGATTTCCTTTGTTCTTCTTACATTTAATATGGCTTGTATGTGTGGAATTTTCTAAGGCCCTTTTCCTCAAGATGTGCACTAGAAATTTCAATTATCCCTTTTTAATTCTAACTGTAAGCGTGCTTTTTGTTTCTGCTTCCCCTAAAACTTTGTTATTGCTCACAGGTTCAGTCCATGATATTTTCAGCATCCTTCTGTAGAACCATATTTCTGCTGACTCAAGTCCCTTCTTCATCTGTGTTGACTTCATCATTGCTCACAAGTTCAGTCCATGATATTTTCAGCATCCTTCTGTAGAACCATATTTCTGCTGACTCAAGTCCCTTCTTCATCTGTGTTGACTTCATCATTGCTCACAAGTTCAATCCATGATATTTTCAGCATCCTTCTGTAGAACCACATTTCTGTTGCTTCAAGTCTCTTCTTCATCTGTGTTGACTTCATCATTGCTCACAAGTTCAGTCCATGATATTTTCAGCATCCTTCTGTAGAACCATATTTCTGCTGACTCAAGTCCCTTCTTCATCTGTCCAGCATTCACTGTCATATAAGAGGACCTATCTTACATTATGATGTGCGTTGTGGTGCAGTGGATATCAGCTCGGAATGAGAGATCGGGGAGCCGAGTTTGAATTCCAGTTGAATTCATTGCATTCACTTACGTGCAAATACCCTTGGGAAAGGTATTAATCCATCTCTTCCTTCCAGTTATGGGCTAAATAACAGGACAGATTGGGTTCTATAGCCTTGGCTGGCAACCAGTCTACCGCAGAAAGCAATGGCAACCTACTGTGGGATAATCCTCCCCCCAGTCAGTCATATCACTTTTGAGACATGATTGCCCAAACGTGTTTCCCATATGGCACTTAACTGACTGATCTTACATAACATTTCAGTATTTGAGTCTTTGTTTTCTAATTTTTTCTGTTTCTCACTTTTTCTTCTGTTAAAACACTTCTCAGATATTTAAATGTTTTTTTACTTATTTGATTTTAGTATCTTCATTTGAAATCATTATAAATGATTATAAATCTTTCTATAAATCTTTCATTATAAATCTTTCGTTATGAATTCGTATAAAATATTTGTATCTTCGTTGGGTTATTTGAAATTTGCATGTTAGTATGTTCCTTTTGCTAACGAATTTGCATTTTACTTAATTACAATTTATGTTTAACCCTTCCTTTGTGCTTTCCTTTACTACCTTCTGTAGGAGTTTCTGTATTTTTCTTTCTATGTCTTCTATCAAAACTATATCATCTGTGGGATAACCCTCCTATAATCCTCCTATATCTAACGTTGTTAAGATTGTGGTCACCTGGTATGATTTCAATTTCTCTCAGGATTGTCTCACAGTAACGGTTGAATAAGTCTGGTGGAAATACATCTTTGACTTATACCTCTATCTATTTTTGTATATTTACAGAATTTATATATTCTATCCATATTCAGGCGATTTGCACCTGGTATATCTTAATTATGCTAGTATCTTCAATCAAGATATCTAACAGTTCAAACAATTCTTTGTGATGTACTTTATCAAAAGCTTTCACATTCTTTTGCACTTGTATTGCCCTTTCTGATATGCTCTTCAGCATAAATATTTTATTCCTTGTTCCAGTGTCTTTAACAAAACTTTGTCCTTGTCATATTTCAGGTTTAATTCTGCCTCATACCCTCATCATCAGAATTTAGATGATAAGTTTTGTCATATAAATCATTGGAGTAATTATCCAATGGAGTTTATATACATTTGCATCTGGCTTCTTGAGGAGGTGTTGATTTCAAAATTGATCTAGGCAAATCAAACCTGGCAGCTTTTGATCCAAGGAACTGAACCTGAGACTTGATGACTTTTAATCCAATTCTTTGCCTATGTATTCTATTCTTCTTTCTCATTCCAGAGTGCATTATGGTAATTAAAAGACTTAACTTCCATAACCACGTAAATGTGACAACTAGAGATAAATAGTTATGGTGAGGCCAACATATTTTAGAGGTCATTTAATTTTCATTTCTTTATTTAGATCTGCTGTCTTTTTTAGTTTTTTAGTTTTCCCATGCAAAGTAAAAGGTTAAAAAACTAAAATTTAAAAAAGCAAACCGAATTCATTATACTTTTATGATGGAGGAATTAATGTATTTGATAATAGTCATGAAAATGCCAGATTATAATAGTAGTGAATGGATGTCATTGGGTTTTTTTTGAAAGCCCATCATTAGACATGCAGGTCGTATATGGACAGGTAATGATTTCAGTAGATTTACAAAGATAGAAAGAGGCATAAGACAAGGATGTGTCTTTTCACCAGATCTGTTCAACTTGTACAGTGAGAATATCTTAAGGACCCTAGATGACATACCAGGATTTGTTATTGGAGGCCACAACTTAAACAACATAAGGTATGCAGATGATACAGTGCTGATTGCAGACATGGAAAGGAAACTGCAGGACCTCCTACAGAAGGTAGCGGTGGAGAGTGTCAAAAAAGGACTACAAATAAATTTTAAGAAAACTGAATGCATGGTCATCAGCAAAAGGTTCAACCCAAAATGCCAAATACAGGTGGGGGATACCAGAATCAAGCAAGTACAAAAATTTAAATACCTAGGAAGTGTTCTAACAGGAGATGGAAAGTGTGACACTGAGATCTGAAGGCGAATTGGCATGGTATAAAGGACACATTCCAGAAGCTGAGTAAAGTACTAACACACAGGAAAGTTTCACTAGAAATAAAGAAAAGAGTGCTGGATTGCTATGTGATGTCAGTTCTTCAATATGGCAGTGAATGCTGGACAATATCATTGAAAATGAGGACAAAACTGGAAGCAGCAGAAATGTGGTTCTACAGAAGGATGCAGATATCATGGACTGAGCATGCAAACAATGATGAGGTGTTGGAAAGAATGGCAACAAAAAGGAAATTAATACTGAGCATCAGGAAGAGACAACTGATGTTCCTGGGACACGCAATGAGGAAGGAGGGCTTGGAGAACCTGATACTGACTGGACAGATAGAAGGAGATAGAGACAAAGGAAGGCAGAAGATTATATATTTGCAGGGCCTGATCAGGTGGATGACGGAACAGGGGTTGCCAGGAGTAACAGGAGCAAACATACTAAAAGCCACAAAGGATAGGGAGATGTGGAGAAACATGATCACCTACGTCCTGAAGGGACAGGGCACATAGAAGAAGAAGAAGATTATTAGATAAACTAGTTTATTAATAGCCTGGATTCAAACTTTACCTTCTTTTCAGTATAAAATTTAAGCTCAGTTCATTTCTACACATCAAGAAATACATCATAACACAATCGATTTAATAAAATCTTGTTTAAGAAATGTTGTTTGCTTGCTGTCTGCTCAAATATATCATTATTCATATGTAAGAAAATGCATGTACATAATATTTAGAAAAGAGTTTACTCCACTTGGGAAAATATTGTTTTATTTAGTATTACTCAGCAGTGTAGCTTAAATTTTTCTTTTGATATGTATTCATAATGAAGAAAATAACCTGATAAAAACTTTCCTTGCTTGCATTTGTCATGATTAATGTATATAAAAATTGAACAGAGCAGCAAAAAGCAAAAGAAACGTACTTTATCATCTATATTTTGTTTATCTATTTAATAACTATGATAGCCGCTAATGTAATATTTTTGTACTGCATGGGAATTACAGAATTTTTAACTACAATATTGACCAACAAGATAATATGTTTTCATTTTGCATCTATTTACTATCAATTTACAGTATCCAAAACCAACAAAATAGAATTTTCTTTTAATTAATTCACCCCAAAGAAGGCAGTACTGCCACTGGTGTGCAGGGGGTTACAAGAGAGAAGACTGAAAAAAAGAGGAACAAGATACAGGGGTGGGGGTTGAGAAAAGGATATAAGAAAGATGAGAGTCAAGGGATTATAAATGACAATTGATGTTGCACTTAAACTCTTGGAGATTGTAGCTATCAGGGAAGCAAGTGGACAGAAGGGAGTTCCAAAGGCAGGAAATGTGAGAAAAGAAACTGAGGGAGTAGAAGAAATGCTTACATTCAATGCAGTATAGTAGCATGAGTAAATTCATGTAGAGTGGGCACCAGGGATATAAGTTCATCAGAACAGAGGGAGGCAACATCCCAACAGTGAGAAAGTAGCTAAAGCTGAGCTGCCAAATTAGGATTGATTATATTGCAGACTCTTCTTTGAATTTTGTCAAGCATACTGAGATGAATAGCAACAGTGCCTGACTAGATATGGCAACAGTATTGAATGCTCATATGAATGGTAGATTTGTATATGTGCAAAATGGATTCTGACAAGAAAAACTTCCTGGCCCAACCTGACCTTCCTAGCATAGCTGTGGCTACTGATTCAGTATAGTTATTCCACTTGAGGTTAGCTGTGTGAGTGAGGCTGAGGAGGCAGAGTGTATTTTTGAGGAGAGACTAGCATCACCCATACTGATGAAAGGTAAGAGAGTTTGTCTGTGGTGATTAAAGAAAACCAGCTTTGTTTTAGAATCATTACAATTTACTAGCCATTTCTTACCCCAGTCCACCAAATATTGGATGTCCTTATCAAGAGCAGCAGTGAGGTTTACTTTATCAGCCTTAGCAGATTTCTTATTGAGGTGGGAGTAAATGGTGGTGTCATCAGCATAAATGCCTACTTAGGATCTGATTGCATCAGGGAGATCATTGATAAAGATCAGGAAAAGCATAGGACCTAGGCTAGAGCCTTGAGGACACTCTTGTTTGAGTGATATTATCTGAAAGTATGCCTGTTTAATACAACTTTCATTGCACAATTTGACAGGAATGATTAGATTAGATCAAACAAGTGTTCATTTATAGCATAGCCCAGCACCTTGCACAGAAGACTAGTATGCCAAACCCTATCAAATGTTTTCAAGATATCCAGGGCAACAGCTCAAGCTTTGCTGTTCTTATTAAGAGCCTTGTATATGTATTCATTGATGGCCATTATCGTATCAGCAGTAGACCTGGCAAAGCAGAAGTCATACTGTTTATCAGAGAATAGTTTATGGGATGTGAGATGCTGAACCACTTCATGATTGATAATAGCTTCAAACTCTTTGCCAAAAATAAATAGGAGGCTGATAGAGTGATAATTAGAGGGGTCTGAGGTTTTTCCAGAGTTTTTAAAGATGGGAACTATAGAGTAGGACTTCCAGCAGCAAGAAAGCAAGAAGCAAAGAGGCACTAGTTTAGAGATGACAAGAGAGAGTTTGGAGGTACTTTTGGACAATGACTGAGATTCCATCATCTGTGTTTAGAGATTAGAGTGGGGATTATGCAGAAATCTTTCAGTTGAGCCTCAGATTAGAAGTTAGGAGTGGGTACACCATACAAATCAAATGTAGAGTTGGAGAAGAATTAGCAAGCAAAACACTCAACTTTGTCCACTGTGGCTGTGAGGACCTCAAAAGTTGAAATTTTTTGACTATGACTCTTGCAAGGGAAGCATAAATATTTTGTTACATTTACAATAGAAAAATGATCGACTAATTCAAATTTACATAAAATATAAATACTGTACAAGGAAAGTTTATTATACATTTTTAAACAAAAATCTAACTTACAGAATCCGCTTACATCCAAGAATCGGGATCATCATCGTCTCTACTTATTCCCTTTTGTCCTTCTGGTGACAGTGGTGGAGATTGTTGTGAAGCCTACTCCTGAAGAAGGGCAACTTGCTGTAGCAGTTTCCCAGGTTTCAGGATCAATGTTGGTCTGTATCAGGGATAAATTCAACTAATCCTTGAAGTATTGTTTTGGGTCTCACTGGCAAGTTCTCCAAATGGGAGGATATGTGGGAGTTGAGTGGGATGCATTCTGGACTTGTAAACTGCCTAGCTGAGATGTTGAAAGATGCTAGGGAGAATTGTCAAAAGATTCTTTGTCTTGGAAAACCATTATTTAACTATATTTTCATCATTCATCTAAAAAACTGCTATTTTCTTCTTTGCTCCTTTTTTCAATGCAGATAAACCTTAGGTTGATTCTTCTAAAATCAATTTGATAGTTTGGCATGCTGATCTTCTGCGCAATATGCTATAAATGGACACTTGTTTGATCTAATCCAATCATTCCAGTCAAATTGTGCAAAGAAGGTTGTATTGAATGGCTATGCTTCCAGATCCTATAATCTGAATGTATGTGTACCTCAAGGCTTTATTTTATAGCATTGAGCCATATCAACCTATTTGTAGCCAAAAGACAAAGCATATTAAGAGCTACAAGGGACACTACAAGGGAGAGGAAGTGTATGGAGAACCATGATCACCTATGTCCTGAAAAGACATGGCACATAAAAGAAGAGGAATTCTTGCTCCTTTGCAATTTCTATTTGTTTTTCAGTACTTATTTTATTTACTCAAACTAATCAAGTAGGTTACTCACTGTTTATCATTGCTTATTTTGTCTTCAGTGTGTTTAATAATGTATGATGTTGTCTTTTATAAAGATACAGAAAACACAGAACACGGGAGCTAGATTAAACACAGCCATTTAGCTGGGCCGTTTATTCAGGAATTACCAGGGGAAAAGGAAGTCCCTATCTTGTTATTCTTTTTATTGGAGAGGGCCTGTCTAAGGGGGACAACTCATATCTTCACATCCCTCTTTTACCATAAGGAGTTTTTTCTAACAGTTTGTTACAAGTCGTATCTTTTGGGTGGTTTGATAACACGACCTGATTTTGTAGTAGTTTCTAGTCTACTCGTGTTGGTTTGTGTTGCATGTGCAGGGCTCTGCGCTTCCATAGGCGGTGCACGGATGCTTATGTTGGTGCTGGGAGTTTCCTCAGGGTGCACGTCTGGTATTGGTGTGGTGTTGGGTGTGTGGGCAACTTCCTTGAGGTGCCTGCGGTTTCTGCAGAGACTCTGCCCTGACGGCGTTTCGACGATGTATGAACGCGGTTCAGCACAGGCCTGTTTGACGATGGCTGGGGTCCATCTTCTTGAGTCTTGGTCTTGAATGCACACTTGTTGTCTTGTGCTAAGATCAGGGAGGTCCTTGGCGTGTATGTCATGGTGCCTTTTCTGTGACAACTGTCTTTGGAGTAGTTGATTCTGGATTTCCTCCCTCCGGACGTTTTGGTTGGTGCATTTGGCGGGGAGGTTGCTGACTAGTTTGCGATTGAACAGCAATTCTCCCGGGGATGGAATAATGTGGTCTATTGGGGTGGATCGGAGACACAACAGGCTCATGTTTATGTCCCGGTTGCTCAGCATGGCTTTTTTCATAGCCGCTTTGACGGTCTGAACACAGCGTTCTGCCATGCCGTTGGATTGTGGGTATCTGGGGGAGGAGGTGATGTGCTCAAAGTCCCATGCTCTTACGAAGTCTTTGAAATGCTGGGAGTTATAATGAGAACCGTTATCGCTGATAAGCCTTTCTGGGACTCCTTGCTCAGCAAATATTTGCTTGATAAAACCGATAACTTCCTTGCTAGAGAATTCTTTGAGTTTGCGGATGAAGGGGTACTTCGAATAGTAATCCACAAGTAGAAGATAATTAACTCCATTGAGGTTGAAAATGTCAGTCGCTAGGATTTGCCATGGTCGCACAGGGATCTCGTGTGGCATGAGGGTTTCTGCGGTTTGAGATTTTTGCAGCTCTTGGCATATGGTGCATTTCTGTGTTATTCTGTCAATGTCATTAGTGATGCCGCTCCAGAAAACACATGTTCTGGCTCTCAGTTTGCATTTTTCGCGCTCCTGGTGCCCATAGTGTATCTTTTCCAATATCTCTGGTTGCATTGATGTAGGGATCAGAATTCTGTCACCTTTGAGTATTATGCCATTTTCAATGGAGAGCTCATCCCGGTAGGACCAATATGGCCGCAAATTTTTGTTGACTTCTCGGGAAGTGTTAGGCCAACCTTGTAGAATGGTTTCTCTGAGTTCACAGAGGATGGAGTCAGCTGTGGTTGCGTGCTTGATCTGTGCTAATTTTTCAGTGGAAAACTGAACGAAATCCACTCTTATATTGAGGTTGATCTCTTCTTTGTTTTTTCTATTTGGTAGTCGGGAGAATCCATCTGCCAGGGTCATCTCCTTGCCTGGACGATATGTGATGCTCAGGTCATACTCCTGCAGGCGTAGAAGCATGCGTTGCAAACGAGGGGGAGCTGAGATTAGGTTTTTTAAACTGATCATCTCTAATGGCTTGTGGTCACTTTCTACCTTGAATTGACATCCATATAAATAGGTTTTAAATCGCTCACAGCCAAAGACGACAGCTAGCAGCTCTCTCTCTATGTTCGCATATCTTTGTTCTGTCTCTGTGAGTGCTTTCGACGCAAAGGCAGATCGGGTTTGATACCATCTTTGTCGTATATGGCTCCAAAGAAGGCTATGCGTTTCTTGTCAATTTCGCATTTTTCACTATTGAAGCACAACCCTTCGGTTTGCGCCACCTTCATAAGCTTGCGGAGGTTGAGATCATGTTCCTCCTTGGTCTTTCCATAGACAATGACGTCATCTATTAGGCCGATTGTCCCTGGGCATTTTTCCAGTATCATGTCCATTCTCTGCATGAATACATCTTGGGACATCACTAGCCCAAATGGCATTCTTTGAAAGCAGAATCTTCCAAATGGTGAGTGAAACGTTGTTAGTCGTTGGGATTCAGTATCGAGCGGTATGGACCAATATCCATTTTTGGCATCCAGTTTTGAAAAATATTGAGCACCCGATAGCTTGTGCATTAGCTCCTCCATCATAGGGGTTTTGTAGTGGCATCTCATGATGGCTCGGTTGAGGTCTTTGGGGTCCAGGCAGAGGCGAAGTTTTCCGTTCTTTTTCCGAATGTAAACTATACTGCTGACCCATTTGGTTGGTTCTGTCACCTTTCGGATGATGCCTTGGGATTCCATGGACTTGAGTTCCTTCTCTATTTCGTCTCTTAGGTGGATGGGGCACTTCCTGGGTGCATGGATCACTGGGTGATTGTCGGGTTTTAGTACTATGTGATAGTCGCCCTTGAAGTGTCCTATGCGGTCAAACTGGTCAGGATAAACCTTTTTTAAATCCTTGATCGATTCAATCGGATCTTTTATTTCTCTGGTGGTGCAGTGGAGGCTTACTAATTTTAGGCTTCTGAGTGAGGGTAGTCCAATTATGGCAGGTCCATTTGATGTCACCACATAAAATTTTATGTGTCGCCATAGACCCTTGTGAGCGCATTTTATTATGATGGATCCGTGCTGTGGGATCTTGGAGCCATTGTAAGCTGTTAGAACAGCTGTTTCTTCTTGCGTCGTTCCAGGACGTGGATGTCCATTTTGGTCCACACATTTGGGGAACATTTGACGGAATGTACGTAATGGGAGGGCGTTTCCTTCAGCTCCGGTGTCTATTTTGATTTTTAGCCGGTCTGTGCCTTGCCTGTTTGGGAGTGCAACGTCGAGATTCGCAAAGGCTTCTGTTTCAGGTGTTTTTTCTTCATGCTCATGCACTGAATAAAATGCCATACTCTCGAAATCACTTGCGATCTCTATTTCATTTTGCACATCAATGCAGCTCTGTTGGCTTCTTCCTGTGTCCCGTGCTGTTTCAGCTTTTTTGCACTTGGTTTGCTGCCTGTTCGTGTTCTTTCTGTATGTCTGTGTCTGACACACTTTGGCCCAGTGGTTCTTCCGACCACATGCAGAACAAGTACTGCCTCGTGCAGGACAATTTCCTGGCTTGTGTTGACGACCACATCTACCACAGACGTCGAAACTTACAGTCTTGTGTTTTATGGCGCTTATGTGGCTTTCCTCTTTTTTTAGCTCATTCATCTTCTCCATATGGCTGATTGAAGCTTCATAGCTTCTACACGTGTTGAGCACATCTGGCAGTGGTACGGGCTCGTTCTTGCTCAGTAGTTTCTTTTGTAATTCTGGGAAACGGGTTCCTATAATTATTTGTTCGGTAATTCTTTCCTCAAGTTCGAGCTCGTCTCTGAACTTGCATTTCTGCGCCTGAAGCCTGCACCTTGTGAGAAAGTCATCGATACTCTCAGTGTCGGACTGTGCGTATTTTTGTAGGGTGAAGCGGGCAATTCGGAAATTAGTTTGGGGCTCTATTTGTTCTAAAAATTTTTTCCAAATCACCGCCGGATTTCGTTTGTCCGCTTCGTTGGCGAATAACCAAGAGTTGTATCTTCTCAGGCCTTCCGTGCCTGCCAGCAGCAGAATGTGGTCCACTTGTTTACTTTCCTCAATGGCTCTTACGGAGAAAAATAACTCGCATTGCTGCTTAAAAAATTTGAAGGATTCCACCAAATTATTTGTTTCCCAGTGCATGTGCGGTTCGATTGAGTGACTGGACGTCATTTTGCAACAATATACGGGAGTGAAAGAGAATGAGAGAATGAATTCGACAACTTACGGTTTTCTCAGGAACATCCAAGATGGCGTCTTCTAGTGCGCACATGTGCGTTTTTGTTTTTTTTTTTTTTTTTTTTTTTGGGCTCTCATTAATAAATTTCTTCTTGTGTCAGTTTATAGTCGTGTTGCGTGTTCCATTGTTGGTTTTACAGCTGCCACCATTTAATAATGTATGATGTTGTCTTTTATAAAGATACAGAAAACACAGAACACGGGAGCTGGATTAAACACAGCCATTTAGCTGGGCCGTTTATTCAGGAATTACCAGGGGAAAAGGAAGTCCCTATCTTGTTATTCTTTTTATTGGAGAGGGCCTGTCTAAGGGGGACAATTCATATCTTCACAGTGTGCGGTGAGAGCATTAAATTCACCAAACCTTCTTTTTTCATTATAAGTCCCAAGTATTTCAGCTCTCTCTGATTCTTAGCAGCTGTTTTTTATAGTTATCTCTTCATTTTTCACATTCTCTACCCATGATATTCTCAACATTCAGCTGTAGAACTATATTTCTAATCTTTCAAAAGTTTTTTTACATCAGCATTTGTGATGAAATTCTTCAGTATTAGGTATTAAATAGCAGTTCATTCTTGGTTGTTCTTCGAATCAAGTGTTGATTATTACTTAGATGCTTAATGTAGACCAATTAAACCAATTTTTTCTGAATTTTTTGTATGATCCAAGTTTAGTTTTATAAACCATTTCATTATCTTATTCCACTTTTACTTTTACATTTAGGTTCCCCAAGATAATATGGTTTTGTGATAAGTTCTGGCATTTTCTAGTGTATTGTAAAACTTGCCTATATGACAACAGCTTCAACAAACATGAAGGGAAGAGTGCATGAGGATAACAGCACTCAGAAAACAACCTCAGTCTACCCTGTGTGAAGGAATTATCAGAGAAAATGCAAAATATCTGTGGTGTATATAACAAACTTCAAAAATGGTTCTACATTTTGCAGATACCTCTCCCAAGTAAGATCTCCACTAGATGAGAACATGACTACAGAATGTGTGTACACCATTCCATGCAGCTGTGGAAATTAATATAAAAAAGAAACAGGCCACTCCCTTAAGGTAAGGCTGCAAGAACATCGCAAAGCCATAACACGAGGGGGATAAGAAAAATCAGACATAGCTGACCCCATATGGAGGAAGAAACGGGATCATCCCCTATGGAAATAGGTTAAAAAACACCACTGGAAATTATAAAAACTTTTTTAAAAAAAGCACATATGCTAAGCCATAAACATCTACCAAGCCAGCCAAGTAGAGAAATGAATACAATCTGTAAACCAGTAATACAGAGTGCTAGAGAAAATCATTATCATCAAAGATTACAATATGAGTAGAAAATAGTTACTGAGATGTTAGGTTTATAAGTCCCATAAATTCATACACAGATGTCTTCAAAGACACATGGTCCATTGGATATAGGCATTTCTCCTTCCAACACTACTGAAAACTATGTCGACTTAAGGAATCAGCACATATGCTAGGGCACAAAAATCTCCTAAGCCAACCAAGCATAGAAATTCATACAATATGGAAACCAGCAATACGGAGTGCTAGAGAAGACCATTAGCATCAAAGATTGCAATATGAGTAGAAAATAGTTACTGAGACATTAGATTTAAAAGTCCCATAAATTCATACACAGATGTCTTCAAAGACACATGGCCCACTGGATATATGCATTTCTCTATCCAACACTACTGGAAACTATGTAAACTTAAGGAATCAGCACAAATGCTAGGCCACAAATATCTTCTAAGCCGACTAATCATAGAAATGAATACCACATGTAAACCAGTAATACGGAGTGCCAGAGAAAATCATTATCTTTAAGACTGCAATATGAGCTATGTTAAAAAATGATTATTGAGACATCAGGTTTATAAGTCTCCAAAATGTATGTGTTCTTGAAGACTGTGCCATGTGTACTTGAAAACATCAGTCTTCAAGGACACATGGCCCAGTGGATAAAAGTGTTGATTAGATTCAGTGACTTGACCCAGAGAGTTGTGATTTCAATACCTGACCATGCTAGTGATGAATAAATAACTTGAGTTGAATTAAAGAGATATATCTAAGACATCTGGATCATGGAATGAGAACAATATATCCCAGTGATCAAAAGGGTTTGCTTCAAAATTCTTATCATCTGAAGAAAGCCGGTGCATACAACAGCTGACATGTGAATATGGTAATAAAGATGAGGGCAACAGTCTGAATAATGTAAATAATGTTACCTATTTATTGTTTGGTGATTTCTCTGGTGGGGTATATATATATAACTATAAACAGTATGCTGAATGGTTTCTTCTCTTGCAGTTTCACCAGTGAAAATCAATTTGATAGTTGCCAATACCCTAAAATTTACTGTCTTGTCTTTATCTATTATAGTCTGATACTTCTTTCATTTTTCTCTCTTTCTGTGTATATGACAATGTTATTGCTTATAAAATCCCATTGTTTTTCTACCATGTCTAACATACTCTTAGAATAATTAAATTTTCTGTTTAACATTTTTAAGCTTACTACATTGGTTTAGTATTTTAGCATTTCATGTCCTGGTTATCATTTTTTGCTTTGTCATAGATTGTTACACATGTCTTTCTTTAATGGATGAGGAGTTAGTTTAAAGGGATCTCATCATCTTGTTGACATTATTTGATATTTGTGTGTTGCTAATTGCTATGATTATTCTCATGCGGAATAATGAAGTATTTTCCCATTGCAATCATCAGAGTGATTTTATTGTGATACCACAATAATCACTGTCTATTGACTTTTGGAATTTATCCAACCTTTGGTTATTTTCTTTCCAACTTGATTGCTAACCACTTTTCTTGTTCATGGTGAAGTGGGAGAAGGGTGAAAATTTAGTCACTAATAACTAAGCAAAAACTTTAAATGTATGCACACATTTTTCAAATATATAAGGTATTTTGTTAGTATTCAAGTGATATATCCCAGAAAGGGATATATATATATATATATCATTCAAGGTAGTAAAGTGGTTAAGGCAAGTGTAACTGGGTAGAACAATCTAGAAAGTATGCGTAATGTACGGTACTCATAGTATGCAGCAACCTGAGACATAGGCATAGTCAATAGACGTAGATCAATAGTCGTAGATCTCTAGTCGAAGACCTATAGATCTCTGGACATCTTCATCTTAGTCTATATTCCAGTGAGGGGGAACCGAGGTGTATACATTTTCATTACCTATTCATTACCTCAAATACATATTTTCAAAATTAAATAGAATCTACAGACATTATTTTATTGTTTTTTCAATGCCTGTTTTCAAGCTGACATCCATTCTGGTCCAGTCAGTACTTACAACGTAAAGCAGTGACATCACAAACAATTTGTGTGTATTCTCTTTCAATGACTGTTCTTAATTCAGAGACTGTTGCAGGTCTGTTAGTGTAGACTTAGTCTTTTTGGTATCCCCGTCAAAAAAAAAAGTCTATTGATATGAGGTCTAGTGAATACAGAGGATATTCTACAAAACCACTTCATCCAATACTCCTGTTTAGATAGATTTCATTAAGAAATTATTATTCGTGTAGTTCCAAATATACCAAGGAAAAACGTTTTGGTAGGTGATTGAATAACAAAACTTGGAAAAAATATCCTGTGTTATGCATTTAATCCTTTGAAAAGACTTTTTCAGACGAAATGATTTTTCATATATACAGGGTGTCCGAAAAAATTGTATACACACTTTAAATAATTGTAAAGTTAAGTTTGTGTTTATTAAAAAACTGATATCTCCCGGAAAGGGATATATATATATCATTTGAGGTAGTAAAGTGGTGGTTAAGGCAAGTGTAACTGGGTAGAACAATCTAGAAAGTATGCATCATGTACGGTACTCATAGTATGCAACAACCTGAGACATAGGCATAGTCAATAGACGTAGATCTAGGGACATAGATCTCTAGTCGAAGACTTGCAGAACTCTAGTGGTAGATCTCTGGTGGAAGACCAATAAACCTTTGAATCTCTGGACATCCTTGCCTTCATCTGTATTAATGGCTGACATCAGCCAATCACATTCCCATGAGGGGGAACCAAGGTGTATACATATTCATTACATCACTAGGCAATACAGAAATAAACTTCTTTTCTTCACTTCATAGTTTCTTGTTGGTGAGAAACTAAGTGATGTAAATATCTATATGCAATAATAAAAAGGCAAGAACACATAAGAAGTTTTTCTATGGACATCCTTGCCTTCATCTGTATTAATGGCTGACATCAGCCAATCACATTCCCGTGAGGGGGAACCAAGGTGTATACATATTCATTACATCACTAGGCAATACAGAAATAAACTTCTTTTCTTCACTTCATAATTTCTTGTTGGTGAGAAACTAAGTGATGTAAATATCTATATGCAATAATAAAAAGGCAAGAACACATAAGAAGTTTTTCTATGGACATCCTTGCCTTCATCTGTATTAATGGCTGACATCAGCCAATCACATTCCCGTGAGGGGGAACCAAGGTGTATACATATTCATTACATCACTAGGCAATACAGAAATAAACTTCTTTTCTTCACTTCATAATTTCTTGTTGGTGAGAAACTAAGTGATGTAAATATCTATATGCAATCATAAAAAGGCAAGAACACATAAGAAGTTTTTCTATGGACATCCTTGCCTTCATCTGTATTAATGGCTGACATCAGCCAATCACATTCCCGTGAGGGGGAACCAAGGTGTATACATATTCATTACATCACTAGGCAATACAGAAATAAACTTATTTTCTTCACTTCATAATTTCTTGCTGGTGAGAAACTAAGTGATGTAAATATCTATATGCAATCATAAAAAGACAAGAACACATAAGAAGTTTTTCTATGGACATCCTTGCCTTCATCTGTATTAATGGCTGACATCAGCCAATCACATTCCTGTCAGGGGGAACCAAGGAGTATACATATTCATTACATCACTAGGCAATACAGAAATAAACTTCTTTTCTTCACTTCATAATTTCTTGTTGGTGAGAAACTAAGTGATGTAAATATCTATATGCAATCATAAAAAGGCAAGAACACATAAGAAGTTTTTCTATGGACATCCTTGCCTTCATCTGTATTAATGGCTGACATCAGCCAATCACATTCCCGTGAGGGGGAACCAAGGTGTATACATATTCGTTACATCACTAGGCAATACAGAAATAAACTTCTTTTCTTCACTTCATAATTTCTTGTTGGTGAGAAACTAAGTGATGTAAATATCTATATGCAATCATAAAAAGACAAGAACACATAAGAAGTTTTTCTATGGACATCCTTGCCTTCATCTGTATTAATGACTGACATCAGCCAATCACATTCCCGTGAGGGGGAACCAAGGTGGTGTATAAATATTCATTACATCACTAGGCAATACAGAAATAAACTTCTTTTCTTCACTTCATAATTTCTTGTTGGTGAGAAACTAAGTGATGTAAATATCTATATGCAATCATAAAAAGGCAAGAACACATAAGAAGTTTTTCTATGGACATCCTTGCCTTCATCTGTATTAATGGCTGACATCAGCCAATCATATTCCCGTGAGGGGGAACCAAGGTGTATACATATTCATTACATCACTAGGCAATACAGAAATAAACTTCTTTTCTTCACTTCATAATTTCTTGTTGGTGAGAAACTAAGTGATGTAAATATCTATATGCAATCATAAAAAGGCAAGAACACATAAGAAGTTTTTCTATGGACATCCTTGCCTTCATCTGTATTAATGGCTGACATCAGCCAATCACATTCCCGTGAGGGGGAACCAAGGTGTATACATATTCATTACATCACTAGGCAATACAGAAATAAACTTCTTTTCTTCACTTCATAGTTTCTTGTTGGTGAGAAACTAAGTGATGTAAATATCTATATGCAATCATAAAAAGGCAAGAACACATAAGAAGTTTTTCTATGGACGTCCTTGCCTTCATCTGTATTAATGGCTGACATCAGCCAATCACATTCCCGTGAGGGGGAACCAAGGTGTATACATATTCATTACATCACTAGGCAATACAGAAATAAACTTCTTTTCTTCACTTCATAATTTCTTGTTGGTGAGAAACTAAGTGATGTAAATATCTATATGCAATCATAAAAAGACAAGAACACATAAGAAGTTTTTCTATAGGACATCCATGTCTTCATCTGTATTAATGGCTGACATCAGCCAATCACATCCCCGTGAGGGGGAACCAAGGTGTATACATATTCACTACATCACTAGGCAATACAGAAATAAACTTCTTTTCTTCACTTCATAATTTCTTGTTGGTGAGAAACTAAGTGATGTAAATATCTATATGCAATCATAAAAAGGCAAGAACACATAAGAAGTTTTTCTATGGACATCCTTGCCTTCATCTGTATTAATGGCTGACATCAGCCAATCACATTCCCGTGAGGGGGAACCAAGGTGTATACATATTCATTACATCACTAGGCAATACAGAAATAAACTTCTTTTCTTCACTTCATAATTTCTTGTTGGTGAGAAACTAAGTGATGTAAATATCTATATGCAATCATAAAAAGACAAGAACACATAAGAAGTTTTTCTATGGACATCCTTGCCTTCATCTGTATTAATGGCTGACATCAGCCAATCACATTCCCGTGAGGGGGGAACCAAGGTGTATACATATTCGTTACATCACTAGGCAATACAGAAATAAACTTCTTTTCTTCACTTCATAATTTCTTGTTGGTGAGAAACTAAGTGATGTAAATATCTATATGCAATCATAAAAAGACAAGAACACATAAGAAGTTTTTCTATGGACATCCTTGCCTTCATCTGTATTAATGACTGACATCAGCCAATCACATTCCCGTGAGGGGGAACCAAGGTGTATAAATATTCATTACATCACTAGGCAATACAGAAATAAACTTCTTTTCTTCACTTCATAATTTCTTGTTGGTGAGAAACTAAGTGATGTAAATATCTATATGCAATCATAAAAAGGCAAGAACACATAAGAAGTTTTTCTATGGACATCCTTGCCTTCATCTGTATTAATGGCTGACATCAGCCAATCATATTCCCGTGAGGGGGAACCAAGGTGTATACATATTCATTACATCACTAGGCAATACAGAAATAAACTTCTTTTCTTCACTTCATAATTTCTTGTTGGTGAGAAACTAAGTGATGTAAATATCTATATGCAATCATAAAAAGGCAAGAACACATAAGAAGTTTTTCTATGGACATCCTTGCCTTCATCTGTATTAATGGCTGACATCAGCCAATCACATTCCCGTGAGGGGGAACCAAGGTGTATACATATTCATTACATCACTAGGCAATACAGAAATAAACTTCTTTTCTTCACTTCATAGTTTCTTGTTGGTGAGAAACTAAGTGATGTAAATATCTATATGCAATCATAAAAAGGCAAGAACACATAAGAAGTTTTTCTATGGACGTCCTTGCCTTCATCTGTATTAATGGCTGACATCAGCCAATCACATTCCCGTGAGGGGGAACCAAGGTGTATACATATTCATTACATCACTAGGCAATACAGAAATAAACTTCTTTTCTTCACTTCATAATTTCTTGTTGGTGAGAAACTAAGTGATGTAAATATCTATATGCAATCATAAAAAGACAAGAACACATAAGAAGTTTTTCTATGGACATCCATGTCTTCATCTGTATTAATGGCTGACATCAGCCAATCACATCCCCGTGAGGGGGAACCAAGGTGTATACATATTCATTACATCACTAGGCAATACAGAAATAAACTTCTTTTCTTCACTTCATAATTTCTTGTTGGTGAGAAACTAAGTGATGTAAATATCTATATGCAATCATAAAAAGGCAAGAACACATAAGAAGTTTTTCTATGGACATCCTTGCCTTCATCTGTATTAATGGCTGACATCAGCCAATCACATTCCCGTGAGGGGGAACCAAGGTGTATACATATTCATTACATCACTAGGCAATACAGAAATAAACTTCTTTTCTTCACTTCATAATTTCTTGTTGGTGAGAAACTAAGTGATGTAAATATCTATATGCAATCATAAAAAGACAAGAACACATAAGAAGTTTTTCTATGGACATCCTTGCCTTCATCTGTATTAATGGCTGACATCAGCCAATCACATTCCTGTGAGGGGGAACCAAGGTGTATACATATTCATTACATCACTAGGCAATACAGAAATAAACTTCTTTTCTTCCCTTCATAATTTCTTGTTGGTGAGAAACTAAGTGATGTAAATATCTATATGCAATCATAAAAAGACAAGAACACATAAGAAGTTTTTCTATGGACATCCATGTCTTCATCTGTATTAATGGCTGACATCAGCCAATCACATTCCCGTGAGGGGGAACCAAGGTGTATACATATTCATTACATCACTAGGCAATACAGAAATAAACTTCTTTTCTACACTTCATAATTTCTTGTTGGTGAGAAACTAAGTGATGTAAATATCTATATGCAATCATAAAAAGGCAAGAACACATAAGAAGTTTTTCTATGGACATCCTTGCCTTCATCTGTATTAATGGCTGACATCAGCCAATCACATTCCCGTGAGGGGGAACCAAGGTGTATACATATTCATTACATCACTAGGCAATACAGAAATAAACTTCTTTTCTTCACTTCATAATTTCTTGTTGGTGAGAAACTAAGTGATGTAAATATCTATATGCAATAATAAAAAGGCAAGAACACATAAGAAGTTTTTCTATGGACATCCTTGCCTTCATCTGTATTAATGGCTGACATCAGCCAATCACATTCCCATGAGGGGGAACCAAGGTGTATACATATTCATTACATCACTAGGCAATACAGAAATAAACTTCTTTTCTTCACTTCATAGTTTCTTGTTGGTGAGAAACTAAGTGATGTAAATATCTATATGCAATCATAAAAAGGCAAGAACACATAAGATTTTTTTCTATGGACGTCCTTGCCTTCATCTGTATTAATGGCTGACATCAGCCAATCACATTCCCGTGAGGGGGAACCAAGGTGTATACATATTCATTACATCACTAGGCAATACAGAAATAAACTTCTTTTCTTCACTTCATAATTTCTTGCTGGTGAGAAACTAAGTGATGTAAATATCTATATGCAATAATAAAAAGGCAAGAACACCAAAGAAGTTTTTCTATGGACGTCCTTGCCTTCATCTGTATTAATGGCTGACATCAGCCAATCACATTCCCGTGAGGGGGAACCAAGGTGTATACATATTCATTACATCACTAGACAATACAGAAATAAACTTCTTTTCTTCACTTCATAATTTCTTGCTGGTGAGAAACTAAGTGATGTAAATATCTATATGCAATCATAAAAAGGCAAGAACACATAAGAAGTTTTTCTATGGACGTCCTTGCCTTCATCTGTATTAATGGCTGACATCAGCCAATCACATTCCCGTGAGGGGGAACCAAGGTGTATACATATTCATTACATCACTAGGCAATACAGAAATAAACTTCTTTTCTTCACTTCATAATTTCTTGTTGGTGAGAAACTAAGTGATGAAAATATCTATATGCAATCATAAAAAGGCAAGAACACATAAGAAGTTTTTCTATGGAAATCCTTGCCTTCATCTGTATTAATGGCTGACATCAGCCAATCACATTCCCGTGAGGGGGAACCAAGGTGTATACATATTCATTACATCACTAGGCAATACAGAAATAAACTTTTCTTTCACTTCATAGTTTCTTGTTGGTGAGAAACTAAGTGATGAAAATATCTATATGCAATAATAAAAAGGCAAGAACACATAAGAAGTTTTTCTATGGACATCCTTGCCTTCATCTGTATTAATGGCTGACATCAGCCAATCACATTCCCGTGAGGGGGAACCAAGGTGTATACATATTCATTACATCACTAGGCAATACAGAAATAAACTTCTTTTCTTCACTTCATAATTTCTTGTTGGTGAGAAACTAAGTGATGTAAATATCTATATGCAATCATAAAAAGGCAAGAACACATAAGAAGTTTTTCTATGGACGTCCTTGCCTTCATCTGTATTAATGGCTGACATCAGCCAATCACATTCCCATGAGGGGGAACCAAGGTGTATACATATTCATTACATCACTAGGCAATACAGAAATAAACTTCTTTTCTTCACTTTATAATTTCTTGTTGGTGAGAAACTAAGTGATGTAAATATCTATATGCAATCATAAAAAGGCAAGAACACATAAGAAGTTTTTCTATGGACATCCTTGCCTTCATCTGTATTAATGGCTGACATCAGCCAATCACATTCCCGTGAGGGGGAACCAAGGTGTATACATATTCATTACATCACTAGGCAATACAGAAATAAACTTCTTTTCTTCACTTCATAATTTCTTGTTGGTGAGAAACTAAGTGATGAAAATATCTATATGCAATAATAAAAAGGCAAGAACACATAAGAATTTTGTGTCAAATACAAAAGTGAAATAAAGGGACTAGATCAGCTATAATACTATTCAAAGTAAAAAGAAAAACTGCAACAACAGCGGAAATAACAGAAAATTTGTATTGAAAAATGTTGACTGAGAATTGGTCAGCTTGAAGAGAGTTCCTTAAGTGAGAAGTTCAATAGAAGAAACTGTTAACATAGAACTTATGGTTACATTAAGCCATTTCAACTATAAAATCATGGGAACTCTCTGCCATGCTCTAAAAAAGTTTTGACTTGCTTAGTCTCAATAATATTAAAACTGATGTGTCCCGGAAAGGGATATATATATATATATCATTCAAGGTAGTTAAGTGGTTTAGGCAAATGTAACCAGATAGAACAATCTAGTACATAGACGTAATGGACAGTACTCGTCATATGCAGTATCCTGAGATGTAGGTGTAGTCAATAGACATAAACCAATAGTCGTATATCTCGAGCAGAAAACCTCTAGTGAAAGACCAATAGACCTCTAGTCGTAGATCTCTGGATGTCCTTGCCTGTATTCATGGCTGACACCAGCAAATCACATTCCAGTGAGGGGGAACCAAGGTGGATACATATTCATTACCTATTCATTACATCAGCAAGTTAATTAGGATTTTACAAACTTGTACTCTCTTTTTGATATTTGAAATGTCTTTTCATTTCACATTTTCAGAAAGTCTTGTTAGAATTCTTGCAATTAAATGAAAATGCTTCAATTTGTTTTTCTTTTTATGCCAGATAGTCTGATTGTATGATAAAATAAATATTTACATTGTGATAGATATTTCAAGAGAATCTCCCAACCAGGATCTTATACAATATTCTTATTTTTTGTTGTTGTGGCAATGTGTGACTTATCAAGCCAGCTTTTGAAAAGCGTATACACCCACATTTGTTACAGGTAAGAGTCTTTTTAGTACCTTTGCCTGAGAAGGGGCTTTCATTCCCCACATAGTGAGCAGCCTATTTTAGCTCAGCATGTTCAATCCATTTTTCTTCATGTATGCATTAACATGGATATAAGCAGTAAACTTTGGTGCATGCCAGAATCTACTGTAGCCATAGTTCACCATAACAACCACTAGTACTACTACTATATGTATCACATGGAATTGTGCAACAGGACACTTGCTGCAATCAGGACTGTCTGCAATCTGGGCAAAGAATAGCTATTTGCCCTCAAGCCAAACCAAAATATAAAACAATGGCTTGGTTCCTGTGAGTTTTGAAAAACTTCAAATAAAATTTTTGGTAGAAGTAAAACATCAGTGCCTACTATTTTAAATGTCCCCTACATGAATTCTTCCCTCTCATAGAGCACAAACTTTGTGATATCTCTATCACACGATGGGAATATTTCCAGCACATCAGAAGCCTTGACTCTCTAAAGGCTATTGGCTCAGATAAAATCCTGGTAGTTGTTTATCAGAACCTTATCCCAGAGTTATCTCCAGTCTTATCAAAGTTATTTAGATATCTAATATCTATTGATACAGGTTTTGACAACAGGTATTATAAGACTTTGCTACACAAACTCTCTAACTATAGAATCTCTGGAAGAGTCTTTGTAGTCATCAAGTCCTACATATCAGGTAAGTCCTTGATGGTTGTTGTCAATGGTGAAACTTTTGAAACTTATGAAATCAATTCAGATGTCCTAAAAAGCTTGTTTCTCAGTCCTACCATCATTTTTGTGTTATATTAACAATCTTTTTAAGAACATTCTCAAATCATTAGCAAGTAACACATCACTTAATTAGTCTCTGGCCTGACATAAAGATGTCACAACTAATAAAAATTTCATATGATTTTTATAAAGTACTAACCTTCAAATGGTACGTGATAAAACTTGTGCCCAATCAGATTATTAGTTTATAAATTACAGTTATTTAAGTGAAACTACTGTTGCAGATTTTCAAAACACAAGAAAAATCTGAATTTCATGTTGATAAAGCATTGCTTTCTGTTGGGAAAAATACTGTTAAAGCAAAGAAATTGCTTGATGTTATTCAGGCTCTGCTCCATTGGAAACAACAGTTAAGAGGTGGTATGCTGACTTTGAATGCAGTCATACAGACACAAATGATGCTGAATGCTCAGTTCATCCAAAATCAGCAGTTGTCTTGGAAAACACCAAAAAAACATCCACAAACTCATTTTTACCGCTCATAAATTAAAGTTGCATGAAATAGCAAAGGAGTTGAACATATCAGAAGGCAGTGTGTTCACCATTTTGCATGAACATTTGTCAGTGAGAAAGCTGTGTTCAAAGTGGGTGCCGCGTTTGCTCAGAGTCAATCAAAAACAACAATGCGTTGAAGATTCAGTGCATTGTTTGCAACTGTTTCAATACAAGGAGTTTTTTGCATGAATATGTGACAATAGATGAAACATCACTTCACTCTGGCATCAAATCATCAGTCAGCTGAATGGACAGGTGCAAGTGAAAGCAGTTCAAACATCAGCAGGCAAGGTTTTGGCCTCTGTGCTTTGGGATATGCAAGGTATTTTGTTCAGTGATTACTTTGAGAAAGGAAAAACCATCAATAGATAATATTATATAGCATTATTGGTGCATTTGCAGGAAGAAATTACCAAAAAACGGCCACAAATGAAGAAGAAAATCTGATCTTTTACCAAGACAACACACTCTCACAAGTCGATCTCAATGATGGCAAAACTATATGAATTGCACTTTGAATTGCTTCTGCATTCACCCTATTCTCCAGATCTGTCCCCCAGGGATTACTGGTCATTTGCAAACTTCAAAAGAATGCTCCAGGGAAAGAGATTTGGCTTCAATGAAAAAGTGATATCGAAAACTGAGACTTATTTTGAGGCCAAAGACAAATCATTCTACAAAAAAGGCATCTGACTATTAGGGAAGTTTTTTTTTTTTTTAATCGTGTCACCCCAAGCAAGGCATTCCACTGCCACTATAGCGCAGGGGGTTATATAGAGGGATTGGGTATGAGAAATGTCAGAAGGAGGGTGATAGACGACTTAGAATGTACATAGGGAGAGAGTTGGAGAGAGTGGGTGTGAGTTAGTGTGTTAGGTGGTGTCTATTGACCTTACATTTAAACTCCTGGAGGTTGTAGCCATCGGGGAAGCAAGCATGCGGTAGGGAATGCCACAGGTGGGAAGTGCGAGGAAAGAAACTGTTGGAGTAGAAATTGCGGTTACATTTCATCGGCTTCACTGTAAAAGGGTGGGACCTAGTTGCCAATCTAGTATCTCGTGTGAATTCACATCTAAGGGGCACCAGTGATTTAAGTTCATCAGAGCAGGAGCCATGAAAGTATTTATAGAAGAGGCACAGGGAAGCCACGTCATGCCGGTGAGAGAGATACTTCAGGCAGTCAGCCAAGTTGGTATCAATCACATTACAGATTCTTCGCTGAATTTTGTCAAGAACCCCGAGGAGAATAGAAGGGGCACCCGACCAGATGTGGCAGCAGTACTTAATACACAGGCGGATGGTGGATTTATATAATTGCAGGATAGATTCAGGTGGAAAGAATTTCCGGGCCCTGCACAGAGTGCAGACTTTCATAGCTGCGGGCGGATTTAGCAATGGATTCGACAGAGTCATTCCACTTGAGGTCCGCTGAGAGTGTCAGGCCAAAAGAAGGAGACTATGTTAATGAATAAATTTTGCCTAAAAGTTGTTGTTTTATTAGTTAGGCATATTTTTTTTTTTTTTTTTTTTTTTTTTTTAATCGTATCACCCCGAGCAAGGCGGTAACGCCACTGATGTGCAGGGGGCTACATAATAATGGAAAGATTGGAAAAGAGAAAGCCGGAAACCACATCCTAAACATGGAACAAGAGATGAGCCTCTTAACCTGTCCAATAGACGTGGGTGGAGTGTGAACCGGGCGATAGATAGATCTATCTACTCCAATTGAAAAAAAAAACCAAAAACCAAAGTGAGAAGATTGGAATAGAGAAAGCCGGAAACCACATCCTAAACAGGGAACAAGGGATGAGCCTCTTAACCTGTCCAATAGACGTGGGTGGAGTGTGAATATGATTTATTGAGTGATGTGTTATATATACAGATGATTCCACAGTGTATAGGCGTGCATCTAAAAATGTAAATGACGAAGGTATGGCAATCAACCCATCAACCTGTCATCTGACTGAGTTTTACCAGCTCAATGGAGGCAAATATGGTATGTAATTTTCAATACCACAAAATCTAATCTATAACAATTTTTCATTATCAGTGAGCTGGCCCTAAATGAGATTGGCGAAGTTAAATCTCTAGACCTTGTTGCTACAATTTAAAACTCTGCATCTTTGCATTCTTACCATTTTCAATGTAAAAAATTAACTGGATTTTGTTGTAATTTTCCCTTATAACGATTTCAAATTATACAAAGACCAAATTCATCATTTTTGTGCAAAATATGATCATTTTTTAGTTCCCTATCAAATTTAAATGCTTGTGCCAAACACAAAAAACGTAGTTAGTAGGAATAAAAAATTAGTATAACGTGTAATTAACAAACAAGACTCAAACTGTGTAAAATTTTAAAGAACCAACATTTATCTCATAGAAAAAGAAAAAAATACAAAATTTTTATATAAAAATGTTTGCGCAAAAATTTTCTTTCATGCATCTTTTAAATAATTAAGACAGGATAACATTTGCAGATAAGTTGTCAAAAAAGAATACTATTGAAAATGTAAAAAAATGATTGCAGTTTAGAAAAAGGCACAAGGATTCAATTTGGAAAATAACAAAAAGAGAAAGCTATTCAAGAAGGGAGGAAAACAAATGTATAAACGCCTTTCAGAAAAATCTAAACCTCTACCTTTACTTGTCTCTGCGACATATATCAATTTTGAAAATGTATTTTTTATATTCACACTATTTGTGCTTGGAAAAAATTCTTAGAATTCTTTCTTTGTTGTCCAAATAAGGAGAATATTCACAGGAATTCTTTGCAGCTGACTTGTAACTCTGTACCATTTCATCTGAATGTGTAGATGCTTTCAACTGCTTTCTGGTCTTCTTCTTGATGCCAACAATATCTTTTAGTCCTTGATGTCAAATGCTTTCCAATTGTTCTTATCTACTGATTTGAGTTCTATTTTTTTTCCATAAACTTGAAATGAATTCTTAACAATTTTGATGATTTTTAAAAGCTGAGCCTAAATAAAAATACATATGTAACAATTTTTGCACAAACCATATGGTTTTAAAAATACACTTCTCTCAAAAGAATATATACAAAACTCAGCCTAGATGATTAAAAAATAGTTATTTCACCAAAGAATAACAGTAATAAAAATAAAATTTTTATATTTTCTCCAACTTGCTCCCATTTATACATGTAAATGATTCCATCAATGAAACAATTATTAGTTTAAAAAAGTCACTTAAGGTTATTCTTTTTGTTATATATATGTATGTATGTGTGTGTGTGTGTGTGTGTGTGTGTGTGTGTGTGTGTGTGTGTGTGTGTTCATAAATATACATATTATCCGACATCTAAAAATGACTTGGAGTTTCATGCGCTCTGTGATCATCAGGTGCATATTATGAACTGACTGTTTTTAGATTTGAATTTTGTTTTTTGGTACTAGCATTGTTTAAGGTTGTTATAAATTCTGAGATGTCAATCTTTTGCATTTAACAAATGTATAATTTTAATTTGGTTTATACCGAATCCTAAAAATGAAAGCAAAATTATAGGAGCTTAAAAAAAGAAAATATTAAATATTTTTGGGGCCATATTAACATATGTTATAAGTGGGGTAACTTTTGTTTATTTAATTCATTTTTTATTGGCAAAGGCATTGAAAAAAAGGAGAAGAAAATATAAATAGATATATACATATGTATGTATGTATATATATGCATATATATATATATATATATATATATATATATATATAAAAGAAAATGAAAAAGATAATAAATAAAAGATAAAAATAAATAGATCAATAAATAACAAAAAAAGGAAAACAGAAAAGTGAAAAGTGGGGTCATGTTAGAAAGGGTCTATGTATTTAAGCAGATATTTTTTTCTATGTTTGCTTGTGGTCATTAATTCATTTCTTTTGTTTAATATATTAGAGTTATTCAGGTGTTTTTTATAAGTTTTTCTATTTTTTTCACATCTATTTCCTATTCCATTCCATTTCCTACTTAGTCTTCTGTTTCTTCAATACTCTAACTACAGCCTTCCTAATTTTTGGCTATTTTGAACAAAGACAACATTTCAACAACTTGCAGAGAGTGCTGTATAGTTCTTTGACATTATATACTAATATTTATTTCATGTTAATAAGTTGTATTTTAGCTGCTTGTGATAATAGATATGTGGATAAATTATACTAAACTTCAGTAAGTGACAGTCTGACCTAAGACAGAATGCGATGTTAACATGAGCAATGTAGGAATTTAATGTTTTTTATATAATTGTTCATATTAAAGAGTTCATAAAGAATTCATAAAAAATTTGGATTTTTGAGGTCCTGAGGTTTTTGTTTTTTAATCATTTCATCCCAAGCATGACAGGAACGCCACCAGTATGCAGAACATGACAGGGAGTAAAAGTGAGAGAAAAAACTCAGTATAGGGAGAATTAGAAGTTCTTTTTAAGAGTAGCAGCCAGGTTTACAGGGTGCAATGAACAACTTGTCATCTAAATTACACAAAAATGAAAATAACACTGACATCTCATTGTAACAGATATATTTACCAAAATTACACAAAAATATCTTGAAATACTAAAGAGTTAATTTATTCAATAAAATCACCATTGGCTTCAACCATGCCGTACTGATTCCTATGTCTTCAATGTCTATATTTATAAATGCTCTGCAGGATGCGATGGATAAATTGTCGTCTAAATGACACAAAAATGAAAATAACACCAACATCTCATTTTAACAGATATATTTACCAAAATTACACAAAAATATCTTGAAATACTAAAGAGTAAATTTATTCCATAAAATAACCATTGGCTTCAACCACAGCCTCCAGACAACTTTGGAATCTCCTGCATCGCTCCTTGTTTAATCTGGAGAATGCTGTCATAATTCTTACTTTTAGTTCATCTTTGGTGTTACAAGAAATTTTATTTGTCTCTCTCTCAACTGTACCCCAAGAATAATAATCAATGCTGTCTGGGGAATTAGGTGGCCAGATGTAAAGAGTGATGTGGTTGCAGAAATTGTCTGACAGCCATGTTTTCATTATTCTGATTGTGTGGCATGGTGCAGAGTTCTTCCAGGAAGATAAAGTCTTCAGCTGCCACCCTCTTGACCCAAGTAAGCACTATCTCTTTAAGGCACTTGATGTAGGCTTCTGTGTTGAGTTTGGGATCCTGTAGGAAGATAAATAGTGGCATAATGTTGCCATTACTAATGATGAGTCCAAACACCTTCATAATTACCCTTAGACTTATCTAACTCTTTTCAAATCCTCTGCACTGTCCTCAGATTGATACCTAAACAATCTGTAATATTCAAACCAAAGTTTCCAGCATGAATGCCAACCAGTAAATCATGCCATTTCCAAATTCCTGACAGAGTGAATTGTGTCATGATGCTCTTTTTATCACAAACAGTGTGAAACTGACCCTACTATATTATTCAGTTGTAAAATCAAAAACAAACAACGTGCATGTGAGAGATTAAAAAATATAAAATGGCAAAAATTTACTCATCATACCCTGTACTTTATCAGTTCTGATGGATTTGCTATTGAGATGGGAGTAAATGGTAATATCATCTGCATAAATACCTAGTTGGGAACTGATGACATCAGAAAGATCATTGATGAAGATCAAAAACAGTGCAGGTCGCTGGATAAAGTGACGCCTACATTTTCATGTGAAAAGATCTGGAAAGTGAGCTCATTCAAAATGATCTTTGTTTCATGATTTGATAGGAATGAGTGGATTAAATCAAATAATTATCCTGTAATACCATAGCCCTGGAGCTTGCATAGAAGACCAGCATGCCAAATACTGTCAAATCCCTTTGAGATATCTAGAGCCACAGTTTGAACTTTGCCATTATTAGCAAGTGCTTGATATACAATACTTAGTGATGGTTATTAATGCTGGCGAAATAGAAGCCATATTGTTTGTTCAGGAGGAATTTGTGAGAAGTAAGATGCTTAACCACTTCAGCATTGATTAAAACCTTGGATACTTTGCTGAAGAGGGATGATTTGAGGGTTCATAGGGTTCTTCAGCATTCTTAAAAACAGGAATTATATAGGAGGACTTCCAACAAGTTAGAAAGCAGGAAACAGTGAGGCATTTGTTGTCGAGTTTGAAGAGAACTGGAGTCATCTCTGGAGTACATTCCTTTAGGATGACAGCTAGTGTTTCATCACTTTCGATTGCTTTGAGGGAGTCTAGTTTAAAAATGATGTCTGAAACCAATGGTGAAATTATGTACATAAGTAGAGCCTCTGTCCTAGTGGGGAAATTGTGTGTGGGTACTCCAGAGAGTTATTGATAATATTTAAACTTTTTTATAATAAATGATAAATCTGAGTAGTTTATTGGAATTACTTATCATCTACCAATATATTACTAATTATTACTTATCATCTACCAATATATTACTAATTATTACTTATCATCTACCAATATATTACTAATTATGTTCTAATATGTATGAATAAATTATTTTTTTAATGGCTTTTATGTTTTGTTTATATTTAAGATGAATCTGTTTTTTATCATTCCACCCCAAGCAGAGTGGGATGATCACTTGTGTGCGGGGAATTACAATGAGAGAAATGACTGGGCAAAGGAGATATTGAAGAAAGGATAAAAGATTAACCAAATTCAAGAAGATAGAAAATCGCAATTAACATTGCATTTAAATGTTTGGAGAGTGTAGCTATCAGGGAAGCAAGTAAATGGAAGGGAGTTCTAAAGGCAAAAACTGTGAGAAAAACAAATTTAAGAGTAGAAGTGGAGGTTATATCATTTCAAAGGTAAAAGGATGGGACCTAGCTGCCAATCTAGTAGTGCACTTAAATTCACATGGTTGAGGTTGGAGGAAAAAAAACTTGTCAGAGCAGGTGCCATTAAAGTATTTGTAGAAAAGACATGGAGAAGCCACATCACATTAGTTATGATAGAATAAGTTAATTATTCTTTTTCTCAGGAGAAAGAATAATTTCTTCTTCACTCACATTATTTTATGTAAGCAACTGAACAATACAAAGCAAGCATTTACCAACCATAATTTTCCCAACCATTTTGTCAATGATCATATAAAATTAGTCTTAAAGAATTTTAGAAAAAAAAAAAGCACAACAATCCTGATATATCTTCTCTATATTCCACAGCTACACTACCTCTCTAACTATTATGTCATATATACTTTATCCAGATGAGTCCATTTCTTTAAGTGGGGAAATAAAAACCATCAAGTGTAGCAATGTTTCTAATCTTTTGGCACTTTGGTTTTCTAATCAGATGAAAAAGTTTAAGTGAGGATCTTACAGCAATTACAAAACTTGTTGGGAATAGTGTTTTCATTGCTGAGAGGCTAATTTAACAGTTCCATTCCATGACTGTATAACATCACTTGTTTTTCCCTTAATGCTAGCCTGTGGCCTATTATTTATCTTCCTACAATGCATAGAAAATGTAATGATATGAGTGTCATTGAATAGTACTTTTATCTATCTATTAATTCCCAGAGATGTTCAGGTTAAGAATAGAGATAGCTTGTTACTTAGAGTTGGAGATATGAACTGAGTAAGCTCAATTTCCTTTTAATATATAATCTGTCTGTATCATCTTTGAGGTGTAGACACTTGTACTTGGTCTGAAATTTTCTAGTCTGTCAGTTTGGTAATTTGAGTTTGTCTTTTGTTCAACTAACAAATGTTCCTGTATACTTTACTAATATTACTATCCAGGTAATTATCCCTTTTAGCAAATCTTTCCTATTTAATTTAGTTTCTGCTATTTTTCTTATAATCCTGAAATATTCTTTTTCTTCTGCTTTTACTTCTTCTAATTATTATTATTATTATTATTATTATTAGTAGTAGTAGTAGTAGAGTATTTTTATTATTATTATTTGCTTATGACTTTAAGCTGAAATCAAGATTTTGAAAAATTATTTTGAATTTTACTATAATTTTTTAACTGTCTGTTAAAAATGTTAAATGCCAAAATTAAGAGGTTTATAATACAAAAGTATGTTATGTCTATGACATTTCTCACTCTCTCTCTCTCACTCTCTCTCTCTCTATATATATGTATCTATTGTTAGATGGATTTTCAATGTGATATTATTTCTTATTATAATTGTTATTTTAGTGGGTAAACAAGGTCTAAGTAATTTGTTATCAATTTTAGTGTTTAAGAAAATAAAAAAACTGGGATAGCAGATCACACACACAAACATGTATATATATGTATATATATATATATATATATATATATATATATATATATATATGTAAAAATTAAGACAGACATGTTATTCCATAATTAAGCAAGTAAAGGCCTATTTCAGGTGAACCATCCATCAGTTTTTTACAGAAAATTTTACACAAATGAAATTTACATAAAAAAGACCCCCCCCCCAAAATATCAAAAACAGAAATAAAAATAAAGAGCGCTCCATTAAAAGTGAAATTAAAGAAAAAATTCATCATTATATTAATTAGGCGAATATATACACACACATACATATATAAACATATATACACATGCAACATATACTGAAAGAGCACCCATAAGATCGGATGTCAACTCAAAGATACTCTATGTAAGTCAGTCAGACTGCTGACACATAGATTTAGAAAGTAAAAGAAGGAGTTGGGGGAGAGAGAGATAGCATTAAAGAAAAAGGGTAAGTATCTTTATGAGCGTAAACAAAAAGCAAAAGAAAAAGAAAGAAGAGAGGAATAAATTTAAATTTGGAGGAAAAGATGATAGGAGAAAATAAAAAATAAAAATAAAAAATAAATATATATTGAAAATGAAAGGATAAGAATTACAAATATTTAAGAAATAATAGTTAATAAACCCGTTGTAATCACAATTGCCACCACACTACTATAAAATCAAAATTATATTAATTATTCAATCAACAAAACAATAACAAAAAATATAAAGTTAATAATGCAAAAAAAAATTATTTAATTTAAAAATAAATTTAATTATTCTATTTAAATTTAATTGTTTAAACTTAATTATTTAATTTAAAAATAAATTTTACATATTAACAGTGAAAGGATAAGAAATTAGAATCTAAAAAAATTAAGAAAATTAAAAATATTTAAGATATAATAGTGAATCAATTCGTTGTAAAAACAATTACCACCACATCACTATATAATCAAAATTATACTAATTATTCAGTCAACAATACAATTATAATACAAAAATAACATTTATAATGTAAAAAACATATATACATAAACACACATACACACACGCACACATAAATACGTACAGACACATACGCACACACACCCATAAAAATATATACATATAAATCCAATATATATATCCACACATATATACATATAAATACACACAACACATACACACATAATATATTTTTAAAGGCGAAAAGATAAAAATCTAGTAATTAATAAAATAAAAAAATAACTATATATATATATATATATATATTTGTATACATAACCATATATATAATTTAAATAATGATAAGAATAATATATATTTATATATAAAAAAATATATAAGCATCAATTTATTAACTACATATTCGAACACAATGAGATAATATCAAAAAGAATATCTAAAAAGGGCCAGATATTAAAAAACACAAATAAAAAAAAAAAATAAATAAATACAATATAATTCTATAAGGATAAGATTTAAACATGAAAGCAATACCATAGACATATATAAGCCTGTGTATATAAAGTCATCGACACATATAACAATAGGGTACGTATAAATAATATATATTCCATAAGTAAGTGTCCGACAAAAAGTATAGTGATGTGTGAAAAGGCCTCAGAGGAAAGAATAAGAGGCTAAAAGTTTAACATAATTTAAAGCAGCTCCTATGTCAACATTTAGAATCTAGCTCCTTTCTTAGATTCAGTAGGTCCAATTGAGTTTTGTGTTTGATAATGGTGATTTTTTCATCAACAGCAATTTTTGAAGTTGGTGGGTGTGCTAGATTTTTTAACAATTTTCTATTTAATCACAGGGTTTAAGTTTTTGTTTTTCAATGACCAGAGATATTTGGATAGAGATGTTTGGTTTCTTAATTCAGGGTTGGAAAAGGAATGTGCATGGTTCTATAAACGTTGATTCCAAGCACCTGCTGAAATACCAATGTAGAATTTCTTCAAATTTATATTTTCTTTTGGGAAAAAGGAAGAAAAATATATGTTAAATTTGCAAACTGGAAGAAACTCACAGAGAAAATTGAGAATTTCTTAAAGAGACTACAATGGAAAGCCTACTTCTACATAAAATTGGCTGATACTTTGGACCATAAAATGGACACATACAATCACAAAACAAAATGTAAATTTCTGGTCTTCTTTGAGAAAGACCAATTCAACCTGATTCCAAAGATCAAATTGTACAAGTCATCCAAATACTTCCAAAAATTATTAAAAAATGATATTAACATCATAAGAAATTCTAAGGATCTTTGGATTAAGGTCCTTACTAGATACCTTAAGTAGAATTGTAGACCCTAAACAAATTGGTCTATACCATGATGATAGCCTTATGTTCATCCCTTATAGCAATGGGCCCTTAATTATAGGATATATAAAAAATTATTAAGGCCCTTAAATTTCTAGGCTTTAAAATTGAAGTTTTCTCTAATCTAAAAATAGTTAATTTAGACATCACCCTTAATCTTAATGACAATTCCTACCTCCTTTATCTCAAAGAAAATAACACTTCTAGTTATATTAACATCAATTCTAACCACCTTAACACGATTATAAAGCAAATACTTAACATTGTTAATGCTAGATTTAACTGTTTATCTTCTTAAAATTTTCAATGAAAATACAAAATTATATAATAAAGCTCTCCAGGAAAGTGGTTTGAAGAATAGATTAGTATATCTAAAAACCAGTTGTTAATTCTAAGCCATCTTGTATGAAAAATAGACATAGATAAAGGAAAGTAATATGGTTTAAATATCTTTTCTGTAGACTATCTAAAATCAATATAGGGAAATATTTTCTAAAATTAATAAGCAAGCATTTCCATACCAAAAATCTACTATACAAAATTTTTAATAGAGTTATTCTTAAAATTAGTTATTCCTGAAAACACAATATGGACAATATTATAAATTCCTACAACAGACAAATTTTAAAAAATTTAGATAGGAATGATACTAAAAATGGTATTTTACCATCTTGCAATTGTAGGTCCAACAATATCTGTCTGGTGGAAGGCAAATGTAGTCTACCTAAGTAATCTATCATGCTCCTATCTCCCCCATAAGTAACAAAAAGAATTATCAAGTTTACATTGGAATTTCAGTGGGAGAATTTAAACAATGTTATTACCCCCATAAGCACACCTTTTCCAACCCTAATCTAAAATTTCCTGAAAGTTTTAGAAAATGAAAGAAGAGGGACTCAACCCCATAATGAGTTGGAGACTAAATGGTTTGGTCTACAACCCCAATAACCTTTATGATAGATGCAATCGATGTTTAGTTGAAAAACTTAAAATAATAAAATATTCTAAGCAAAATCTGCTTTTAAACTTATGAAAGGAATTTATAAGCAAATGTTATCATAAACCTAAATTTTAGAATTTTAAATTTCAAATGTAGGTATTAAACCTGACTAAATATAATCTAAATTTAAATTTTTTATTACAACAGTTGTTTTTTTTTCCTTCTTATTATTTATTGTAGAGTTTATTACGACAATCATACATGTTAACCCTTACTGTTTCTAGTCTTATCGTTTGACATTACTCGACATCTTAATTTATTTTTAATTTTGTTAATCTATTATTCACTCCCTTGAATATGATTGATTCATTTTCTCCTTTAGTATTTTACTACTGAATAATTAAAATAATACTTCACATTTATAATAGCACCTCTTCAATCTAGTTCCTGCTTTTTCCATTCCAGTTCTTATATATATATATATATATATATATATATATATATACACACACATTTATATTTACATAATTAATACATTTAGTTTAGCAATTAGTTATCATATCTTAATTTAATTTAATTACTTTAATCTAATTTTTTCATAATTTTAATTATTCTAAATTACTTTAGTTTAATTTTTTCTCTTATCAGCAATATAAATTGAGATTAATTATTAATATATAAAAATTAAAGCAGACACGTTATTTCATGGTAAATCAGAAGTATAAGCCTATTTCAGGCAAACCATCATCAACTTCCGTCTTTATTGTACAAAAGATTTTACACGAATTGTGTAAAATCTTTTATCAAAGCTGGTGATGGTTTGCCTGAAATAGGCCTATACTTTCGATTTACCATGAAATAACGTGTCTGCCTTGTTTCTTTTTATATTTGCTCTATATGCATTTATATACATATATATTTAGAGCTCTCTTAGAGAGTTATCTTACCACTGTATGTATGGGATTCTTCTATATCTACACCGCATGCTGATATATATATATATATATATATATATATATATATATATATATATATATATATATATACATACAAAATATTTTTATATATATTACAAATTAATTTCTATTATTTATCCAATTTGACATTTATTCATATCAGAAGTAGTACTTAAGTGTTGATGCTTGCTTGAATTAATTTCAAATTTATTTTGCTTTATCTAAATTTTAATTTTTCCTTTATTAGTTATTTTTTTTTTTAGGTATATTATTTACTTATATATTTTTTACTTATATTCATAATTCATTTCATGCCTTTTCCTTTCATTTCTGAAGTAAATTTTAATGTAAATTATTTTTATCTCAACAAAAGTCAGACTCTGTTTTAACTTGAAATGGCTAAAAAAATTGAAATCATTTGACAAAGCCTAGCAAAGTTTATCTTTTTCCGCATATCTATCTTTCCCCACTCTCATGGTATCATTCTGTCTGCAAATCTAACACACCTTTATCCCTTTCTTTCTGCTACGTTTTTCCCTTTCCTTTTCTTTCTGCATGCTTGCCTTCTGTTTCATTACCCACACACACACTCAAAAATTTTTGCATGTTCAATAATATTAAAGATTGCCAAAAGTAGCAAATCTCCCAAACATTCCTGGCCCACATTTCCTCCTGTCTTCTTTCTTTTTTTACTTCCTAAAAATTTTTGAATTTTTCCATAATATTAATCATCACTAATGAAACAAATTCAGTTCACTGAAATGATCATATGATTAAAACTTTTGAATTTTTTATATGTTTTTTATACATATTAGCTCTGTAAATAAATAATTTTATTTACATTGAGTCCTCTGGCTGGATCAGTTTTAATATTTAATTTTCAACATATTTAAATTCATAATAACAAAATTTTGCATGATAGTGGCTAATTGTAATGTCATAAAATGCTAAAATAATTTCTTACCATCACTTAAAGATTTTTTCTTTTCTAACATCTGGTTGTCTTTGTTGTATTATAATTTTGTTTTGCTGAGTAGTTATTATCACATGATTAACTGGAGATTTGGAGGCCACTCATTTAGAGAGACATTAAAGATTGACTGGGTATTGAATTTCATGACATTTATGCCCAACAGTCATAAACATTGTGAAACTCATTAAAATTGGCTTAAGACAAACTTGTACAATGTCTATTAACAGAAATAAATGCATTTACTGGCAGACATATGAACATTATAATAAGGATAATCCTCATACTTATCTGGCTGTCATTGGTAATGAATGCTTCTGGTGACACTTATGGAAATAAGGGAGTTAGCATTCATTAAAATATTTGAAATTATCTATTCCATAGAAGGAATAATCAAGACTTTGTTTCTAACTTGTGTCACACAGAATTCTGCCAGGTATTAGAAACTTCAAGTCAAAATCTAATGTAGATAAGATTTAACAAAGATTCACCATTTTTTAAAATTTAAATTTAAAATGTCATATTTGTTTACAGATAGACTAGGATTCTAAAAAAATTAAATTCTTATAAATGTGATTACAGCTTTTAGATAAAGAATTTCTTATACCCACTTTTTATAGAGGTATCCTTTATAAAATGATCATCACCAAAAAAATTTAAAAAAAGACATTTTCCATAAATCATTAATTTTATGGTAATATAAATAGTAATATTATCTGTTTCCTTATAAGAAAACATTTGTAATTCATTGACCAAGCAACCTGTACCACTTTCAGTTGAAATTTATAAAATATTTTACTTATCCATTGCTACATCTGCTGCTATGAAAGTCAGTTCTCTGTGCAGGGCCCGGAAGTTTTTCCTGTCTGAATCTATGCTGCACATATATAAATCTACCATCTGCCCATGTATTGAATACTGCTGCCACATCTGGTCGGGTGTCCCTGCTATTCTCCACGGGCTTCTTAATAAAATAAAATGGAGAATCTGTAACGTGATTGATACTGACTTGGCAGACTGGCTGCAATCACTCTCTCACCAGCGTGACGTGGCTTCCCTGTGCCTCTTCTATAAATACTTTCACGGCTTCTACTTCAATGAACTTAGATCATTGGTGCCGCCTAGGTACAAATTTACATGAGTTACTAGATTAGTAACTAGGTCACACCCTTTTACAGTGAAACAGATAAGATATAACCGTAATTTCTACTCCAACAGCTTCCTTTCTCATGCTTCCCACCTGTGGAATTCCCTTCCACATGCTTGCTTCCCTGACAGCTACAATCTCCAGGAGTTTAAATGTAAGGTCAATAGACACCACCTATCACACTAACTTGCATCTATTCTCTCAAACACTCTCACCATCTACCCAACCCTCATTCTCAGTATCCTTATTTGTCTATCACCCTCCTTCTGACATTTCCAATATATAACCATTCTTTCTCATCACTTCCCCCTCTATGTAATCCCCTGTGCAATAGTGGCAGTGGAAAACCTTGTTTGGGGTGAAACAATTCAAAATAAAAAAAAAATTAAAACTATTTTTTCAGAAAAATAGATTTTTAAGTCTAGTAGCCATTATTGAGGAGGGTTTCCTTTCTAACATTTTATTTGAAGTGGTGTGGAATGTCAACATCTTGATTTTGTCATTATTTTCTCTTAGAGTTACATGTGCTATCCATTTTAGTTGTTGCTGCTGTTGAAAGTCCTTGAATGATGTGGTTTCTGTTATTTGAAGTAGTTCTGAACGTCAACATCTTGATTATATCATTATTTTCTCTTCTGGTTACATGTGATATCCATTTTAGTTGTTGCTGCTGTTGAAAGTCCTTGAATGATGTGGTTTCTCTTATTTGAAGTAGTGCTGAACGTCAACATCTTGATTATGTCATTATTTTCTCTTCTGGTTACATGTGATATCCATTTTAGTTGTTGCTGCTGTTGAAAGTCCTTGAATGATGTGGTTTCTGTTATTTGAAGTAGTGCTGAATGTCAACATCTTGATTATGTCCTTATTTTCTCTTCTGGTTACATGTGATATCCATTTTAGTTGTTGCTACTGATAAATGTTCTCAAGTGATGGGATTTCTATTATTTAGCATATTTATTTGTGATTCTATAGTCGAAAATGTTCAAAAAATGATATTGCCAAGATCCACAGGCTTCACTCACTCAAAGCCATTTTTAACCATTGATCTTAGAAAATATTAACAAACAGCTAACAGTTTAGATATTTCTGAATGACTTTGTCACCATGCATGATAACCATATCTCACTCTTCTGAAGCTATTAATGAACATGACAAATTTTCAGGTTAATGTCTTGGTTTTGTCGAAATTTGCAGTGTTTTACAAAACTACTTCCAGTACAATGTATTCTATATTCAATTTCTTCATCTTCTGTACTAAATTCATTATAACTTGTCCACATGCCAAGGTATTTGAAATGTTTGGTATTTACTAATTCATTATAACTTGTCCACATGCCAAGGTATTTGAAATGTTTGGTATTTACTAATTCATTATAACTTGTCCACATGCCAAGGTATTTGAAATGTTTGGTATTTACTAATTCATTATAACTTGTCCACATGCCAAGGTATTTGAAATGTTTGGTATTTACTAATTTCACATTCAGAAATTTTATGATTGATGAATACGTAACATCATTGTTTTCATTCTAATTCCTGATCACAGTTTCTAAATTAGAAAGGTTTACTGTGTAGTTATCAACAAAATGATGTTTCATAATTTGGCATCAATAAAAGTGGAACCAAATCTAAACATAATATTTTAGTATATTTATTCACTAAAAGAATTGATGCCTATAAAACTTAACTATTGAAATATCTGTTATGGGGAAACACACCTATTCTTCAGATAATGGACTCTCTTTCATATATTAATAAGAGTTAACAAGAAGTTAACGGGAGAGTGCTTGAGAAGTTCTTGGGAAGTTCATAGGAGTTCTTGAGAGTTCGTTATCTGAGGAATAGGTGTGTTTCCCCAGAACAATATCTTAAGCAATCAATAAAAAAAAATGCCATTTTTGTTGTGTCTGAACAGGGAATAGCAGATGGAAATTAGTCTTTTATTCTGTTAAATCATGAGGCACTCAGATATTAAACATTTTCAAATGCCTTCAAATGCTTATATGTAGAGTATCTGTGTCGTGTCCCATGTTGTGTGTTCTAGGATATTTTTAATCAGCATTTTGGTTCGTCATCATCAAAGAGTGCATGCCAGCTGGAATATTTGCAGTCAACCAAATCAAATTTTTCAATTTTGAATCACTTATGGAGAGTACACGTTGGTGTGGCATTATCTATAAATAGCAAAAGAAAATGTTATTTAATAGCAAATACCTTTTTCTTTTGCTTTGTTTTGCATTTTTCTTTCATCAAATGAGAAAAATGCAAAATTTTCCTCCATTTTACTCTTAATTAAAAACATTTAAAATTCAAAATACTCACATGAATTATATTGAAAGACAGAATAAAATGTCACCTTTCTGAATTCCAGTCCCCCACCTAGTGAAACAAAATCCCATGTTCAAATGCCACATACATTTTACCAACCCAGTACTTGTGAAAATTAGTATATAGTTATATTCCCTTAGCACACAGTAAAGCTTATCTTGATGACTCGCATGAACAAATCTACTATGCTACTATAAGAAGTATGTGTACATATTTATGCCTATTTTATTTTGTTTATATCTTTATCTGATGACTTCCTTGTGTTGCGTTTTGTTGCAATTCGATCTCTCTCTAATTCATTCTGTATGTCAGCCAGATGTAAATACCATGAATGCAGGGGACAAATTAAAAAAGTTGTTTTCTGTGTATATGTTCTGAACATTACATACAGTTCATGAAGAAAGCCCCCACCCCTGCCTGCAATGAAAGCAACACTGGACAATCGCGAATGTTCCTACCAGAAAAAGGAATGTCTCCAGGGACTGCCATATCCACAAAAAAAGCAGGCTCCTCATGACAACAGCAGAGCAGTTACTGGCAGCAATAAGCAGTTGCAGGCAATATTGCAGGCTATCTATTCACCTGTCAATATGCAGGGTGCTACCCCTCGTTCTCACCTTGACTGTTCCTCTCAACATGTTCACTACCGTTTCCAGGCCTGAATAAATGATCTCAACATTGACACCACCAAGTTACAAGCCTTGCTCATTGCCAACACCATAACCTCAGTAAATCCAACAGTATATCACCTTCTTTGATGACACCACTGTAGTTACAAGCCTTCCTCATTGGCAATGCTGTCGCCGCAGCAAATCCAATAGTATATCATCTTTCTCGATGACACCACTCAGTTGATTGCTACTACCTTCAGTCCTGTGAGCAAGCAAAGACTCGGACCTCACAAGCAAGAAACTCCACCTCCACATGCAAACAAATTCAACCCTGCATGACTGCTGCTACACATTCGCAAAAACACACCAGCCACACCAACCCCTTGTCACATCAACTCAACAAACCTGACTCACTACAGGCATTCTCTTTGCTGTCATCATTGCAGCCCCATTTCATAAGAGAGACCTACCAGCTATGATAATTGATAGTCTACGCAGCTATCATGAATGTACCATGACCTCATCAACTCACATGTGTGAATGGCAATATCCTGTGACATCAGTCAACTCAACACAAGAAATCGGTTGACTCTCAGTGCTATCCTTACAACCCATTGCTATCCTGCTGAACAGTCACCAAAATCGACATTTCAAGACCAAAGTAATTTGTATATGTACAAAATTATGTTGTTTTAAAAGGCTAATTCTCATTATTCCTTTCGTCTTGCAACCAAACACTTAATAAAACAATTAGTAGTGTTTTATTTTGCAGTCAAGAATTTCAAATAGTAATGACTGAAGACACACTGGGAAACACAGGTTTTACAGTTTTTACATTAGCAATAGACAAATATAATAACAGAATTTTTTGTAGGGGTTCTATGTTGCCACAACATATTGTACATATATTATCAAATTTACTTACATAAAAACAAAAACATGTTTTGCTTTTGCTATAGTCATATCTTGGATTAAAACCATTTGCTTTTTTTAATGAATTTTGTTTTTTGTGTAACTAACTTTATTTGAATAGAATTAAAATATATACCATGAAAGATATTATTTCAAGAGAAAACAGATCAACATTAAAGATAAAAATAGCAAATTTTATGTTTAGAGCCATTACTTTTTCTTTTGTATTTATATAATCTGCTGGCAAAGTAACAAACTTTAAAAAAAAAATGCAAGTACTAAATTAAAATAAAAATTATAAAAGGTTTGATAAACAGATGCATTTATATTCTGATGCAGTATATATTTTTTATTTATTAAACTAGTTGAACAACACTCATATAAGTGGGCCCTAACTCTCTCCAATATGAACATATACACAAAAATGGATTAAACAGCTATCCATTACAAGCTGTGAATCCTGAAAATTATTTTTTCTCTGTTGAAATATTGATATTTTTTACTCGATTTAAAAAAAAAGACAAATATTCTGCTCTACATTTTGGCATCACTTCTTTATAAAGCAAATGTATTTTACACTTAAAATCTATTTGCAAAATACCTGTTATATAAACTTGAACACTGATGTTCAATAAAAAAAAATATGTCTTCTTTTTGCCAAATGGTAGTGCATTTTGCCTCCAGTGCAAGTAAAGTGTGGCCAAACATGAAGATTCTTTACCAAATGTTTTTTTCATCTTCTTCTGATAAAGAGCAAAGTCAACCAGTTTTTATCTTAGGAAACAGAAATAGATTTATAAGGTTCCAATGTAAAACAACCTGTTGCATCTGAAGGAGCCTTAGCATTTTTGTAACAGCTGTTATAGTTTGGGTATTTGTAAAGCTTGGAAGCAAACAGTTTAGCAAGTTGATGGGATTTAGCCAAATCAGCTTTCCAAACAGACCATATTTCCCCCCACTGAAATACTGTGCACAAATAATAGATTTTGGGGGCTCTTTGAATGACACAAATGTGTACATACAAAAAAAAAAGAAAAAAAAAGAAGCGTTTTACATCCATGTGTTTGCACCTGTATGAATAGAGTTGGATTGTTGGTCAGAAAAATATGTTTGATATAAAGAAACAATGAGGAAGATGGACAGAAATATCTGGAAAATATAGAAAAATAAGAAAAAATACTGATTGGCAGCTGAAATAAAGAGATAAAGACAGAAAAAACAGAATTTATTTGTGCACATGTGTAGACTCGATAGAAAGATTCTAAGTTCAATGGCAAATAAGTCACAAATAATTTGATAGGAATATATGTAATTTGAAAGATATAAAATAAATATATATAAATAAAAATCTAAACTTATTTATAAATCAAACTTTGTCTGTGTGTGTGTATGTGTGTGTGTGTGTGTGTGTGTGTGTGTGTGTGTCCGTTACCTATAGACTCTGAAACGGCTGAACCGATTTTCTTGAAAATTTACACAGTTGTACTATAAGCATCTGCGAGTGTTCTTAGCTAGGTTTTGCGTTGAGGTGACCTGATAAATATAAAAAATCGATAATCGAAAAAATTGGGTCATAGAAGGGAGTGGTCCGATTTTAATCAAATTTGATACACTCATAGACAAAGACATAAGAAACGATATTCAGAAGTTTCAAGGTTGCAGTTCTCACAGTAGTTCAGAAAATCGATAATATATATATATAAAAGGCGAGATGTTTGTGTGTGTGTCTGTTTATCTGCCTGTATATCTGTATTTTTTCAGCCCTTTTATTTTAGTTTTTGCTTTGGGTTTGGCTCTAAGTAGGTATAATTGTAGTTCTTAGCCATGATACCATTTACTTAGAGAACTTATTTAGCCTTCAAAATTCAGTTTACAACGAAAAAACTTATTTGATATCGATGCCAGGAAATCAAAATTTGACGTACATCCATTCATTTTTCTTTCAGTCTACGGTTTCGCTTTTACTGGAAACAACTATTGCTTTTTAGTATTTCATTCCAATGTCCAAAGAGTCTAAGCTTCAGGACCATGGATTAGTTTTAAAGCTTTCATTACACCCAAGCAACGCTGGGCTATACTATTGCTAGTAAAACTAAATTTATAAAATAGTATGCAATAAGTGTTAATGGTATTTACTATAAATATAAATATATATCAGTAAGTATTCCTCCAAACATGTTTTATGATAAAAAGTTTGAAAAGTCTTTAACCTAATCCAATTTCCAAAATCAGTATTTTACTAAAAAACAACAGAACACTGTTTTTTGAAAGTGAATCAGACTGAGAACATTTCATTATACCCTAGTATGTATGTGTGTGTGTGTGTGTGTGTGCAACTTTCATTAAAATAAAAGACAGATAAGGAGCTTTAGTTAAGTTTTTTTTTTCATATAAGTTTACATGTGATCATATATTTTTTTTGTCTATTCAGTACATAAATTATATAAAAATATCATCTACATGGGGGACATATATTTTTGGTTTAGTAACTTTTTTAAAAACCTTTATTTCTATGTGGGACATGTAATAGAGAGACATGGACCAAAAATATATGTCCACTATGGAGATGATATTTTTATATAATTTATGTATTGAAAAAGAAAAATTATGAGATCACAAGAAAATTAATATAAAATAAACTCAAACACAGCAGCTTATCTGTTTTCTTAAAAAAACTTGCAGAAAAGAAGGATATATATATATATATATATTGCTCCAGAACAAAAACAAATTTAGTAAAAGTAAAATCAGGAGTAATATGCAGATGTAATCACACCTATAAATACATCTTTGGATCATACAAAGCTGAATAAAAGTGTTTTAAGATCCTTAAGTAACTCCTGGATGTGAGTTGTGATGCAGTGGTTATTGACTTAGAACAAGAAACTGGAAAGCTGAGTCTGAATTCCAGTGGAATTTGTTGCATTCACTTACGCACACATACCCTTGGGAAAGGTATTAATTCGTCTCTTCCCTCGAGTTATTGGTTAAATAATAAGACAGATTGGGTTTTATAGCCTTGGTTGGCAAATAGCCTTGGGAAAGGTAATGGCAACCTACTGCAGAAAAATATTCTGCCCAGTCAGTTATGTCTCTTTTGAGACATGATCGCCCAAGTATGTAACACATATGACTCTTAACTGACTGACTTAAGTAACTTCTCCTTAATTTTGAAAACTTTTGGTTGTTTAAAAATTCCAGCCACACATTTGTGAAAATCTCTGTTGTACATTTGATAAATGTTGGAAAATCAGGTATTATAAATTGCCTGAATATAAACAAAGCTCTATAATGTAAATGTACTGTGCACTTTTTAACACAACTGGGTGCTGGTCTAATTTAATTATGACCAAAAAGTAATTATATATGTATATAATATATATACTGCAGACAATCCTGTTTCACTGTGTCACAGCTCATCAAAACAAACATCTGACTGCTTCTAACCAGGTCTAAAACCCATTTGAATTAACATCATCAGCAATTCTAACTTCTAAGCTACAGATACTCAGTGGAGAAAGGCAGATTTTAGCATGTTATATACACAATGTAAACACATGCCAGTAGCCCAGAGTGTTCAAATTCATTACTGAATGAACAATATATATATATATTTTTTTTTTCTAAACATATATTGTTAAATCATGTTTAATCATGTGCTGTTGTAAACATCATATTTTTAGAATGGCTCATGAATAAACATGATAGACATTCATTGTCTGTTATATTTAACAATATATGTTCAGAAAATTATCTGCAACCTCAATGCACTATATATATATATATATATATATATATATACGAGTGATTACAGAATGAAGAAAGAATATATATATATATATATAGATACGAGTGATTACAGAACGAAGAAAGAATATATATATATATATATATATATATATATATATATATACTGACACACAGACCCAAGATTGATTGTCTTTTATGGCTTTATCAACCTTTTGCAGGTTATTTAAAGTCAGAAAGTATTTTCAGATTGTAAGAATTATGCAGATAATTATGATTTACTAATATTATACTAATTAACCCATAGTTAAAGGAGATGAGGTGAGTCCTTTAAAGTATACAAATGCTATATCATCCATCAACTAACTAAAACACACAAAGTAAAATTGCACACCCGCAAAATCCGAATTCAAATAACTAAAAAACATTTAAAAAAAACAACTATTACAGACAAAGTAAAATTATACAAACACAAAAGTGGATTCAAATGACTAAAAAGATTTTGGAAAAACTCAGACCAAGAAAAATTCACAAGTCAGTGTGAAAAGCAAAATTCTGGATTCTAATTGAATTACAAATGGAAAATTCATATATGACGTTTTTTTACACTTAGAAGCAAAAAGGCCTGCTGGAGCCAGCAACATGAGAAGCTTCACTATTTAAACCATGTTGGTGACCATTCAAAATCAGTCAAGCATGGGGGCAGTTACCTAACAGACCTTGTAGCAATGTAACAAAAGAAATGTGAAGAAACCAATCCGGATGGTAATGACGCATCACAGATTCATTCCTCCTTTAATTTTCTTTTTCTTCATTTTTACTCCAAGCAACCAAACAACAGTAACAACAACAGCAGCAACAACAGGACACTCTGTTTGCGATAAGTACTATTTCTTTATATCTTCTTTTTCACCCTGTAGCCAGCCTACCAGAAAGAGGAAGGAACATAATGTTATATATCGACAAACAACAAACATGCATATATATAAAAATATAAAGTTATATTTTTATTAATGATGATGAACCGTGTAGAATAGGGAACAGAGAATTGAGAGAGCGCGCTTCTAATGGGTTGACGGGAGTGTAGTCTTATCTGTTGTGTCTCTCTCTTCACCGGCCGATCTCTGTTGCTCCTCTACTGGCGAATCCGTGTGCCGAGGTCTTTTTATAATCTTCCAGAACCGGGACTTTTTCTTCCGGTTTTGCCTCACCCACGCACGCCCACGTAATTCTCAGAGACACCTGTTCTGTTTGCCTCTGTAGTTATTTCCGCTGCTGCCGGAAATAAGGTCAAACGACATCCGTTCCTTTCAAACACCCTCGCTTGCATCAGCCTTCCTCGGGTGGGGCCAGATTGTTATATTACACATAAGACTTTACATTCTGCTACTATCAAACCATGAACTCTAAACCTCTGTGGACATTTTAAATACTTACATTTCTCTTTGAAAAAATTTAACTACAAAACAACATGCATTTTCTCTATGAACATTTTTCTTCTCACAAATATGTTATAGTGTTCAGTTATTGAAATTTTGTTTATATTTTTCTTCTTACAATTTTGTCATTCCATTAATAAATTTCTACTTTCATGTACACATGAAATATTTTATCTTTTCACATTTCAACATCCAACCTTCAACCTTCTAATATTCAAATTGTGGGGACTGTGGTCATGTTTGGCACTAGGCCAATTTACCAAGTATCTCCGGGGCCCCTACACCTTACCCAAGGGTATTTGCTCATAAGTGAATATAACAAACCCAATAGGAGTTGGAACTTGACTCTGATTTCCAGTTTGAGACATTATCTGTTACACTAGCCCCACTTACAGCACCTGATATTCCCAGGCAGTCACCCATCTATGTACTGACCAAGATTGACATTACTTAACTTTTGGCATATGAAAAACAATATTTCAACATAAAATAACTGTAAGATCACATACCCAAGAGTATTCGAAAGTGATCCTACATCCTCAAAACCGTTGTAAATTACTTATCTAATTATTGGATTACATGTTTATACACCAACTCACATATATATGCTTAATTATTTTGATATACTTGTACACATATGCTCTTATTTTTATATAGATATACAATATGCATATAAACATATATATATTTTATAGACAATATATATGCACATGACCAACTATTTGTATAAATATACATTTCTATGTACATATATGTATATACAAATCACTGAAGAGATAGGAGATGTTTGGAATTAACATCTTTTTGTGACTGCCTGCATAAGAACCCTGAATAAAATAACAATCGTGGACCATGTTATGTATACAAAAGAGGTTCTGTGAATGGATAGTAATTTTTTTTCTTTGCCCATGTCTTGTTAGCAACAAAAATAAACACAGAAACTGCAAGTCTATTCAGACACACTTCTCTTATTTTGTTCCTAGGCACATTTAAGTGGCACGTACAATCGTTTGTGCAGATATCCCATAAGCTTCTTCATGTCCTTAATCTCCCTTTTATATTCTTTTTATAAATTTCTCTTATTTGCTTCCATCTTTGTTTTTGGGCTGACTTTTTTCTTCTCTCTTTTTTTTTTTTTTAGGATCAATTGGCTGCGTTATTTTGTACTCTTTCTCTTTTTCTCTCTCTCTCTCTACCCACTCTCTCTATTCTGTTTATCCTTATCACTGAATTTGCAGCATTGTTTCTCTCTCTCTCTACCCACTCTCTCTATTCTGTTTATCCTTATCACTGAATTTGCAGCATTGTTTCTCTCTCTCTCTACCCACTCTCTCTATTCTGTTTATCCTTATCACTGAATTTGCAGCATTGTTTCTCTCTCTCTCTACCCACTCTCTCTATTCTGTTTATCCTTATCACTGAATTTGCAGCATTGTTTCTCTCTCTCTCTACCCACTCTCTCTATTCTGTTTATCCTTATCACTGAATTTGCAGCATTGTTTCTCTCTCTCTCTCTCTACCCACTCTCTCTATTCTGTTTATCCTTATCACTGAATTTGCAGCATTGTTTCTCTCTCTCTCTACCCACTCTCTCTATTCTGTTTATCCTTATCACTGAATTTGCAGCATTGTTTCTCTCTCTCTCTACCCACTCTCTCTATTCTGTTTATCCTTATCACTGAATTTGCAGCATTGTTTCTCTTATAATTTATCTATCAATGTTATCTGGTGTTTACCAATTTTGCTTTTATTTTGTAGCTCTATCCTTGTATTATTAACCTTATGCTTTTTAACTATTGTTTTCTTTCAATCTTCTCTCCTCTTATTTCTCCTTTTTTATTGGCTTTCTATTTTCTATTTACTTTTTACTTTCACTTTTACTTTATTCCATTACCATTTTACCTTTTTTAAAACCCTTTTTTAATTTATTCTTTGTCAATTCCTTTCATTTAATTCTCTTTATATATTTTGCTCTGTTTTTTGATTTAAAAAATTTTTTTTGTTTATAATCATATCGCCCCAAGCAAGGCATTTTATTGCTACTATTTTGCAGGGGGTTACATAGGAGGAAAGTTATGAGAAAGAGTGACAGGTTATACGGGGTGTCAGGAAGTGGGTAAGGGAAAGAATGTATCTGGCCATAAAGAGAGGGATCAGTTTATATATTGATTGTAATGTAGAATTGATCCCCCACTTTATACCCACATTATAATAGTATAGAATTTTTTTAAATTTTTTATAATCATATCACCCCAAGCAAGGCATTTTACTGCCACTATTTTTCAGGGGGTTACATAGGAGAAAAGTTATGAGAAAGAGTGACAGGTTATAGGAGGTGTCAGGAAGTGGGTAAGAGAAGGATGACTATGGCCCTAAAGAGAGGGATTAGTTTATATATTGATTGTAATGTAGAATTGATCCCACAATTTATATCCACATTATAATAGTATAGAAAATTTTTTTTTTCATAATAATATCGCCCCAAGCAAGGTACTTTACTGCCACTATTTTGCAGGGGATTACATAGGAGGAAAGTTATAAGAAAGAGTGACAGGTTATAGGGGGTGTCAGGAAGTGGGTAAAAGAAGAATGAGAATACTGATGAGAGTGGAATGGACGGAGAAGGGAACATGAGAGGGAGGATGCAGGTTAGTGAGATAGGAGATGACTATTGACTTTATATTTAAATTCTTGGATTGTAGCTGTCAGGGAAGTTAGTAAATAGAAGGGAATTCCACGGGCAGGAAGTGCGAGAAAAGAAGCTGATGGAGTAGAATTTGCCTTTACATCTTATTGGTTTCACAGTAAAAGGGTGGGAGCTAGTTGTTAATCTTGTGGCTCGAGTAAATTTATATATAGGGGGCACCAGTGAGCTAAGTTTACCGGAGCAGAAGCCATGAAAGTATTTGTAGAAGAGACACAGGGAAGCCACATTGTGCCAGTGAGAAAGTGACTGTAGCTGCCAAGTCAGTAATGATCACATTACAGATTCTCCATTGAATTTTGTCAAGGACCCTTAGGTGGATAGCAGGAGCACCCGAACAGATATGGCAGCAGTATTCAATGCATGGTAGAGTTATATATGTGCAGGATTGTCTCAGATGGGAAAAACTTCCTGGCCCTACACAGAGAACCAACTTTCTTAGCAGCAGATTTAGGTATGGATTCTATATTGTCATTCCACTTGAGGTCTGTTGTGAGAGTTAAGCTGAGGAGGCACAGTGTTTTGCTTTCAGGGAGACTAGTGGGGGTGGCGGTGGGGTAGGAGCGATTGTCTGTATTATCTTTGTTTCATTTTTTATCCCATTCTGTATCTTATATTCTCTCACATCCTGCATCAATTTTCTCCACTTATAAATATTTGTTTATTTTCTTTTGCTTTTTAACCTAGTGTCTTTTTTATGACAGGTCTTTTTTTTTAACCATTATTCTCTCTCATTCTGATAATACGTAATTCGTTTCATCACAGCTTCATTGTTCTTGTTTTTCATTATCTATTCCCCCACAACATCTTCCTTTTATTTTTTTTTAGGCAATTTTCCTTAATTCTCTGCTAAATGTATTTTTTCTTTTCTTCTTTTTCTGTGTTTATTTTTCTTATTTTCTTTTAGTTTTTTTTTTTTCTTATTCCATATCATTATTGGGAGAGCATTTAATGTTTAGAACATTTGACAGTAAGTCATAATGTGAGGTTTACTAGTAGTACACTAAATATAAATTTATATATATTATATATATTGTTTATATATAGATATATATAGATATATAAATATATAAATATAAATATATATATATAGCCATCTTCAAACAGTCCTGTTTCACTCTATCACAGCTCGACATCCAATTGCTTCTAGCCAGGATTGAAACCCAACTGAATTAACCCAACAGCAATTCTACCTCTAAGCTATGGGCACTCAGTGGGGGAAAGCAGCTTTTAGTGCGTTATATACACAAAGTTATCACACGCCAGTAGTCAAGAGTGTTCAAATTCATTACTGAATGAATGATGCATAAATAATAGTGAGTAGCTAATGTTTTTAAAGTCTATCATTTCTCCATATTGCTCGGTGAGAGTGTAATATATATATATTGTTTCTAATTAATATAAACATTATTTTTATTGAGTAGCCATATTTGATATGCAATCCCTTTTTATTTTGATTTTCTTAAACAATGAAATTAACTACCAGCCTAAATTGAAATTATCATTTATAGTAATAAAAATAATGCTGGATAAAAATTCTATTCAAAATCAGTATCCCTTCAAGCAAGGCAATAAAGCCACTAAAACGTTAATCATGAGCAGAAAGAGTAAAGAAAAGGGTAATCATGAGGACAGTAGATAGTGATTGATATTGCATTTAGATTTTTGCAGATTAAAGTTGGCTGGAAAGCATGGAGCCATAAGAAAGTAAATCCTGGTGAGAAGTGTGGGGAAGGAAACTGTTAGCATAAGATTTATGGCTACATTTAACCAGCTCAACTGTAATTAATGAGATCTTGATGCCAGTCTAGTATTGTGCTTACATTCACAAACTCTTGGCACCAGTGCAAAGAGTTCATTCCAAAAAATTACCATGAAAGCATTTATAAAAAAAGCCACTGAAACTGAGCTGCTGGATCAGGACCAATAATATAACTGATTCTACTTTAGATATTATCAAGGTGTTCAAGGTAAATAGCAGAGGTACCAGAACATATATGGCATAAATATTTTAAGCGTGGACAAATGGTAAACTTATAGATATGTAAGATAGATTCTGGAGAAAAAAATTGTCTAGGATAACACAGTGAACCAAATTTCTTAGCATCTGATCTAGCAATGGATAGATTATCTATCTATCTATCTATCTATCTATCTATCTATCTATCTATCTACTTATATATATATATAAATATATAAATATATATATGATTTTACCAATAAGATCTTGAAAATAACATATATCAAATGATTCCTTATTTCTTTCCTTTTTTTTCACTTTTTTTTCCCGTTTCTTTCTTTTTTCCCTTGTTTATTGCTATGAATTTTCTTTTCCTTCCCGTTCTCCCTAAAGTGAATCTCCAGTGTATTAAAAACTTTTGAATTTTTTCATAATAAAAAAGATTGCTGATGAAGCAAATTTATTACACTGAAATGATCATTCGATATATGAAATTTTCAAAGTTTATTGATAAAAACATATACACATTCATTGACATTGAGGTCACTGGCTGGATTAGTTTGAATATTTAATTTCCAGCAATTAATATTAATAAGCTCTTCCTTGGGATTTTACTGACATGCCACTTTTATTTTGGCTTTAAATATATATATATATATATATATATATATATATATATATATATATATCAACATGCAGTGTGGGTATAGAAGAATCCAAAGGAGTATCCTGTACTTACAGTAGTAGAATAACTCTATAAGAGAGCTCTAAACATATATGCATATAAGAGAGTTGTCAGGACTGGATAAAGGTTCTCTTATATCTGAATTTATCTTATATCAGGATTTCTCTTATATCCGGGTTTGGTCTATTTTATATACATTACCACAGATTCTAATATGGGACTACAGAAAATCTATCTTATATCTGGGTTTGTCTTATATCCGGGTTTATCTGATATCTGGGTCTCTTATATCCAGGTTGTAAAATTTCCATTTTTTGCAAACTTTTGGGACAACCTAATATATATATATAGATATATATGCATACATCTATGCACACTAACAGAAGTATAGACCTTTGCTGAGTAAGAAGTAAAAAATTGAATTGCAACTACTTATAATAATAGCAAAATTATTTCTTAATACTAAGAGAAAGTTATATATCTATTCCTAAAATAAATACACCTTTTGAAAGCCAGCTTACATGACTATAATTTTTTTTAAATTAAAAGAAAACAGTTAAATTCATAACCTTTAAAATATATAATGTATAAACTCAAACTAAAATAAGATAAATAATAATTACATTATAAAAAATAAATTTCAACAAGAATAACATTTACAAACATATATTTATTAGACATTTAGATTGAAAAAGACCTCCAATCCATATTGGACTGGGGTAAGAAATGGCTAGTAAATTTTAATGCTTCTAAAACGAAGCTACTCTCAATTAACCATCATCGACAATCTCACCTACCTCTCATTAGCATGGAACAGGCTTGCCTCCCAGAGAGTAAAACACTACGCCTCCTTGGTCTCACACTTTCAGCGGACCTCAAATGGAATGACTATATCGAATCCATTGCTAAATCCGCTGCTATGAAAGTCGGTTCTCTGTGTAGGGCCCGAAAGTTTTTTCCGTCTAAATCTATCCTGCACATATATAAATCTACCATCCGCCCGTGCATTGAATACTGCTGCCACATCTGGTTGGGTGCCCCTGCTATTCTCCTCGGGCTTCTCGATAAGGTTCAGAGGAGGGTCTGTAATGTGATAGGTACCGACTTGGCAGACCGCCTGCAGTCTCTCTCCTACCGGCGCGACGTGGCTTCCCTGTGTCTCTTCTATAAATTCTTTCACGGCTTCTGCTCCGATGAACTTAGATCACTAGTGCCCCCTAAATATGAATTTGAACGAGATACTAGATTAGCAACTAGATCCCACCCTTTTACAGTGAAACTGATAAAATCCAACCGTAACTTCTACTCCAACAGTTTCTTTCCTCGCACTTCCCGACTGTGGAATTCTCTTCCACACGATTGCTTCCCCGACGGCTACAATCTCCAGGAGTTTAAATGTAAGGTCAATAGACACCTCCTAACACACTAACCTGCTCCCATTCTATCAAACACTCTTCCCATCTGCCCAACCCTCATCTTCAGTATCCTTACTCATCTGTCACCTTCCTCCTGACATTCTCTATGTCTAACCACTCCTTTTCTTTACCTTCCCCTATGTAGCCCTGTGTGCAATAGTGGCAGTGGAATGCCTTGCTTGGGGTGAGATGATTAAAAAAAAAAAAAAGACATTAAATTCTTCTTCTTCTATGTGCCCTGTCCCTTCATGACGTAGGCGATCATGGATCTCCACGTCTCCCTATCCCTTGTGGCTCTTAGTATGTTTGCTCCTGTTGCTCCTGCCAACCCCTGTTCCGTCATCCACCTGATCAGACCCTGCAAATATGTTATCCGCTGCCTTCCTCTGTCTCTCCTTCCTTCTATCTGTCCAGTCAGTATCAGGTTCTCCAGGCTCTCCTTCCTCATTGCATGTCCCAGGAACTTCAGTTGTCTCTTCCTGATGCTCAGCATCAATTTCCTTTTTGTTGCCATTCTTTCTAACACCTCGTCGTTGCTTGTATGCTCAGTCCACGATATCCGGAGCATTCTTCTGTAGAACCACATTTCGGCCGCTTCCAGTTTTGTCCTCATTTTCGATGATATTGTCCAGTATTCACAGCCGTATTGAAGAACTGGCATCACGTAGCAGTCTAGCACTCTTTTCTTCGTTTCTATTGAGATTTTCCTGTGTGTTAGTATTTTGCTCATCTTCTGGAACGCGTCCTTTGCCATGCCAATTCGCCTTCGGATCTCCGTGTCGCACTTTCCATCTCCTGTTAGAACACTTCCTTGGTACTTAAATTCTTGGACTTGTTTGATTCTGTTATCCCCCACATGTATTTGGCATTTTGGGTTGTATCTAAAAATCCTCTATAGTTTACCTTGACTTTCAGTTTGCCTGAAGTATATTTATGAGCATTCTTAATTTTAAAAGATTCTATAAAACTGTCAGCATTTTTACTTCTGTTTATAAATATTTATTGCAAAATAAAATCCTTACATCTGCCTTGATCAAATCTATCAGAGGACAAAATGTGTCAGCTAAGATAAGTTTTTCTTTTGTTTTGAGTGATCTAGGAGATCTAGGTTCAAATCCTGCCAGAGAATGCATATTTTTAAACAAGATTTCTCAAATATTCAGGATGGTAGATGTAAATAAATAAATATACTGTTTAATAATATAAAACAGAACCTCAGCTTAGATATGTGCATCCATTAAAAATAATGTTTAAACAAATAAATTAAAAATATATAGGATTTAGTCCATTTCCTAAATAAATTTACTGTGAAACCAATAAATTGTAAATGCAAATTTTACTCCAGCTGCTTCTTTTCTCGCACTTCCCGCCTGTGAAATTCCCTTCTATTTACTTGCTTTCCCGACAGTTACAATCTCCAAGAATTTAAATGTAAAGTCAATAGTCATCTCCTATCTCACTAACCTGCATCCTCTCTCTCATGCTCATTTCTCCGTCCACTCCCCTCTCATCAGTATTCTCGTCCTTCTCTTATCCACTTTCTGACACCCCCTATAACCTGTCACTCTTTCTTATAACTTTCCTCCTATGTAACCCTCTGCAAAACAGTGGTAGTAAAATGCCTTGCTTGGGGGTGATATGGTTATAAAAAAAAAATTTTTTAAATATTTAAAAAATTCGCAATTAAAATTGTAAAGGTAAAGAAATAAAATCAAAATAGCATCTTAAATTTTAACCAAAACCTCCAATTTCTCTTAGAGCCAAGCCTGGAGGCTCATCCGATAAATAATACTGTTTTATTATTCAATGAATGTGTCTGTTGGGAGTATACATGTGCAGGCGTGGGTAGGTATGTACTTGTTTGTATATTTTTATGTATGTGTTTGTATGAGCGTATATGTACATGTGTGTACAAATGGCAAGAATGGTTGGAAATATGCACTCAAAACAAAGAGGCTAATTTCCTGGCACTGGATGGAGCTCCTTAAAACCAACTCAATTAACAGAAGGAATTCTCTGACTTCACTGTAATCAAAGAATAATTGATTTTTTCTGCTTTGTTTTTTATTAGAGAAAAACACTGAAGAATTGATTAAAATGTCACTCCTTTTCAAGATAAAAAGAATAAGAAAATTAATAACCTTTTCATAAGATGCATTTGAATACCTGAGAAATGGTTCACTTTTTAAAATCCAATTTTACACATGTGGCAAGGGACCAGGTGTCTTTCACCAAGGAAACTTTTAATCACAAGTCTAATATTTTTATAGTTTCAAAAAAACATCTTCGTAATTAGAATGAACTTTTTGGTTACCTAAAACAGAAGAACAGTATCTTCTTTTTACAATTCTCTTTTCTACCCCTACTTCTTTATTTTTTCATTCTATATGATTTAATGAGGTTTTGATATTTAAATCTGAAAATTTTATGAATAAAATTTACTGAAGAGTAAAGCAACCTGTAAATCTCCAAATAAAGAAACACAACCAATTGGTATACCGGGAGAATATATTTATTAGTCCGACTCGTCCAACATGTGGCTATTCTGTTCACTGGTTAAGTACTTTTGACTAATTCATCCTTTCTCTCTGAAGAGCATTCAAGGGGATGAACTCATGACTTAACATTCTTGCTCTTTTTTTCTTTTCTTTAGTTTAGAATAGAATAGTCTTTTGAAAAAGAATATCGAAGATTGAAAATTCATTAAACAGTACACTCCTTGGGCTCTAATATCAGCCCAAGAATTTTAACTGATGGTACTCCCTTTTTTTGTAAAGGTGTCTGCAATTTTTTGATCAGTTGGTACCCAAGAAAACTCTGTGATAATCTTCCTAGCAATCATTTCTCTCAAAATGGCCATCTCAGTGCAAAGTCTTTTGTTCAAATTTTGTGTTGAAGAATGCACTGAGTCATAAAGACAGGAATTTTCTGTTTTGCAGATTATTGGAATGTTGTTAGTGTTATCCTTTAGGTGAAGTAACTTCAACAACGATTTTCTATAAAAAAGGCAGGCTTTTGACATGTCAATCACCATTAATGTTTCACCTGCTAGCGTATTTTGACAACCCTTCTAATACACTTGGATTGCCAAGCAATGGGCATATATTTGATGCTATTTCATACCAAAAAGAGTACATATCTTCCTTGTAACCTTCCATCTGTTAAATTGGCAAAAGAGGCATCACCATATGCAACAATTTTTAAATGTTCAAGATTTCCTAAGGCTTGTGACTTACGGTCTATCACATTTAATACACTGGTTCTCGCTCGATCACCAAAGTTAAGCAAGTTGAGTCTGGTCAGTACTTAGATGGGTGACCGCTTGGGAATACCAGGTGCTGTAAGTGTTTATTGACGGATGTGCGTTATGGTGCAGTGGATATCGGCTCCAAAAGAGAAATCAGTGAGCCAAGTTCAAATTCCAGTTGAATACCCTGCATTCACTTAAGCACTGGTACCCTTGGGAAAGGTATTAGTCCATCCCTTCCCTCCAGTTATGGGTTAAATAATAAGGGTAGGACTTGGGGACCCAGCCCTTAAAAACAAAAAAAACAAGTCTCAATCAATCTTGATAATCGAAAAGAAAAACAGTATTACTAGACACAAAACTTATATAAAAACAACAATAAATTGTTGAAAGAAAAAGGTATTACCAGCAATAAATAAATAAAATTTAGTTGGCAATAAATGACCCGCCATGGTTGATATGCCATAAAAATAAAACAACCAACTAACCAACCTAAGCTAAGGCTTGTAGGTCTATCTAAGATTTTTATTTTTTGTTTTCTTAACTATTCTGTTAGTTTGTTTTATACTTTCTACCTTTTTTTGTTTTAGTAGGGAACTCAATGAACTAACACCATAGTTTAGATCAAGCCTTGTTTGAGCGGCCAGCCAATCATTTGTCTGATTTTGGTAATTTCACTTGTAGACAGTGCATCTTTCGGTTTCTATCTGCATTTACTGGAATGTATGTTAATTTCTTCATATAATTGTCCTGTTCTGGTTTAATATTTTTATACTCCGTCTTTATATCTAATCTTATGTATTGAAATTTGGCATTTTTTTTCAGATTTGACTGAAAATACTTGACAAAGCCTGTCAATGACTTGTTTCAATCATCAAATTTAAAGGTTTTCACTTCTTTTTGGATGATTATTTTCTTTGTCTGTTTATCTGTTAATGATTCAAGAAAACATTTGGACCCTTTTTTTCTAAAAACAGTACCAGAAGCATCACTCTCCAGAACAGGGGAACCATGTGATTTACCCAAAAGTGTTTTACTATTTTCCTCACATTTTTGCTGACACAATGTTGACCAGGGAAGGATAACTCTTTTTTGTCTTTGTGTTCATCCCTGGTATTGTCCATGTAAGGACACTCATAAGTTCAGTGAAACTTGCAGCTACACTTTTTTTTTTTTAATCATATCACCCCAAGCAAGGCGGTAACGCCACTGACATGCAGGGGGCTACATAAGAGTGATAAGATTGGAAAAAAGAAAGCTGGAAACCACATCCTAAACATGGAACAAGGGATGAGCCTCTACAACTGTTCAATAGACGTGGGTGGAGTGTGAACCGGGCGATAGTTTAGTCTATCTACTCCAATTGAGAAAAAATAAGAAAGAAAAGAAAAGTGAAAAGATTGGAAAAGAGAAAGCCGGAAACCACATCCCAAACAGGGAACAAGGGATGAGCCTCTTTACCCATTCAATAGCCGTGGGTGGAGTGTGAACCGGGCGATAGTTTAGTCTATCTACTCCAATTGAAAAAAGAAAAATGTTGGTGGATTGCTAAGTTTTAACTTAGTTAAAGTCCAATCAGAAGCATACCGTGGTGTGGTGTTGCCACCAGGTCCTAGTGGATTTAATTTATTCTTGTCAGTGGAGCGTGTTTTGAGATTGTTGTGGTGTCCTCTTCTACCATGGTTTGCTTTGCCTCACCGACTGGTAAAATGAATAGTATGTTGGTGTGAAGAGTGACCATAATATAACTCACGAGGGTCCAACTGTTTATAGGCAACAAAATCTATTTCATTCTTCACCACAATGAGTGGAGTGTTGCGGGATGAATATCAGGAGACTGTTTGTAAATAATTTTCCTTTACAGTCCTGACATGACTAAACTTTCATTCTTTAGGGTGATATTAGCACTCTTTAATGTCCTAAAAGCAAGTACCAGTTCCAGCAGAAGAATCTTTGGCAGACCTGAAGGAGACTGCCACCACCTTTAAGTTTGCTGTTTTTCATTTTTTCTTTTACTTTTTTCAGCAAAGTCATCGATTACTTCATAAAGTTTCCGATTATCAAAAAAAATTTTTTAAATTTCAATATTTAACCAATTTGGGTGGTGGGGCTCAGTTTCTCATACAACGTTATAGTAAATCAATCATCCATTTTGGAACCACTTGCGTTGGAGTTGCTTTGTTTTGATTTTTTTTTTTTGGATGAGTTGTTGCTCTTGTTTTTGTCTTTTTCAAGTTTTCTTCACTTCTTACAATGCCATTTTCCTTGGAAATTCCAAGAATGGCTTTGTTCAAAACTTTCACAAAGGATTCAGTTATTGAATATGCACAAAAAAAATGTTAATTGCCAAGGATTGACTTACTTAAGGCTGTATGAAAAACTGAGCACCCCATCACCAAGTGTTTAAATGTTGAATTTTTTACAATTTTTTCATGTCAATTTTCCAATTGACATGAAAAAATTTAGGGTTTAATCAATAAGATTGCACTGAAAAAAGTGAAAATAAATTGATAATCAACAAATTTACAGGTGGTAGTAATGTTGTACCAGTGAGTGATTCCAAAATCGATGATTGATTTACTATAATGTTTTATGAAAAACTGAGCCCCCACCATAATTGGTTAAATATTGAAATTTTTCAAACTTTTTTTCGTCAATTGGAAAGTTTAGGGTGTTATCAATAAGATTGCACTGAAAGAAGTTAAAAAAATGAAAAACAACAAATTTAAAGATGGTGGTAGTCTCCTTCAGGTTTGCCAAATTTTAAGTCTTTTTAATTGATGACATGTCAGCTGAAGGTGATAAGAAAGTCAGGCTGTCTTCAGTATGATTTGAATGTCTCATAGCGGACTGTAATGTAAAAAATGTGTCGAGTTTTTCATACAGCATTTCCCTCCCATCCTCGAAATTAAGAGTTGCGACATCCCTATCCAAGACAGCCTCTCTGGATTTTCCGTGCAGGTAAAGAAATACTATAGATGCACATCTTGTTTTTTTCAAGTAAAGTGGCTAGTACCCAGATGTGCATTTCTTTCTTCCATGCGTGGTGTTCGTTTTTATTAAGACAGGTGGAGAAATGTATCTTGAAGCCATATTAACAATCTTTTGTTCTACTCTGCTACCAATTTAAATCTCCAAATAAGTAAATACAAACAATCAATATACCAGGAAAATATCTTAATTAGTCTGACTTGTCAAGTATGTAGTGATTCTTGGTACCCACTTTTCGCTTTTTTGAGGAGAGTTCAAGGAGCTTAACTTGTGACTTAACGTCAATAATATAAAATATTATTATCTTCTGGGATGACAATTTATCATTATTGATATTATTTACATGCAGACTAATTTCTCATCTTTGTTGTTGTTATCATAATATTTCAACCCCTGTGACCTCTGGTCTTTGTCAGGTGCACTTTATTTAACATTCCCCTGCCTATATCTAATTATGATTAACTTAATACTTAACCTGTTTCCATTTGATCCAGCAATCACAATCACTCTGTCACCAAGTTCAGAAACTAATACTTTAGCTCACTAAGCTATTGTCCTGTTGGACAATTCTAGATGGAGAAATTGGAGTCTTAAACCTAACCGACCTGCTGATGAGTGCTGCTGTGATATTACTGTTTCTCTTAAACAGTCTAATGCAATGGTTCTCAACTTTTTAATCCGTCTGTACATGGAGTCAGTCAGTTAAGTGCCATACATGAAACACGCTTGGGCGATCATGTCTCAAAAGATACATGACTGACTGGGCAGAAGATTATCCCGCAGTAGGTTGCCATTGCTTTCTGCGGGAGACTGGTTGCCGACCAAGGCTATAGAACCCGATCTGTCCTGCTATTTAACCCATAACTGGAAGGAAGAGACGGATTAATACCTTTCCCAAGGGTATTTGCGCGTAAGTGAATAAAATGGATCCAACTGGAATTCGAACTCGGCTCCCCAGTTTCTCGTTCCGAGCCAATATCCACTGTACCACAACGCACATCCTGTACTGCTGCCATTTATGGTCAGGTGCCTCTGCCGTTCTCCTCAGTGTTCTTGACAAGCTCCAGAGGAGTGTCTGTAATGTGATAGGTACTGATCTGGCGACTCGACTGCAGCCACTTTCCCATCGTCGAAATGTGGCCTCCCTCTGTCTCTTCTATAAATATTTTCATGGCTTCTGCTCGGATGAGCTTAAGTCACTGATGCCTCCTCAACAGGTGTTTACCCGTGCAACCAGACTGGCAACTGGGTCCCACCCATTCACAGTCAGGTTAGCCAAATGCAGACAACAATTCTACTCCTGCAGCTTCCTCTCTCGCACTTCCCGCCTGTGGAACTCACTCCCGTATTCTTGCTTTCCTGACGGCTACAACCTCCAGAAATTTAAATGCAAAGTTAATACTCATCTGCTAACCACTGGCCTCTAGCTCTCTCCCCTCCCCTGTATAACCTTCACTTTCTCTCCGCCTATGTATCTGTCATTGCACCTGCTTTCTCAGCTTTCTATTGTTCCTTTCTAACTAGCTTGTACTCCTCACACTTTTCTAATTAATCTTTTTACATTTATGTAACCCCCTGCACATCAGTGGCGTTTCTGCCTAGCTCTGGGTGAAATGATTAAAAAAAAAAATATATAAACCACTCTTACTAATAATTTATTTTGGTGGAATACATAGCCATTTAATAATAAAAAAACTTCTTTTTATTTTTTACTAATAGATATGTTTGGGAAATATATTATAGAAATTGAAAATGTATGCTCTTTATTTTGAACTAAAACTAATTTAATGAAAATACACTTGTATTTAACAAGTAAATTCTATGGAACATTTATGTACACTCGTAAAAACTCAGAAACCGTTTTAAAATATGTGAGTAATTATGAAATTAAAAAAGTGCCAATTTATTCAAGAAGATTCCTGGGGTTGATGATACTCTGTGAGTTTTTTTAAATATTCAGCTCCATCAGTGTCAATGATAGTTGAAGATCATCCCTTTACACAATGCTGAGTCCATTACTATATTAATTAATTTATACTAATATATTAATATTTTATTAGCACTTAAAATTAATATTATTTTTAATATATTATATTAAGTTATATAATAAATTATAATCCTTACATAATTATCCTTCTCAGTTTTTTGTCTATACTTCTAAGATGAGGTAATATTTGCATTGTTTCACACTGTAGTCTGAATCTTTATTGCCATGTTTATGATGTTTCAACTGTTGTACATTTCAACCTTGCTAAGAATTTTGAGACCAAACCCTTCATTTTGATTGCTGGGGTATATCATTCTCAATCCATGTGTGATTCCACTTTTGGTAACCATGTAGTTATTTACCTTTAACTCAGTTTTTTGTTCACCACAGCTGTAGTCTGACATTGAACTCACAACTTGTTACCATTCCTTATATTATGGCTGCTACTGTATATGTATAATATAGTTAAATATAAGAATAGGACTCTCATATCATTATTAATCTTTGACTTATTTTGCAATGAAAAGCAATTAATTTTAAATTAAAAGAAATGCCAGTAGTAAATTAATATTTTTTATAATAATGCTTCATCAAGCAAAAATAAAAATGATATTATTACTACTAGTAATAGTATTAATATGCATCAAAACAATAACAGCGTCAATGATAATTGATTATGTGATGATATTTTTCTATAGTTTAATAGTAACATGAGGCTTAATCTCTCATATATAATATTACATTTGATTCAGTTGCAAACTTTAATTCCCTCTGGTCAATGTGGATTTGTGTGCATGTGTTTATGCTCTAGAACAAGCATCTGAATGTGGACCTTACATTTCATCTGTGGTGTGTAAGAGACTACCCACACATCATTGGGTGATTTTTTTTTAATCATTTCACCCCAAGCAAGGCATTTCACTGCCACTATTGTGTAAGGGGGTTACACAGGGGAAAGTGATGAGAAAGAATGATTAGTTATAGGAAATGTCGGAAGGAGGGTGATAGACGGATGTGGATACCGAGAATGGGGGTTTGGTAGATGGGAAGAGTGTTTGAGAGAATGGATGCGAGTGATAAGAGGTGTCTATTGACCTTACATTTAAATTCCTGGAGATTGTAGCTGTTGGGGAAGCAAGTATATGGAAGAGAATTCCACAGACGGAAAGTGCGAGAAAAGAAGCTATTAGAGTAGAAGTTGTGGTTACATTTTATCTGTTTCACTGTAAAAAGGTAGGACCTAGTTGTTAATCTAGTATCTCGTGCAAATTCATACCTAGAGGGCATCAGTAATCTAAGTTCATCGGAGCAGAAGCCGTGAAAGTATTTGTAGAAGAGGCACAAGGAAGCCACATCACACTGGTGAGAGAGTGACTGTAGCCTGGCTGCCAAGTCGGTATCAATCACATTACAGATTCTCTGTTGTATTTTGTCAAGAACCCCAAGGAGAATAGCAGGGCACCTGACCAGATGTGGTAGCAGTATTCAATACACAGGCAGATTGTAGATTTATATATGTGCAGGATGGACTCAGAGAGGAAAAACTTCTGTGCCCTGCACAGAGAACCGACTTTCATAGCAGCGGATTTAGCAATGGATTCGATATAGTCATTCCAATTGAGGTTCGCTGAGAGTGTGTTTTACTCTCAGGGAGGCAAGCCTGTTCAATGCTAATGGTGGGTAGGAGTGATTGTCTATGATGGTTAATTGATAGCAGCTTCGTTTTAGAAGCATTAAAATTTACGAGCCATTTCTTAACCCAGTCCACTACCGATTGGAGGTCTTTCTCAAGCTCGGCAGCGTGATTCGCTTTGTCACTCACGCCAGATTTTTGATCGAGGCAAGAGTAAACTGTGGGGTCATCGGCGTACATGCCTACTTGGGATCTTATGGCATCGGGGAGATCATTAATGTAGATCAGAAAGAGCGTAGGACCTAGGATAGAGCCTTGAGGGACACCCACGTTCGTTTGGTAGTTTTGGGAGGCATGTCCGTTTAATACTACCTTCAATGTATGATTAGAGAGGAATGACTGGATTAGGTCAAATAAATGTCCAGTTATACCATAGCTCCGCAGTTTGCTTAGAAGGCCAGCATGCCAGACTCTGTCGAACGCTTTGGAGATATCCAAGGCAACGTTGTATTTTGTCATTCTCTCCGAGGAGAATAGCAGGGGCACTTGATTAGATGTGGCAGCAGTATTCAATACACGGGTGGATGGTAGATTTATATATGTGCAGGATGGATTCAGACGGGAGAAAAACCTCCGGGCTCTGCACAGAGAACCGACTTTCATAGCAGCGGATTTAGCAATAGATTCGATATAGTCATTCCATTTGAGGTCTGCTGTAAGTGTGAGACCAAGCAGGCGTAGTGTTTTACTCTCTGGGAGGTAAGCCTGGTCCATGCTAATGGGAGGTAGGAGCGATTGTCTATGATGGCTAATTGATAGCAGATTCATTTTGGGTGTTTATATATTTATCTCCGTTGTATATTTCATTTCCAAATTTAAAACTTTGGTGCAGCTGGTCATGTGATTCTGCTCTTAATGGCTGGGATGTCCCCACCTCAGGTCAATCCAGCTTGTAGCTACCATGATGGCGATATTGAGTACAAAGTCTTTTTTGGTATGATCTGCAGAAATATAGAGAATGTGTTTTTTGGTTAACACTGATCTTAATCATCCATAAAATTTGTCATTCCGTCTGGCAGTGTTAATAGGGATATAGTTTGAATCTTTATTTCTGATTTCTGTTGTTCATTAATCATCACAGAATATTGGTCTAAATAGTTGTGATGAAAAGCAGGTGAAATTTGGATAAAAAATAATACTTAAAAATTATAAATGACTGGCAATATTTCATCAAATAAAAATAAAAATCTGGCATAGTCACATATTAAGCAAAAGTCTGCATCATAAAAATACTAAAAAAATGCCTTTAATATACTCTAAAATGTTATATAAATACAGGAATAATTTAATGTTCTATAGAAATGTCAATTTCTAATCTGTGTTATTTTGTATTTATCTATATTTAAATATATATATATATATATATATATATATTCTCTCTCTCATGCTCCTTTCTCTGTCCCCTCCACTCTCATCAGTATTCTCATCTTTCTCTTATTCACTTCCTGACACCCCCTATAACCTGTCACTCTTTCTCATAACTTTCTTCCTATGTAACCCCCTGCAAAACAGTGGCAGTAAAATGCCTTGCTTGGGGCGATATGATTATAAAAAAAAATTCTATACTGTTATAATTTGGATAGAAAGTTGGGGATCAATTCTACATTACAATCAATTTATAAACTGATCCCTCATCTTTCTCTTATTCACTTCCTGACACCCCCTATAACCTGTCACTCCTTCTCATAAGTTTCTTCTTATGTAACCCCCTGCAAAACAGTGGCAGTAAAATGCCTTTTTTGGGGCGATATGATTATAAAAAAAAATTCTATACTATTATAATGTTGATAGAAAGTTGGGGATCAATTCTACATTACAATCAATATATAAACTGATCCCTCACTTTATGGCCACAATCCTCCTTATCTCATCCACTTCCTGATACCCTCTATAACTTGTCACTCTTTCTCATAACTTTCTTCCTATGTAACCCCCTGCAAAGCAGTGGCAGTAAAATGCCTTGCTTGGGGCAATATGATTATATATATATATATATATATATAATCATCTGCTGACAAGCCTGTTTTGCTGTATCACAGCTCTTCAGTGCAGCTAGATTAACCATTTGCTTCAAGCCAGGATTGAAATCTGACTGATTTGTCATCAGATGGATATCTTTCCACTGTGCTATCGGTGTGCAACAGGGAACACGTTATTTACTGGATGTAAAAAACAGCCAATAACTGAGATCATTCAATTTAGTAGCTGAATCAAACTGTGTTCAAATCATTAACCAAAGAACATAGCATAAAGATAATTTTTTATTAATTTGTTTCTAAGCTTTCAGCTCACATGAGCCACCTTCAGAGAGGTCACCAAGACGGTAACACAATAACATCCACCATCACTGATGATTTCTCTGAAGATGGCTCATGTGAGCCGAAAGCTTAGAACCAAATTAATAAAAAATTATCCAAATGTTGGAGAATTTTTTCTTTATTTTCAACTGAAATTAAAGCCAAAATACAACATTTAGAACGGCTCATGATTAAACATAATAGACATTCATTGTCTCTTATATTTAAGAGTATATGGTTAGAAAATTATTTGCTGCCTCGATACACTAAATATACATACCTCTACATATGCCTGCATGTCTGCATCCACACATACATATAAGTACATGCATATGTACACACATACATAAGTTTTTATATTTTTGCAAATTTATTATTTTGTACTTCTTATTTGGTTAGGTGATATTATAATAATTAAAAATATTAATTGTCGAAAGTTGGATTCCTAATTAAGTTCTTGCATTATGTGTGCATGTTTGTTGTTTACATTATATTTATTTTGTTTCTTTGTATTTATTTATTTATGTTTATTTTAATTAGTGCTTAGATATATATGCATATATATATATATATATATATATATATATATATATATATATAGCATAATGATAACCCACGTATTTTGTTTCTGATGAAAGGCCGAGGCCGGTCTGAAATATCAAATATATTTTTTTTTTCTTACATACAACATGTGACCAATGACCACATGTGCATTTACTTTGCCCTCATCAGCCGCTAACCAAGGGTGAATACACATTTTCGGTGGTTTAAAGCGGGACTGCCACCCCTGGCACCACCAGCAGCAATCGCTACTGGGCAAAGTAAATGACAGAAAAATAAAATCAATTGGCACATTGAGACAGATGAAAACGCTTTAACAGTTTTTTAAAATTCAAGAGCAGAACGAGAACGGAAGAAGTAGACGACGTCATGCTTTCTTTGCGAATTTCTTCGAATTGCGCCAAATCCAGCATGACGCTTGTCGAATAATAGATTGAAGGCGACATATTTGCTTCTTTAAATCCCTTCCAGTGACGCTTATTTTTGAATTTCTATCATTATATATAAATATATATATAATGATAGAAATAAATAAATACTGTCAAAAAGAATACATTTTTAACTTTTTGCTATCGCCCGGTTCACACTCCACCCACGTCTATTGAACAGGTGAAGAGGCTCATCCCTTGTTCCCTGTTTAGGATATGGTTTCCGGCTTTCTCTTTTCCAATCTTTTCACTCTCACGTAGCCCCCTGCACATCAGTGGCATTACTGCCTTGCTCGGGGTGATATGATTAAAAACAAAAAAAAATATATAATACATACAGGCTAGGGTTAAATAGGGACTTAGGTGTTTTGAATCATTTTTTAGATACATTTAAAAAAATTTCCTAAAAACAACATTTATAAGTATTATTAAAGATAGGTTTATGTTCACAAATATTTTTAAAAAATCTGTTACTTTCTGCGTCACGTGATGTAAACAATCTTTCTACGAACGCTCCTCACGAAAACGTTTCTAATTTAAATTTTAAAATCATTTGTTTCTAATGAAAGGCCAAGGACGGTCTGAAATATCAAATATAATAATAGAAATAAATAAATACTATCAAAAAAATATATTTTTAAACTTACAACTTTTTAGTAGTTTTTCCTATATATATATATTTTCTAAACATGTACTGTTAAATATGAGTGACAATGAATGTCTATTATGTTTATTCATGAGCTGTTCTAAACATTGTATTTTAGTTTTAATTTCAGGTGAAAATAAAGACAAAAATTCTCCAACATTTGGATAACTTTTTATTAAGTAAACACACACATGCACACACATGCACACACATGCACATACACACACACACACACACAGATATATATATATATATATATATATATATATATATATATATATATATACTGTGTATTTTGGCAGCATTTTTTCATTAATACAGGTTTCATTGAAAATATAGACAAGTTCTGTCTCTTTATTTTGTGTAAGATCTGTTTGTATGATCTGATTAGCTTGATAATGTTGTCATGGAAAGACGACAAGAATTCGCAATAATTGTTGATTTTTATCAGGTCTGAGCTTTCGGCTTACATAAGCCATTATCAAAGGATGAACATTTAATGTTCAGTGAACATAGAACATTTAGTTGAACTATTTCAGCATTGATTATGGCCTAGAACACTTTCCTGAATATTGGTAGAAGACTGATAGGGCGATAGTTGGATGGGTCCGAGGGTTCACCACAATTCTTAAATACAGGAACGACTGAAGAGAACTTTCAGCATGCATGAAAACAGGAAGCAGAAAGGCAGTAGTTAAACAGTTTAGAGAGGACAGGGGAGAGTTCAGGAGCACACTTCTTAAGGACTATCACCGGGATTCCATCGTCACCACTCGCCTTATAGGGGTCAGGTTTTGAAATTATGCGGGATACTACTGTCAGGGTAATATATACGTTGTCCAGTTTGGCCTAAGTTCTTATAGGGAAGTCGGGAGGGTAAACTCCAGATGAATCAAATGTGGAGTCAGATGAGAATCTGCAGGCAAAGCACTCAGATGACATGAGAACCTCAAATTCATGGATTAAAGGCGGTATTGAGGATTTACTGTTGTTCAGCATTCATTTGCAAATCCTCCAATAGTCCTTGGAGCCAAACTTGCGGTCAGCTGTGCGCTGTCGCATTCTCTCAGCAAACAACCATTTGGCATCATTTTGGGTACTCTTGCACTCATTGCGAGCAGACATGAATAGGCGCCTATTTAGGTCAGATAACTGTCTCCGGAATAGATAGAAGTTATGGTTCCTGTGGGCAATGGCAGCCGAACAGGCAGGAGAGAACCACAGAGAGGAATGAGGTTTTAGGCAATACTTCCTGGTGGATATGAAGGCATCAATGCCAGCTTTCACCCATGACGAGACCTCGGAGGCACAGTCATCAACTGGTAGATCGAACATTTTCCCCCAGGGGATGTTGCAGAAGAAATCGCGAAAGGCATCCCCATCAGCTTTTTGGTAGAGGTAGGAGGTCCTATAGGTAGGGGGCTCCTGGGGGGAGTGAGAGTGGAAAGAAATACTGAGAGAGACAACATCATGGTCGGAGTTGCCGAGAGGGCAAAGCTGTGAGATATATATATATATATATATATATATATATATATATATATATATATAATGTAAGTGGTTTAAACTAATGGATATACATTTCACAGGTTAATATTTACTTTTTATAAAAAGTGCTCAATATATATGTAGAACATTGATAGACATATAGTTATTATTATATGTATATATATATAATTATTATTATTGTTATAATAATAGCATTTAAAATAAAAATAAAATATAAAAATTAAATATACTACCATATTAGTTGAATGTAGCAGAGTGTGAGGTTATTATAACTTAAAAGAATTGTGGGTAGAGACCAATGAATATTGGGACATTAGAGTGTAGCAATGTATGTATTTCCTTATCAATATATGTATGACCCTGGAACTGAACCATGTTTTACTGCCTGATAATGATGTATTTCGCATTGAAAGTTGATAGCTTTTGAGTTGCTATTATTATAACAATAATAATAACTATATATATTACGCTCTCACACCCTGATTGAGCACTCTGGAAGAATGGGAGACTTTGAAAACAGTAGCTCCTCCGGCATATACGCATTGCTCATTCAATAATGAATTAGAGCACTATGGCTATTGAGCGTGTATAATGATGTACTTGCTAAAAAGTCTGCCTTCTTCTACCGAACGCTCATAGCCTAGAGGTAGAATTGCCGACTGATGCCAGTTCGGTTGGGCTTCAATCCTGGGTAAAAAATGCAATCGGAGTCTAACCGTACTGATGAGCTGTGATACAGCAAAACAGATCTGTTTGCAGATAACTATATATATATATATATATATATATATATTTGTCCACAGCTGTGTCGTGTTGAATACACCAGTTCTTGTCCTTAACCGAAGTTAAGCAACATCAATCCTGGTCAGTACTTAAATGGGTGACCATTTGGGAAAACCAGGTGCTGTAAATGTAGGGATTAATAATGGTCCACCAGTCCTCCAGGTTTGGGGGTTGGGCACAGGGCTAACAACCCTGTCCCATAAAAACAACAGTTTGTTCCGGAAACAGTAACAAAAAGTTGCTGACCTACACACCATTGGGTGTGAAAGGGTGAGATGATGATGATATATACATTTGTCATTAACATACAAGCTTGTTTTGCTATATCACACTCATCAGTGTGGCTAGACATCCACTTGCTTTTGGCTGGGATCGAAACTCAACCGATTTAGTGTCAGTCGGAGTCGCTAACCCGTAACCCATAGGTGCATAGTATCAGAGAAGTGAAATGTTAGCATTTTATATATAAGTGGTGTATACACAAGCCAGTCAGCAAAAGAACGCAAGTCATTAAATGAAGAGGTAGACATAAGATGCAGGAGTGGTAACTGTTTTTTTATTTTCCTCTCTAGAGAGCTCAATCACAATCAGAACATAATATATTCGTCATCCACATACAAGCCTCTTTTGCTGTATCACAGCTCATCAATGTGGCTAGACATCCACTTGCTTTTGGCTGGGATCAAAACTCAACTGATATGGTGTCAGTTGGAGTTGCTAACCCCTTAGGCATAGGCGCATGGCATCAGAGAAGAGAAATTTTAGCGTGTTATATATTAGTGGTGTGTACATAGGCTAGTCAGCAAAAGAACTCAATTCATTGTTGAAGGGTTATGCATAAGTCGCAGAAATGGTAACGTTATTTTTTTATTTTCTTCTCCAGAGAGCTCAATCGTAATGAGAGCATAATATATATATATATATATATATATATATATAATTGATGAATTTTATTTTTAGATCCAACATATTTTTATTGATTATTGATTCAAATATTATTTTTAGTGGATATTGTATTTGAGTATTGTCTCTATTTATTTGAAACAGTGTTTATTTCATCTAGTGGTCTGCATAATCGAGAAAACTTAATAAAGATAATGTGCCCTCTAGCTGGATTTGAACATGTGTCCTCCTTTATGGGAGAAACTACTGTCTGATCCAGCATGACTGATTGGCTATGGAGTGATCAACAGTCATATCACGTTGAATATACTGGTTCTCACTTGATCACCGAAGTTAAGCAATGTTGAGCCTGGTCAGTACTAGATGGGTGACTGTTTGGGAATACCAGGTGCTGTAAGCGATTATTGACGGATGTGCGTTGTGGTGCAGTGGATATCGGCTTGGAAAGAGGAATCGGTGAGCCGAGTTCAGTTTCCAGTCAAACACCATGCATTAACTTGCGCACTGGTACCCTTGGGAAAGGTATTAATCCGTCCCTTCCCTCCAGTTATGGGTTAAATATCTGAGGTCTGCTGTTCATGCGATCCATGGCAAACTTCTGTACCGATTGTTTGTTATCAGCAGTTCCAAAAAGTGTGGATGGTGCTACACAAGCCTTCACCACTCTAAACAATTCTTTGTGTGGTAGTCTAACTGAGGTTGGACACTCATACTTTGCAATCGACAGGAGAGTTCATTATATAAATATATATATATATATATATATATATATATATATATATATATATATATTTATCACTTCTTATTAGCAATATAATTAAATTATATTATACAATAATTTCCCATTCTTAAATCCATTTTCCCTCTAATTTTATGTTTACCTTCAGCTTAAATAATATTTAAACTGTTTATTTTGGTATTTATGTCATCATAGATTTAAATTTAATTTAATTTCCTTATAATTAATCTAAAATTAAATTTTTTTAAAATAGTTGTTTCATTTATTCTTATTGGTCATATAATTCAATTATATAATAACTTCCTGTTTTTAAATCTCTTTTTCTTCTTGGCAAAATTCTTAAGTTATTTAACCAGTTTATATTGTAGATGTATATTAAATTTATTGAAATATAAGTTTTTATATATTATATTTTTTTATATATTATCTTTTTTAAATTGGTTTTTCATATAAATAATTATTATTAATTCCTACTCACCTATCGTTGTATGTTATCCTCATCATTATGATTATGAGTATCTACATTTTTAGATTTGTTTGATTTATATTTATCCTTGGTACTTTTATCATTATTATGCTTATTATTAGTAATGTTTCTATTATGCATGACATATGATTACGAGAAAAATATAAGACTATTACCATTACGATTAAAGTTAAGTAGAAAAAACTAACAATCATTTGTCGAGTGTAAGTTCAACCACTAAGCTTTAAATTCCAAACTCTAAAGAGCTCAATTGTAATGAGAGCATAATATATATATATATATATATATATATATATTTGTCATCCCTATATAAGCCAGTTTTGCTGTATCACTGCTCATCAGTGTGGTTAGATATCCACTTGCTTCTGGCTGGGATAGAAACTTGACCGATTTGGTGTCAGTCAGAGTTTTTTTGTTTTTTTTTAATCATATCACCCCGAGCAAGGTGGTAATGCCACTGATGTGCAGGTGGCTACGTAAGAGTAAGATTGGAAAAGAGAAAACCGGAAACCACATCCTCAACAGGGAACAAGGGATGAGCCTCTTCACCTATTCAATAGACGTGGGTGGAGTGTGAACCGGGCAATAGTTTAGTCTATCTACTCCAATTGAAAAAAAAAAGAAAAGAGTGAAAAGATTGGAAAAGAGAAAACCGGAAACCACATCCTAAACAAGGAACAAGGGGTGAGCCTCTTCACCTGTTCAATAGACGTGGGTGGAGTGTGAACCCGGCAATAGTTTAGTCTATCTACTCCAATTGCTAAATTATAGGAGTTGTTTTATAGTTCAGGTAAACTAGTCATTAATACATGCATAAATTATCATGTAGATAAACATGTACAGCTATTACACACTCACTTTTATTTATCATATGAACGGATTCTCAAATATACATGCCTATGATCATTGCCAAAATCTCTAGGTTTATCAAAGACTAAATTTTTATCTATTTAGGTGCCGTTATTTACTAATATTCAGTTTTGTAAATTTTATTTCATTTTTTAAAATCCCATGTCTATTATTCTCTTCTGTAATATTTGTGAATTGTAAAGAACTCTTAGGAAAGGTAGTGGAGCAGTTTCTCATTGACTTTTGCATAGTTTTGAATCTGAAGTTTTCCTTCTCTAAGAATGACTGCGATACAAAGCTAGAAAGTTAATCTATTCTGATATTTAACACATAGCTGACATAGAGAGTGATAGATTCATGCCTTTCACAAAGGTATTAGTGTGAAGTGAAAACAACAATTTAGGCCAAAATTGGAACTTGTTTTATTGAGTCCTCTTTCCATTTAATATTTCAATAGCTTATACAAATGCTTTCCATAAGAAATGTCTTACCTTTTTTGCAAGTCCATTTCTAAAACTGTTTATATGCATGAGCAAATTTTAACACACACACACACACACACACACACACACACACACACACACACACACATATATAGTATTAAGACATATACAGTCAGGTGCCATACGTGATACACGCTCGAAAGTGACATGACTGACTTGGCAGAAGGTTATCCCGCAGTAGGTTGCCATTGCTTTCTGTGGTAGACTGGTTGCCAACCAAGGCTATAGAACCCAATCTGTCCTATTATTTAACCCATAACTGGAGGGAAGAGACAGATTAATACCTTTCCCAAGGGTATTTGTGCATAAGTGAATGCAATGAATTCAACTAGAATTCAAACTCGGCTCCCCGAACATGTTCTTAGAATTACATGTACATACATATTTTTTTATTTAGAAGCATAGCACAATATACTGTATTGTGGTCAAAAATTGATACACTCTGTATAAAAGTAGATCATATATCAATATCTATATATAAGAAAAAAGTTTGGCAGACATGTTATTTCATGGTAAATCAGTAGTATGGGCTTATTTCAGGCGAACCATCATCAGCTTCCATCTTTATTGCACAAAAGATTTTACATGAATCGTGTAAAATCTTCTGTACAATAAAGATGGAAGCTGATGATGGTTCGCCTGAAATACGCCCATACCACCGACTCACCATGAAATAAGATGTCTGCCTAAATTTTTTCTTATATTTGCTCTATATGTATTTATAATTTATATACATACATATTTAGAGCTCTCCTAGAGAGTTATCCTAACAATGTATGTACAAGGATACTCCTTTGGATTCTTCTATATCTACACTGCATGCTTATATATATATATATATATATATATATATATATATATATGTGTGTGTGTGTGTGTGTGTGTGTGTGATGCAATAAATAAAATAAATCTGAAAAGACAATATAAATGGAAGAAAAAAGAACAATAACAGAAAAATAAAATAAAAGTTATATATATATCTAGGTGTCAGTCAGTAAACAGTGAGGATAATCCAACAAGATTACCTTAATATAAAATATTAATTGGTAAATGCATAAAGAGAGCTCGATGGGTGTTAACCAGAGCAATATAAATTGGTTATAAATTATAATCCATTTCTATGAGCTTAATTAGCACATATCATCAGACCACACAATATTCCTTCCATTTGGTAGAAAAAATTTTGTCTATATAGATATAGCACTTAATATTTTATATTAAGTTAATCTTGTTGGATTATCCTCAACGTTTACGGGCTGGACACCTATGCCTATATATATTAGCACCTACAAGCATTTTCATGCAGAGTTACACTTCTGTATGTGTGTGCATGTGTGTGTATTCAAATATAAGCATGTTTATATTATGCATGTATTTTTTCTCTGCACACACATCATTGTATGCCTTTTATATTATCATTTACACAGCATAAAAGTGAGAGTAAGTCTTCCAATATTTCATAAAGAATGGACAAATTTTCTATAAAATGGAAAGATCTCTTTGTAGCAATTTCCTGCACACATCTCATAGTTTTCACCTCTTGTCAGAAGCCAGGATTGGCATTTCGTCTTTTATTCGTTCTGAAAGGTGGAGGTAGAGGAAAATAAAAGAAAAAATAGTTGGAGAAAGACAATTTTGATTTGGAAACAAGAAAAAATTGATTCTAACATAAAGCACTGATTTAGTTGCAATTTTTGCTTCACTTTTTTTGTTGCTGATTTTTTTCTCTTCAAGGTTGTAGGATAAGTTGCATTATCTATAGAGCTTCTCAGTTTATAGTATATATATATATATTTATAGATAATCTTTTATGTGTTTTTGTATCTAGATGCAAGCACATATACTTGAGTGAACTGAAGTGTCTTTGATTTTTTGTGAGTATTTATATGTTTGTGTATAAATATTATTAGCTTATATCTATATATGATTATCAATAAAACATGTATGTGTCAATGAGTGTACAGAGCTATATTTGAATATTTGAACTTGTATAGAAAGCATTTTCTAATTCTGTTTACCAGTGTTTTTAAGTAAGTATTTATGTTTACATGCATGAATGAATGTGATCAGTTAAAAAAGATATTTATAGAAATATATATAAATTCTTACGTTAGTATATTTCATTCATATAGAAAACTATCTATTTTTTGTATATTTATTGCTAAAGGAGATATTGGAAAGTTGGTGTTTATGTATTAACAGATGTTTAGTTTGTGTGTGTAAAATGGAATATGAGTCCAGTAATATGTTCAAAATTTTATTTACTGACTGCGTATAATATTTCAGACAATTACATGTAGAAATTTTATGCGATCCCATTGACAGTCATCTTAGCTCTGTCATCGCAGCCCTGTTTTTCAGAGCCTGGGGACTGGAGCAATAAAAGTGAATAATATGGGAAAGATAAATGAGAAAGATCGTATGTTGCAATGGGTCAAGTATGTATTGTACTAGAAAATTCCCTTCTGCAATGTTATGTCCATAAGCAACACGTCATACTCAGGATGGAGAAAAGAAAATTATAGCTGATGTTGCAACATAATATTGATCATGAGGATGATGATGATGACAGTAAAGAAATAATTTTACATGTTGATGATGAAGATGATGGGAATAGAAATGATAATAATAATAATAATAATAATAATAATAATGATAATAATAATAATAATAATGGAGAAAACTTGTCTATTAATTGATATGGCTTGTCCAGCGGATTGTAACATAGCAACCAAGGAATTTGAAAAACTGTCAAAATATAAAGACCTGGAAATTGAAATAGAAAAAATGTGGAAATTGAAAACAAGAGTTGTGCCAGTGATAGTAGGTGCACTTGGAATGATAAAAAATGGAACAAAACAACACATTGAAAGAATCCCTGGAAACCCCAGCTTAAGAGATATACAAAAAATTGTATTATTAAGTACAGCCCACACACTAAGGAAAACGTTATCTATGTAATGCTAGGGATGATAGGGAAGATAGAAAAACATGAAATGGAGTCATAACAACACGCCACTACCTGCCTTAGGTCTCCCCGCAGACTTGGTTGGTAGTGAGACCAAAGCAGAAATCGAAATATGATGAAAAATGACATAATAATAATAATAAGAGTGTTTATAGTAATTTTCATAATCTCAAAAAGGACTAAAGAACAAATTGAAAAAGTATACCAACCAGGAAATAAACATTCAGAATATATGCTAAAACATTTGTATTTGATATACTGCCGTTATGTTTGACAGTAAATATTTAATAAACCTAACAAAATATATTCAAAGCAGTTCTCTTTCGTATGCATAAAGTGATTTAAAAAAAGAATACTGCTTACAAAGGATGGTAACAAAAGTCCATGCCACATTCTCTTCATGCACATACACACATTAGTCTATCTCTTTATATATATATTCTTTTTACAAATGCATACACATGTATAGGTATTTAGTATATCGAGGCAGCAAATAATCTTTTAAACATATACTGTTAAATATAAGAGACAATGAATGTCTATTATGTTTAACCATGAGCCGTTCTAAATGTTGTATTTTTGCTTTAATTTCAGTTGAAAATAAAGAAAAAATTCTCCAATATTTGGATAATCATTTATTGATTTGCTTCTAAGCTTTCGGCTCACATGAGCCATCTTCTGAGAGGTTATTTAGACTGAAATATAATAACATCCACCATCAGCGATGATTTTATTTTGTGTTGACATAAAACTCTGCTTAGCAACGGCAATGGTATAGGTATATGTATTAATAAATCTACATAAGCTCATATAAATTTTAAAAAATACCCTAACATTGTTAGATTTAACTTCCATGAACATCAAGAAATATTAAATTCAAATCACTCAAATGGTCAGTTTATAATATACACCTGATGATTGTGTTGTGCATGAAACTCTGAGCCATGCCATCTATATAGGATAATATATATATATATATATATATATATATATATATATATATATATACCTTAGAACATGCACAAACTACAAACTACTACAAAATTGTACATTTTGTTTTGACATTTTGACATTGAAAGAACAATGTCTCATCAGGGAGTTAATAGTGATGGTAATTATGATGGTTCTTTCAGTGTTGAAACAAAATGTACAATTTTGTAGTAGTTTGTACATGTTCTAAATTATAATAAAAAATATTCATTGGTCTATCTTTATATTGAGTACTTTTTTAAATTAATGTTTTGAACATTGTAATTATTTTCTTTGTCCCTTATTCCTTTGTAACGCCCATAGCCCAGAGGTAGAATTGCTGACTGACACCAATTCGGTCAGGTTTCAATCCTGGGTTAAAAGCAATCGGAGTTTAACCATACTGATCAGCTGTGATACAGCAAAACAGATCTGCCTGCGGATGACTATATATATATATATATATATATATAATATAGTTATGTATCAATTTTACATATATATAATATAAATATAGTATATATATATATATATGTAAAGAAAGAGCAAGAGATAGATAGATAGATAGATAGATAGAAAGAAAGAAAGAAAGACAGACAACAGATAGATAGATAGATAGATAGATAGATAGATAGATAAATCCACTTGTTTTTTACTCAATACAGATAATTTTTTGCCAAATCCCATGATGAGGAATTCCTTTGTTTAAAATTTTATACATCATCCTGCAAAAGAGTTCATAGTAGTCAGTCATGGAAATATTCTTTTGAGAATTTAATCATAAATGAAAAAAATGCCATATGAAATGGAACTTTTATTTTTCAGAATATTTTTATTGTATTACAGAAAATGATGACATTCTGAATATCAGAAACAAATATTCAGATTCTAGAATTATTTACTGTATAAAACAAAAAAAATATTTTAAATAGCAAAAGTACATTTTTTGCATCAACTCTGAAGCCAAAAGGAAAACATTTTAAAGACATTGTAGTTGTTGGCATAGAAATTTCAATATAAGCATAGGATTTGAATAAAGATATTTCCGCTTTAAAAATAAACTAATAATTGTGTTGTACCCCATTCACCTTGATGTCTGTCTAGTTCTATAATAATAATATGTAGATTAACTCACTAGTTTTAATCAGTTTTCCTATTGAAAATATGACATCACCACTAGCCAGTATGTAAAACATTGGCAAAAGTCAAATTTCACACTAATCTCTATTTTTAATCAACATGACAACATGATGAAATAAATAAAAATCTTTGCGTCTTCCTTCAGGCCAAGGGTTTTCTTACTGATTTCATCCATCATCAATCTCTTTGAAATTTGACCATTTAAGAACATTTTTATAGCTCCATACATATACACATAGTTAATCTTTTTCATTTAATTATGAACTTTAAATATTGAAATATATGAACAGAAATTTAGTTTCCATATTAAAAAAATTTTTTTTTAAATGTTCTATTTCCAATTTCATACTGTTATTTAAAGTGTATTGATTCTTTCTTGCTTGATCAGCTGCCATAGCACTTTTTCCAGCTATACCAGAGTAACAGGTTTGATTGTAATGATTGCCATCACTTTGTAATGAGTATAAGCAGGTTCTCAAAGAGGCAAAGTCACTATTTACTGGTAGAACGAGATACTATATAGTCTCTTACAAGTTCACTTCTAGAGATTAATAGTGGCTCTGCAAAAGTATGCTGGACTTTAAATATTGACTCTATATGAAAAAAAACTATTACTTTTCATATTAAAGAATTTTATTAAAATGTTTTTCTTTTCACAGTTTCATATTGTTATCTGAAATGATCAAAATTATTAACAAAGGAAACATAATTTTATTTAATGCTTGGATATTTACCATGAATTTTCTCTTGTTTATTATTTTTAATTCTATTGCATGACAGATCAAACAAATGCAGATGACAATTCTACTCCTTCAGCTTCTTTTCTCACACTTCTCACCATATTCTTGCTTTCCTGACAGTTATAACCTCCAGGAATTTAAATGCAATGTCAATACTCATCTCTTAAACACTTGACTCTAGTTCTTTCTACATCACCCTGTATATCTTTTCCTTTCTTTCCACCTTTGTGACAGTCATCACACCTACATTCCCATCCTTAACTGGTTCGTCTTTCTTTTTACTCTCCTCCTATCTAAGATTCTTATGCTTATGTTGCCCCCTGCACATCAGGGGCAGTCCTGCTTTGCTCAGGGTGATATGATTAAAAAAAAAACTGTCAGAAACAGTATATCTAGTCAATTAATAAATTTTATTATTGAATTTCAATTTTTTTTTCCTATTCTTTTAAATACTTGATTTCTTTAATTGGAATCAGAACAAAGTAATTTTTTTTACCAAGTGTTAACTTTATAATTTTTTGGGGCTCTATAATAATGAGGATTTTGTATACAGAGATTATCTTTCTTATAAACTCTCAAGTTATTCTTCACCCCCAACACGTCTCACTATATTAGTCTTTTATAACATTTGACAGGAAATATCAGAACCATGCATGTGTTCATACAATATCACTAATTTCAGTTAATTGATATTCATCAATAAAAATTGATTCTTCTTTTATGTGCCATGTCCTTTCAGGACATAGGCAATCATGGCATTCCACATCTCCCTGTCCCTGGTGGCTCTTAGCACACTTTCTCCTGTTGCACCATGCAACCCTCATTCTGTCATGCACCTGATCAGGTCCTTTAAATATGTTATCTGCAGCTTTCCTCTGTCTCTTTTTCCCTCTATCTGGCCTGTTAGTATCAGGTTCTCTAAGCCCTTTTTCCTCATTGCATATCCTTCAACTTCAGTTGTCTCTTCCTGATGCTCAATATTAATTTCCTTTTTGTTTCCATCCTTTCCAAAAATCTCGTCATTGCTCACATGCTCAATCCATGATATCCACAGCATCCTTCTGTAGAACCACATTTCAGCCGCTTCAAGTTTTTCCTTCATCTTCACAGATATTGTCCCACATTCACTACCATATTGAAAAACCGACACCACATAGCAATCCAGTACTCACCTCTTTGTTTCTAGCAAAATTGTCCTGTTTCTTAATACATTACTCAACTTCTGGAATGCTTCTTTTGCCATGCCAATTCGCCTTCGGATCTCAGTGTCGCACTTTCTGTCTTCTGTTAGAACATTTCCCAGGTATTTAAATTTCTGTACCTGCTTGATTTTAGAGCCCCTCACTTGTAATTGGCATTTTGGACTGCCCTTTTTGCTGATGACCATGTATTCGGTTTCCCTCTACTGGGCACTAAATGGTTTCTTTCTGCTCATGAAGACGTTATCTTTTGAGTAGTTAAGAGTAAGTGTACATTTCTTTTTTTTTTTAGTTTCAATTTCAGATTATTATTATTTTCTGTTTCTATAGATGAATGTTTAATTTTTATGTAACAAAAAACATTGATTATTCATGATAAACACTTACATTTGTCAATGAAAACATTCCAACATGAGAATTTTTACAGTTTAGAAAATATTTTTATCAGTGCCAAAAAATTTTACCAACTTTTAATTTTATTGAACTGACAAGGACAGAATGTAGAAATTGGATGAACACGTATAAAGGCGATTTTGTATTGACTCAATTCCCTTGACATCAATACTTTTCCTGTACTTTTTTATTTACATTAGAGTAACTTCCCTGAAATCTTTTCTGAACAGTATTCACCAAGAAATGCAATGACATTAATCCTTATAATCATCAGTAATCCATAAAATCAGGAATCAATATTGCCTGAAGCATCAATGTGTGTTAAGAAACCATTTGTTATTATATATTCTACTACACCACCAGATGAATTGGTGGAATTGACTGAACTGTTCTTTATAGACTTATCTGTAACCTGGGAGTGGGGGCCAATTTTGCATTGGTATTTTTTCTCCAATGTTTTGCTGGACGAGAACTGATGAGTCTTGAAGGTAAATAACATTATAGATTTTTTTATAACATTGGTTGGACTTTTGGATTTCTTTGCATTAAATATTGTGATTGTGACTGGAAAGATGTTTAATAATTTGAAACGTAGTCCGACTTAAATACGCCTGGTTGAGAACTGAACTAAAATACAATGTGAAACTTCATGATGATGCTGATGATGATGATGGTGGTGTTAGTGGTGTTGGCAGTGGTTGTTGTTGTTGGTGGTGGTGGCGGCAATGGTTATGTGCATGTGTGCTATAAGATTTTACAGAGAGTAAGGAGAGACAGTCAGTCAGTTAAGTGCCATATGTGATACATGCTTTGGGAGATCATGTCTTGAAGAAGACATGACTGACTGGGCAGAAGATTATCCTGCAGTAGGTTGCCATTGCATTCTGCAGTAGACTGGTTGCCAGCCAAGACTAAAGAACCCAATCTGTCCTGTTATTTAATCCATAACTGGAGGGAAGAGATGGATTAATACCTTTCCCAAGGGTGTTTGTGCGTAACTGAATGCTAGAAATTCAACTGGAATTCGAACTCGGCTCCCTGATCTGTCGTTCCGTGTTGACATCCACGGCACCACAAAGCTTCATGTATGGGAAAATAATTGTGATGAGTGAAAAGGGAAACAAAGAACATTGCCATCTGAATCACGACTCAATGCATGTACATTGCATCAAATTTTATTTTGCAAGTTAGCATTTTCAGAATAAATTTTGGCAAATTTTTCAGAATATTTATTTGAGCAAAATTTTATGCAAGTTTCAGCTCAGAATATTTCTCATTATTAAAAATACTGAGAAAAATTTCTTTTCTGAGATGTTTGTTTTTGTTATGAAAAATAAAATATAAATCTAATCTAAACTGGAACTAATAAATGGAAACTTTGTCTGTGTGTGTGTGTGTGTGTGTGTGTGTGTGTGTGTGTGTATCCGTTATGTATAGACTCCGAAACGGCTGAACCGATTTTCTTGAAAATTTACACAGTTGTACTATAAGCATCTGCGGAGTGTTCTTAGCTAGGTTTTGTATCGAGGTACCCCCGATAAATATCGAAAATCGATAATCGAAAAAATCGGGTTATAGAAAGAGTGGTCTGATTTTAATCAAATTTGATACACTCATAGACAAAGACATAAGAAACAATATTCATAAGTTTCAAGGTTGCAGTTCTTACAATAGTGCAGAAAATTGATAATATATGCATATAAAAGGCAAGCTGTTTGTGTGCGTGTCTATTTTTCTGTCTGTATGTCCTTTATACAAATCCAAAATTTTTATCCGATTCTCAACAAGCTTCACACAAATATTCTTTAGGGTGAGTCTGAGCTCCAGGACCATGGATTAGTTTTAAAGCTTTCCTTACACCCGAGCAATGCCGGGCTATACTGCTTGTTGAAAAATAAGTACAAATCATATGGAAATATATATTTGTTAAATACAGTATCATATAAACTTGAATAAATTATTATTTATTACTTCACATGTTAATATAGAATCCTTGATGTTTTGTAATCACTAACAGATTTTGGTAACTTTTCTACTATTTAACATTATAGTTGCATTAGTTCTTTGTTATTTTTCCACTTCCCAGAGATTTTCTGCTTGCATCTTGTTTTCCATTCTCATATCTATCTATCTATCCATACATAGATATATAAATTTATATATATATATATATATATATATATATATATATATTTATTTATTTTCACTTAAAATTAAAGCCAAAATATGATGTTTAGAACAGCTCATGATTAAACATAATAGACATTCATTGTCTCTTATATTTAACAGTATATGTTTAGAAAATTATCTGCTGCCTAGATACACTAAATATATAGGTATATATTTTCTGTTTTTAAATGAGTTATTTCACTACCCAGGTTTCTACCATGAGTGGTGTCTTCAAGCAATTTTTAATAAGAAAAATTAAGAAACAATACAAAATTGGCTAGCCACATGTAGAAATTGAAATCAAAATATGGAAAAGACCCAGACATAACGTGGAACATTGTAAAAAAAGCCAAGCCTTGTGGAAAAATATGTTGACTATGCCAAGAAGAAAAATTAGAAATTATGATATTTCAAATTAAAGACAAACTGTTAAATGAAAGAACAGAAATTATGATGAAATGCATCCATGCTAAGAAATACCTCTTAGGTTCATACAACCATGGATGAAAATATCATGATCTGTTTTAATTTGAAAATTGGGCGTTCATATATTCCCTGTCACATGAACATTCAAATAAAACATCGTTACAAGAGCGTTCTTAAAAAGAAAAACGGTAAATGATAAAATCAGTTATTAAAAATTGCCTGAAGACACCACTCATGTTAAAAACCTGGGTAGCGCAATAACTCATTTAAAAATGGAAAATATTCAACATTTCTACAATATAATTGTATTGAACACTTTTTAATTCAAATGTGTACTGGTCTAACCCTATTATGACCAAAAACTAAGTATTAAACAATCAATATATATATATATATATATATATATATGTAAAAATATACTCAGTTATAATCTGAGATTAAGGACAGAATGGTTAAATAAAATAAAGACTAGAGGAAAAGTGTATTTTAAGTCATCTATTTTTAGAATAAAGCTCATTTCATCTTTTTGCCTTGATAAAGTCCATCACAGGACAAAACGCGTAGGCGATTTAAAATACAGTTTTCCTCTCATATATATATATATATATATATATAGTGAAGATATTACTATAATACCCTCATTAAACTTTGAAGTCAGTATGAATGAAATAACAATACTCAGCTAAGTGACAAGTTTCCCCACATAAATTCTATTAATTCTGTCTTTATCTTAATACTTGAACAATTTATGACAAAAAAATTTGTTTGCCTAAAATGCCTCTCCTCTAGTAAACTAGTGAAAAAGAAAAGTAATTTCGCCATTAAAATACCATTACAATTTATTGCTATATATACTAATATCTAGAGAGACTTGGGGAAAAATGTGATACCTTTTTAGGCATTTTTTGCAATGTCGGCAATAGTTAGCGTTGCAGAATGTAAAAAAGTGTTGGCTTGAATGAATATACTCTTTATCTTGAAGCTTCTTGGTTGTAACTTAGACAACTCAAAAACATTTTGTCTGAGAACTTATGATAAATGAGTTAAACTGTTGTTGTCTAAATTCAAACTAATTTCTCCATGTTTAGAATTATTTTTTCACTTTTTTCACAAGTGTAATTTGCTCTGAAGGAAGTCATTAATTAAGTTGAAATGAAAATAATTAAATGTTTTTATCTTGCTGCTATAATTCTTGTCAGTTGTAAAAATTACAAGGAATATGTCTGTATATGTAAAAATTACAAGGAATATGATATTAACAGATGAAAAAACAATATGTCTTAACTTTTTTACAGGAAAAATATATTATTTACAGTTTTATACTGAAGAAGAATATCTTGCTTATAAATTCTCTTCAAATTCTACTCTTGACTTATCTGGAGTATTTTTTGACCAACTTTCCACTTAGAATTGAGTCTCTATGGAGTGATATGCATATACCTCTGGCCATGGTTTCTGCTATCATCTCTAAACTGGATCCCTACAAAGCCTGTGAACTTGATGATATGTCTGCAATAGGCCTTAAGAAAAGGTACTCCTGAAGATAGCTTATCTTTTTTTCTAGCAAAATTCTCTCCCCAATTGATGAAAATTTAGTCTTGGCTAAAATAAGTCTTAGATGAAATGATCACTACGTAGTCAGGACAGCTTTCATTCTAACAGAATAAATAATAGCGTTGTGTATTGTAAGGTAATTTGTGACTAAAATGAATGTATTTTGGAAAGTTCAGTTAGTTTTATATAACACTAGCATCATAGCCCGGCATTGCCTTGTACAACTCTTTTTTTAATAAGATGATTAATGCAATGTGTTGCGATTTCTGAGCACTTGTAGTCACAGCCTCACTTTAAAACTCAGTTATATAAAAAAATAATTGTCATTTAAAAATTGTAAAAAAATTCCATTAAAAAAATCTATTTTTTTTTGTTTGGTATAAACGTAAGTTGATGTTTTATGTGACATTGTAAACAATATTGTGTTTGTTTTTGTTTCAAAATTACGGGGGAAAATATTTACATTTTTTGTTGACGAAATGAATTTCAGAAATTTTCGAAGAATATTTAAAAATGTAGACATCTAATTTTAGAGGTAAAAGTAACATTAATGACACACAAATTACAGACAGCTGATTTCCTGCATGAAATATTTAGCAAAAAAAAGATTTATTTCTTTTAATTTTATTTTCTGAAGTATGAAATATTAAATCTGAAAAAAAAAAGACTTAAATAATTAAATTAATCATTGGCACTTTTTTTTTACATATTTTGTTTTTGTTTGAAAAAACACATTTTTTTTTAAAAAATTACGGGGAAAAATATTCACATTTTTTTGTTGACCAAATTAATTTTTATTCCAACGTCTTAAAAATTAATTTGGTCAACAAAAAAATGTGAATATTTTTCCCTGTAATTTTGAAACAATTAATTGTTAAGACGTTGGAATAAAAATTAAATATAAAGACTCATTTTTTTTTTTTTTTTTTTTTTTTTAGTCACGTTTGACACATGTGATTTGATTTCTGTGATGTAATTCAGCAACCATCTTAGATCTTAAATGTTTTACGGAAGCAAATGTAAACAATCGTGTCCATTGGCCAAAAAGTGTGAAAGGGAAAATTACTGAACTTAAACTCAAAATGTATGTGCCGACCTAGCTTCCCTGTACATATGTGTCCCTAGAAAGTTTGAATGGCGTAGCTTAAAAAATGTAGACATGCATAGGGAACAGTCACACACAGACTCACAGATTGCCTTTTATATTTATAGATATAGGTTTATAGATATATAATTAGAAGTTAAGTACTTATACATATATAATAGTATTTGATTAACCATAAAAGATGCAGATGGTCAGAGTAGAAACAAAGAAAATTGTACAAAGACTTATAATGTCTCATTTCTTGTCTTTGAAAAGGTGACTCAAAATCTTACTCAAGTTTACTTAATTTTACATCTTTGTTGAGAATAATGTAGTTCAAATTATACATGTGCATCTCAGCCAATTATTAGGTTTTCAAAAAGATTATTTAATTTTGTCACTAGATGACATTAAAAGTGGTTATACTTTTAACTAAAATTATTAAAGAAATATCATTTTTATTATAACAGCTGTCAATGTGCATTTAAACAAAACTGTTCAAAATGTAAAGTTTTTTGTTCATTTACCATATTCAGCAGATGTCCATTGTGGTGCAGTGGATACTGGCTTGGAACGAGAAATCGGGGGAGCCGAGTTCAAATTCCAGTTGAATTCAGTTCATTCACTTCTGTGCAAATACCCTTGAAAAAGGTATTAATCCGTCTCTTCCTTCCAGTTATGGGTTAAATAACAGGACAGATTGGGTTCTATAGCCTTGGCTGGCAACCAGTCTACCGCAGAAAGTAATGGCAACCTACTGAGGGATAATGTTCTGCCCAGTCAGTCATGTCTCTTTCGAGACATGATCACCCAAGCATGTTTCACATATGGCACTTAACTGACTGACTGATCATATTCAGCAAATATTGCACCTTTGGATTATTATCTATTATTTTTTTTTTTTACAGAATCCTCTTAATGAAAAATTTCAATTCAGTAGTTAAAACCTGACAAAATTTGTGAAGAATCCATTTCTAATTTAGGGAAAATTATTTTTTCATACATACTGACCAATGAGACTTGGTTTCAAGCTCTAGTGACAACCCAAATGAGGGGAGGTGGCTTGTGAACCTAATTTTCTCAATATATTGAGCTCAAGTCAGTAGATGTAAGAAGACTTTTTGACAGCATGGGGACAAGAATTCAAGGAGCAAGAAAGCTTTTTTGACACCAAGAAGAGAGCATCAAAACAGCACCAGTAATCAGCCAGCTGCAGAAAGACTAAAGAATTTTGAAGTTAAAGTAAAAATTCTCTGGTGATTGGACAGCTAAGAATAAAAAAGAATTTAAGGGAAATTTTATCAAGCATGAACAATATGATTTTTAAAAGGGACTGTTCAGAATTTACTATATGTCCCAGAGACGTTTATGGGGTAAGTAAAAGTAGGTGTCTTCATTTTTTCTCAAAGATGGTGGCACCTTTGTTTCACTAATGTCTTCTTGAGTTGTTTTCTCTTTCCGTCTTTTTCAAAATTTTTGACTTTTCCCAAACTGTATTTTTTTGCATTTTTCAGTGGTAATCTTTTTACTTGAAACTCCCTCCTGCCTTAATATGTGCACAAGAGGAAATCTTTTTGCAACTTTCATATAACATCCCCAAAACATGAATAAATTCATTATTTCACATTTTAATATAGACTCCTGATATTGTGTAAAAATTTTTCAGTCTTTCATCCACTGATTTTTTACAATATTTCTCCTGTTTTGACTTTTTATTGCTTCTTGAAGATATTATTTGCTTGAAATTTTGCTTTTCATTCTGATATACGTTTTTTTTTAATGATGGACCACAAATTTTCTAGCATTATCTTCAGAAGCTGGTAGACGAATCCATTAATTTAGTGTCATTAAAACATCTGTTGTGTCAGGAGGTCAATACTCAGATTTGAGAGTCTTTAGATATCAGAAATTAAAACGTAAATATCAATAACAATATTATATTATACATTATTATTTAGAATATTACGAACAACTCTTGAGTTGCATAATAAAATCACACACCTCCAAAAAAAATTATAATCTAAACTTATTTCTAAATGGAACTTTGTTTCTGTGTGTGTGTGTGTGTGTGTGTGTATCCGTTACCTATAGACTCCAAAACGGCTGAACCGATTTTCTTGAAAATTTACACAGTTGTACTATAAGCATCTGCGAGTGTTCTTAGCTAGGTTTTGTGTCAAGGTACCCCTGATAAATATCGAAAATCAATAATTGAAAAAATTGGGTTATAGAAGGAATGGTTTGATTTTAATCAAATTTGATACACTCATAGACAAAGACATAAGAAATGATATTCATAAGTTTCAAGGTTGAAGTTCTTACAGTAGTGTAGAAAATCAATAATATATGTATATAAAAGGCAAGATGTTTGTGTGTGTGTCTGTTTATCTGCCTGTATGTCTGTATTTTTTCAGCCCTTTTGTTTTAGTTTTTGCTTCGGGTTTGGCTTTAAGTAGGTATAATTGTAGTTCTTAGTCTCAGCCATGATACCATTTACTCAGAGGACTTACTTCGCCTTCAAAATTCAGTTTACAACGAAAAAACTTATTTGATATCGATGCCAGGAAATCAAAATTTGACGTACATCCATTCATTTTTCTTTTAGTCTACGGTTTCAGTTTAACTGGAAACAACTATTGCTTTTTAGTCTTTCATGCCAACGTCTAAAGAGTCTGAGCTCCAGAACCATGGATTAGTATTAAAGTTTTCATTACACCCAAGCAACGCCGGGCTATACTGCTAGTTATTTATAATAAAAAAGTATTATGAACTGATATGGTATATTTAAAATATTAATATACCCTGACAAAATTTCTCAATAATGGTTTGTTAATATCGATTTTATTGGAAAACTTTGACTTAATAATAACATCTAACCTCTTGCACCTTTCTTTCTTATTTTAACTGAATGCCTGATTTACAATAATTTTTAATTTTTATGTTTACATACACTATTGGCCATAATTATTAGGCCACCTCAGTGTTTTAAAAATATGATGTATTTCATATTATTTTTAGTATTTATTGCAAAGTGTATAATTGTAAATGAAAACAGAATGGTTCTTTTGTTAATATTGCACAATAACATGTGCATCACATGTATTTATAAATATTTGATAATTATCTATATTGCAGTTTCATCAATGAAAGAATGAATAAAATTTAGGGTGATTAGAGTTCATCTTTGCATCCTTGCCTTGTAAAACTTTACAAAATAATAATAACAAAGAATCATTCTATTTTCATTTAGTAATAAATACTAAAAATAGTATGAAATACATCATTTCTTTAAAAAAAAACTGGGGTGGCCTAATAATTATGGCCGGTAGTGTACATTAGTAGAATTAGTTTTAATTTTGATTAGATGCTACCACGAATCTTGTTGGAAGATTATTCCTTATTTTCATCCTTGCTCTTTTTATAATCAGTGTAAAATGAGAGTGTGGCAAAATAAACTTAAAACAGCAACTGAATTGTGGCTCTCCCAGCTGGTATCCCAAGCAAGTCTTTCCTTCTTGAGCTCTGTCTCAAAATGTCACTGACAGATGTTTCAGCCAGCAACTGTGAACGTTCTCATTTTTTCCCCCCTCACGTTGCTTTTATATCTCTCCATGTACCCATAATCCATTTGTATCTTCCTGTTATCCCATAATGCATTGCACATTTTTAGTGTATAAAAATGCAATGCAAGTCCCCCCTCATTCTTTTACATTATCTGGCCGAAAACGGATTATGTCAGAGCGGTAAATGCTTTTTCTTTTAACTTTATTTTAGCTGCAGTAGCTTTACACGCTAAGCAAATACGGGCTCTCTTTTGGCGGGGACAAGGCATTCGCAAACAGTAGTGCTAGTCCCAGGTTGTATCTCGTGTCTGCCACAGAGAGTTTTAATGAAAAAGGAATAGAATGAAAACATTGGATATACTAAGAAAAAAAAACGTATTAAACAATTGATAACACTCCATACAAAACTGAATTCAAGATAATAATGGCAGTATTTTGTACTTTACTATGATGAAGGAATTTATCAGACATTAAAAAGTCATTTTTAATGAGTTAAGTTTGTGCTTTCTTTCAGATCACAAAAATTGTGCTTTAAAAAAACATACCTTTTGAAGGACAAGGATTTTTAGACTGGTCTAAAATAAGTGTTAAGCTAAACTTGTGATCAAAATGACATATTAATAATGTCGTTTTGATCACAAGTTTAGGTTTGTTATTCTACATTAATCAGGATTTCTTTTGATTCACAAATGCATTTCACTATACATGTTGCCCACACTAAGAAAGCAAAATCTAAAATAAAAAAATCATCTTCTGTCTGGAGACTACAAGCATTATATCCAGTCCACAAAACCAATCCCCTTAAAACTATAAAATACAAAAGTCAATCATGAATGTTGCCACCAAAAAAAAAAAAAAACAAGAAAAAGAAAGATGAGCTTAAAAGCCAGAACCTGTTAAACCACTGATATAAAAATTGCATACCCCACCAACAGCAGACAGTTCAGTTGAACACCTCAACCTTATCAAGTGACTGCTGGCACACTTACTTGCCACACTGGTGTTGATTTTCAACCCTGATGATAGATGCATCATCCCTGCAAAAAAACACTCATGCTACTATGTGGGTTCACTAATCCCCTGCAAGCCTTTCTTATTGTCTTCACTATGACCTTGGTCAACCAACCCAACAAATCTGTCAACTCCCGGCCTTACCAACAACACTCTTACACCTTATCTCTTTCCTTGCTAACGATAACTAAAGAATCACATATCAAAAGTTTAGTTACCTTTTCACACAATTACATATGCTGGCATTGAGCATTATATATATATTCTGAAAAATTGATTAATACACACTTGTTGAAATTTTAACCCTTGTCCATTTTTTCCTTGGCAACCATAAAAGCTTCATAGCATCTGAAAATAAACAGAAAATTTTACTCTTATGCCTAACGACTGATTCATGAATGCATTTTCTTTTGAAATAATAACAAAATAGGTTATACTGCTATTTATATGATTTATAAATATATTTTACAGGAAAAACAGAAATTATTCATATGTTGCATTTAATAGTTTATATGTACAATTTCTGGTGGTTTCAAGAAAACACTCTCTTTTAGCAAGGTTTGAATGATTTGTCTTTTTAATGTGTTTTGCAAGAAGTTTTGTAAGACAGTATTGAGACTGAGAGCTCACAACAAACTGTATTTTGCCAGTTAGGTTTCATAATGTTGTATAGACAAACAATAAAATAGAAACAGTTCTTCTACAGTCTTGTTAGCAGACAGAAATAATATCCAGAAAAAGAATAACAAAAGTGTTACGGTAAAAGCCAGGTGATGAATATTGTTACAAATAATTTCCAACCATAAAACAAATTGATGGAAATAGAACACTACTCAGCTTAAAATATTGCAGCATTGTAATGATGGAAAAACATGGCCACAGGGGAACAATTACAAGAATAGATTAATCGCTGTATTATGGACAGTGTCCACAAAATGTGATTATGGCCACTCAGGCATGCCTGACTGGACTACCAATTTGTCACAATTGACTATGGAGATTAAAAAAAAATATAGTTCTTTTAGAGTTCCTGTTCTGTCATTTTATCTTATGTGAGAAATAAAAAAAACAAACTGTTTTATTGCTGAGAGAAATAATTGCAAAGAAAAGGGTACTGACATCTGCAGTCATTAGAAAGGGAAATCACATGGCAGTAAGATGAACAAAATAAAGATTCTAATATTTAAAAAGTACTTCTTATCTATTTATGTGTGGTTTTAAAACTATTTTAAATTACTTTTATATATATATATATATATTCCTAATTCTTTTGGGAATGATTTTAAATTTATACATATTTGTAGATACATGTATTTCTTTTAAACAATTTTTTTTTTAAATTCTTAGACAAGTTTTTATCCTTATTTTTTTTCTCTTTTTTAGAAACAACTTCAAAATTATATAAATTTGTTGCTATTTGTATTTTTTTTACTTTAAACAAATTGTGATTAATTCTTAGTTGAAGGTTGTTTTTTTTTTTAGTAGTTTGGCAAGAAAATTGGTTCATACTTTAGGACGAGTTCATGTACGGTTCACCTCTTAATGTAAATTGGCTCTGACTGTCATCAATCGGAAGCATTTGCAAGACTTTGTACAGGGCCCAAACTTTATAACTTTTTTTTTCCAGTGTTTGAAAGTGCTTATTGAGGGTGGACCAGAGACTGATCATGCCTGGTCAGGTCAGCGTGGTGAGGAGGGGTATGATTTTGAGAGACTCGAAACCCCCTAGTGATCCACGCAATGACATCAATGACGACACCCTCTAGTGTCCCCACTACAGTGCGTATGTTTGAAATCATCAATAAGACTTGATTGTTGTTTGCTTACCTTACATATTTATATTCATTATACCTGCTTTTTCTTAATAAAATAAATATTTTGAAGTAAGCAATCAATGCACAGTTTAACAAATTTTACTATGTAGAGACAATTTAAGAGGAAGCTCGAAAAGAAAGCTAAGATCTACAAGCTTCAGCATTTGTTTTTATTTCTGAGTTGAGGTAGTATTTTTTGGACTATTGTCTTCATCTTCATTGCCATTTCCATGACATTGCGGTTGTTGTACTCTCTGGCCTTCTTCAGGTGCTAGGAATTTCAAACCAAAGAAAGCTGGGGTGTACAATGACTGAAACAACAATGATGAGGACAATAGTCCAAATAATGTAAATTGTGTATCTACTAATCTTTGTCAGAATAATAATCTTCAGGATTAGTTAATACAAAAAAATAATCTTCAGGATTAGTTAATACAAAAAAATAGTTAAAAAGTAATCCTTTTCATAATTATTCAATTGATTGCCTTTTTATCTAATTAAACCTTTTACTGAATAAAACTTCTAATCAATAATATATATATATATATGTATATATATATATATATATATAAATTCTGATCAAATATAGATTAAATATGGATTAGATAGAATGATTGGTTATGCATATATCTATATCTATATACTTATGTGTGTGTGAGTATGTGTGAGTGTGTGTATTTGTGCATTTGCACAGAAATCCATTTTTAATAGTCAGTCATTTAAGTGCCATACGTGATACACGCTTGGGCGATCATGTCTCGAAAGAGACATGACTGACTGGGCAGAAGATTATCCCGCAGTAGTTTGCCATTGCTTTCTGCGGTAGACTGGTTGCCGACCAAGGCTATAGAATCCAATCTGTCCTGCTGTTTAACCCATAACTGGAAGGAAGGGACGGATTAATACCTTTCCCAAGGGTATTTGAGCACAAGTGAATACAATGGATTCAACTGGAATTCGAACTTGGCTCCCCGGTTTCTCATTCCGAGCCGATATTCACTGTACCACAATGCACATCATGGATATTTCCTAAAAAAAACTGACTTTTTAGTTTTCACTATATTTTTCTTGTATATGTATAAGTGTTCTTTTTTTTAGGCTTAATGAATATAAAAACTGTACAAAATTTTGTTGCCGGTTCCAAGCACTTTTGGCTAAGATATGAAGCTTTTTTCAAGAATTCCTTATATATATATATATATTTCTCGCCTGTAGAACTCTCTTCTGTATACTTGGTTCCTTAATGGCTATAATCTCAAAAAGTTTAGATGCAATGTCAATTGCCATCTTCTATTTATCTAAATCTACTTCACCTCCCTAAATCTCATTTACTTCTCTAAATCCAATCCGTCTCTTACCCTTTCTTTGGCATCTCCTGTATCTTTTTTTTCTTTCATTATAATCCTCTGTGCACCAGTAATGGTCATGCCTTGTTTGGAGTGAAATGATTATATATATATAGTCATTTGCAGACAGATCTCTTTCACTGTTTCACAGCTCATCAGTACAAATTTGTCAACCATTATATTTGAAGCAGGAAAAAAAAAATGTACAGTAATTTTTAGCAACACAGTTTTCTGGTTGCATTTGTTACCATAACACACACTCCTGGAGATGATCTCAGAAAGAGGTTGAAAGTACTTGGGTACCTTAAGAAATGAATGAAAATAACATCTGTCAATGTTACAGATCATTTCTGACATCGTTTGATTGTAATATGCAAAAGATTAGCTGTGAGTAGGAACAGATTTTATTAAAAATAAGTAAACATATTGTTTGCAATTTATTTAATCTGACAAATATATATATATATATATATATATATATATATATATATGAATAGTAATTATGCATTATTGCATGTAAAAATACAGATAAATTGTCACTTACGATTAAGAAATGAATTAAGTCATAAATAAATTAAATTTTGGTGTCATCTATCTCTGGTGTTTATTGCATAAAAAGATTGAAATAATCATTGTTTTGTTTATCTGAAAACTTCATTTCTGCCACGTTGCATCATTCAGTAATATAGATGTTATCAACACATATTTCTTTTATTGGTTAGTATCAAGCAATTATATTGTGGAAGGTTTTAATATTTTATAGAAAGTCTAGATTTTTCATGATTTCTTCTTAGCAACACTTTTTATCCAAATTATTAAAAATTTAAAGATGGTAAAACAAATTATTTTTCTTTGCAAGTTGTTCCCATAAAAAAATCTGCAAATTGCTTAAATTAAGGAACAGATGAAGTAATCAAACCATTGCTAGTCCCTGTCCAATTCTTCTCTGCAAGTTTTTAATTAGAAAGAAAAATTGTTTCATGGTTCCAATTATTGAAAGCAATAATTATATTTGCTTGATTTTTTCTGATTATTTCAAGTTGGACTTAATAAAGTATCAATGTTCTACTTCTATTTGTCTTGTCTCTTCAGGATACCAACAATCAAATCTCTTCAGAAATAGTGTCTTTTTGTTATTTATCGTGAACATTTTCCTATCATTCATTTCCTCAAGCTTGCTAAGTAATTTATGCATTCTTTTCTTCTGTCCATATTGCTTTCATTGTGTCCTGTGAGTAATGAATTATCCAAACCCTCTTTCCTCATTATATACCCTAGAAATTTCAGCTATCTCTGGCTTACATTAAGCATAAGCATCCTGCATGTCTTATGTTGTTAAGATAGTGGCTTCCAATAATGATTCCTGGTAGGACTTCTCAGAATTGTTTAACTGTATAGGCTGATTAAGACAAGTGAGAAAACACATTCTCATACCATTTCGAGTTTTCTAATTTTACTGAATTCATTTTCTATATGCATGCAGGTGATTTTCTGCCAGTATATGGTCTTTATTATTTTAATATTCTTTCCAAATATGTCAAGGTTACCCACTGATTCCAACAGTTCTTTGTGATATACTTTATCTAATTCTTTTGTATTATAAACTACGCACATTCCCTCCATATTTCATCAATGAGAAGCTCTACTCAAACAGCTTTTTCCCATGAACCACTGCTCTGTGAAACCAATTCAGCTCCCAAGAGGATATTCTCCAGATCACTACTATCTTAACCTTTTCAAGGCTATAGTTAACATTAACTTTCCATTCTTAAAAGCACAAATTGCCTCTTAATGTATGCCTCTACCTTGTGTGGCCATTGGACCTTGTAAAGAGTGAACCTTAATGTGTAAAAAAAACAAAATAAAACAGTTCTTATTCTTATGACATTTTTGACTATCTATGTTATAAGTTTTTTTTACATTTAAGTCAATGAATGAATCATTTAAACACCTTGGTGAGATATTTGGGCTCCTAAGTTGATTATCCCTGTAACTCCTTTATGTAGCAATGTCATATTCAATTGCAAAATTAGGAGAATATGAATATATAATTTGTTTTCAGTAGCTACTATTGTTTCAGGCTTCATTCCTAACCAACAACCTGTCTTTCAAGATATATTCCTTAACTCATACTTCTATACAGCTCATAGCAAACTTTTCTTAAAGAGTGAATAAAGTTGTTACTGCATGAAAAATGTAATAACATCACAAGTTAAGGAAGAAATTATCAGATGATGATTTAAGAGAATTATGTTAATCAGATTAGATGAATTCTGAATAAATATGTGTTAGTAACTAATTGACTTGTTAATTGATACCATTATGTAATACATGCAGTCCAAATGCAAATATTCATATTTAATATTGCTCCAGAGCTAATCATAAAGCTGCATGCATTATTATAAGATAATAAAGAATGTTGGACTCTCTGAGATTTGTTTTTGTACGTAGTTTATTAAACTGGTTAAAAGCAGAACGCATCATAATGTGAGAACAAGGCAAGAGGTAAATAGATTAATAACAAAACATATCCCCATTAATCAAATCCTTTCCAGTGCATATCTACACACACATCTTCATGTGCACACACACACACACACACACACACACACACACACACACACACACATATATGTACTGTACTGTGCAAAAGTATTAGGACAAGAACTATGTTATCTTTTATAAGGCATCAAAATAAAGTTTAAAATCATCCTTGCCCTAACACTTTTGTAGCCGGTAGTGTGCAAAATTATTCGGACACGGATTTATTTATCAACAAGACAGTAACCCTAAACATACTTCAAACCTTTGTAAGAATTATTTAGCTAAAGAGAAAGAGGAAGGAAGGCTTTGGAATTTGAATTGGCTCTCACAAAGCCATGATCTCAATCCTATTGAACATCTATGCGATATTTTGGATAAAAAAATTGATAAATTTAATGTTACTTTGCAAGACACACTTTGGGAATAAATACAAGCTGCTTGGCAGGAGATACCATTAGATACATTGAAGAAGCTTGTGATGTCAATGCCTGACAGAATGAAGGCTGTGATCAAAGCGAAAGGCTATTATACTAAATATTAAATTTATTTTGTAACAAGTATTTTTTTCTTGTTAAAGCATTTGTTGAGTAAATCAAATAAAATTACTTTAATTAAGCTGTTTATATTCTGTCAATATGCCTCATAAAAGATAAAATAGTTCTTGTCCTAATACTTCTGCACAGTACTATATATATATATATATTTTGTCACTGTCTTCAGCCATCCGCCACGGTAGGGATGGACTTATATTTTCAATTCAATTCTCTTTATTGTTAATAACTTAAATGTTCTATGTTTACTATGTCTTAATATTTACTCTTTGATAATGGCTTATGTGAGCCGAAAGCTTAGACCCGATAAAAAAATCAACAATTACTGTGATTTTTTGTTGTCTTTCAACGACATCACCATCAAGTATATCAGACGGTATGAACGGATCCTACACAAAGTTAATAGACAAAACTTGTCTATATTATTCAATGAAACCTGCATTAATGAAAAAATGCTGCCAAAATACACACAATAGATATATATATAGAATTGAATATATATAATGAGAAGAAGATCTCTTCAGACACATGCCCCTATATTTTCCATGACTGGTAGTTTCATGCGTTTACATAAAATCTTTAAGTTAGGGTTGAGGAGACAATGCAAAGTTACATTGTTAGGTTGAAAGAAGTTATTAATAGCCAGTCCTCCAGAGCCCTAGCAGTCAACACAAGCATTCATCAAGGGGTCACTCCTCAGGCCAACCCTCTGACTGATTTGCATAAATGATCAGCCTAAGAAAATACTCAGACTATTTGTAAACATCTATGCTGGTGATACAACTATATACATATGCACCTCTAAAACTCTTGATCTTCAGAGATTGGTGACTGATCTCTCTTCCAATCTTGCATAAACTATCCAATGGTGTAAAACAATGCTTCAAAGACCCAACTAGTTACATTCCATCATTATTGATCTGACCCTGAACCTTGTAATGTGTAAAAAAACAAAAAAAAAGAGTTCTTATTCTAATGACATTTTTGACTATCTATGTTATAAGTTTTTTACATTTTATATTGAATTCTCTAAATGTTACAACATTTTATATATATATATATATATATATATATATATATATATATACACATCATACACTACCGGCCATAATTATTAGACCACCCAAGTTTTTAAAAGAAATGATGTATTTCATGCTATTTTTAGTATTTATTGCCAAGTGGATAATTCTAAATGAAAATAGAATAGTTCTTTTGATAATACTGCACAATAACATGTGCATTAAATTAACTGTTCTGGTGTCCAGTTTTTGTGCTCTCTTCCCTTTATGCTAGTTACTTCTTCGTATTGGCTGACCAAAGCAATGGCTTCCTGGCTACCTTGTAAAATTTTGCAAAGTAATAATAACAAAAGAACCATTCTATTTTCATTTAGAATTATCCACTTGGCAATAAATGCTAAAAATAGTATGAAATGCATAGTTTCAATCTACAGGGTGCGATGGGTAAATTGTCGCCATTTGCCTTGTAAAATTTTGCAAAGTAATAATAACAAAAGAACCATTCTATTTTCATTTAGAATTATCCACTTGGCAATAAATGCTAAAATAGTATGAAATACATCATTTCTTTTAAAAAACTTGGGTAGCCTAATAATTATGGCTGGTAGGGTGTATGTATGAGATAATAACATATTTTATATATCAAGAACAATATTGTGGAATAAACTTTCTTGTGATGCATTTCCTTCTTTAGGACATCATTGGACTAAATTTGTTATGTTGGACTGACTGTATACAACCAAGGGATACTAATTAATTTATTAATTTATTAATTTACAATTTTTTTCTTATATGATTTCATTTAGATTCTTCTTTTTCTTTCTCTCACTTTTTTTCATTGGCATCCCACACTGGGATAATAGACGTTCTGACGGGAATGGTAAATTGCTGGAACAGTCAGGACACAAATTTATTGAAGATGACCTTCGGTGGCTCTAAACATTTCTGTCATAGTGAATTGTTACTGGATGTGATTTTGTGGTGCAGTGGATATTGGCTCAAAACAAGAAATTGGGGAGCTGAGTTCAAATTCCAGTTGACTTATTTGCATTCACTTATGCGCAAATACTTCTTGGGAAAGATATTAATCTGTCTCTTCCCTCCGTCTTGCTGGCAACCAGTCTACTGCACAAAGTAATGGCAACCTACTGCAGGATAATCTTCTGCCTTGTCAGTCATGCCTCTTTTGAAGACATGATCACCCAAGTCTGTATCATGTATGGCACTAAACTGATGGAATTCTTACCTCCTTTAATCTCAGTAGCATTTTTTATATAAAAATTGTGTTCAGTCTTAGGCAACAAATGCATTGGATGTCTAGTTTTGTAAAATGTCCCTTTTATGTTCATACAAGCAGTATAGCCCAGCGTTGCTTCGGTGTAATGAAAGCTTTAAAACTAATCCATGGTCCTGGATCTCAGACTCTTTGGATGTTAGCATGAAAGACTAAAAAGCAATAGTTGTTTCCAGTTAAACTGAAACCGTAGACTAAAAGAAAAATAAATGGATGTAAGTCAAATTTTGATTTCTTGGTATCGATATCAAATAAGATTTTTCATTGTAAACTGAATTTTAAAGGCTAATTAAGTCCTCTGAGTAAATGGTATCATGGCTGAGACTAAGAACTACAATTATACCTACTTAGAGCCAAACCCGAAGCAAAAACTAAAATAAAAGGGCTGAAAAAAATACAGACATACAGGCAGATAAACAGATACACACACAAACATCTTGACTTTTATATATATATATTATCGATTTTCTACACTATTGTAAGAACTGCAAACTTGAAAATTCTGAATATCATTTCTTATGTCTTTGTCTATGAGTGTATCAAATTTGATTAAAATCAGACCATTCCTTCTATAACCCGATTTTTTCGATTATCGATTTTTGATATTTATTGGGGGCACCTTGACACAAAACCTAGCTAAGAACACTCGCAGATGCTTACAGTACAACTGTGTAAATTTTCAAGAAAATCAGTTCAGCCGTTTCAGAGTCTATAGGTAACGTACACACACACACACACACACACACACACAGACAAAGTTCCATTTATAAATAAGTTTAGATAATCTTTTATTTAGATTCCTTGAGGCTTTTTATCTATATTTTATATATTACATATATATATATATATATATATATATTTTATATATTACAGGCAATCAAGTAAATTTTTACTTCTTGTTTTAGCTTACAGTTTTGTTTAATATTTACTAAGTCTTTTATTTTTTTGATGTAATAGTAACTAATTTTATGTTGAGTTTAGATTGATGTGATAGAGTTAGTCGGTAGGAAAATATATTTTTTATTTACTGAGTTTGTCAGGAAGGGCCATTTTTCTATTTTGGAATATTTTATGTGCCTTTTGTTTCACATTGAATATAAAATAATTATGGTACTAAAGAGGCTTGAAAGTGTTTTCAGTGTTCTTCCCAATATGAGTGGGAAATAGTTTGTTGTTAACTACCCTAAAAATTACATGGTTGATTAATGCCAGATACATTAATCTTGTAAAATTATAAAAAAAACTGAACTTTTGATGATGTTATGTATGTAACGAGTGTGCAAAAGCAAAACTTGCAAAGTTGAAGAAATGTGCTTATTATGCATGAAAAAGCGTAATGTAATATAAAATGATATAAATAAAACTACAGATAATATCAAAATAAATAATCCATTCAATGCCGTTTTCATTGTTTTTAATTACAGCTTCAATCCTTGACTAGCTTGGACATTTTTAATCATGAAATCCTTAGACAACTTGGCCCACTTGAGAGAGAGTCTTGATGTTGAGATGCAAAGTATTTGGGGGATAAGCTCAAAAATACCCCACATGGCAGAGTCTGATTGGTACAAGTTCTGTTTGAACGACTGCCAAAATTCCAATGGCTAGAAGTCTGTAAATTTAGTTCTGCTAATTTCCTGCACTTTTTTGTCTGTGTGGTTGGGAGAACCATCCTGGGTCTACACATAGTTGCCCTTCAGAACACTCATGTAGGCATCAGCACCCATCATTTCTCTAAGCTTGTAGAAAAGAATAGAGGTATCTTTTTTAATTATCAGTGGCAACAACGCCAAAGGTTGTATATCTGAGCTGGGTGTTTATTCCTATAAGTGTCCTTAACAATAGTTGGTGAATCTGCAACATAATGGTCATTTCAGTGGTTCAAATCAGTCTCTACTGTGTAAATTTTCACATATTTTGACAATGTACTCATGATTATTGAAGTTACTAAGTAATTAAATGCCACAAAGAATTGATGGAGATGCTTGGCAGCCTCAACATATTTGGGAAGGACCTAAGAGTAATCAAGAATCTCTACTGGCAGCAAACTGCCTGTATACGGACAGGTAACGAATTCAGCAGTTATACAAAGATTGAAAGTGCATAAGACAAGGATGTGTCATTTCACCGGATCTATTCAACTTGTACAGCAAGACTATTCTGAGAACCCTAGAAGTTATGCCAGGATTTGTCATCGGAGGCCACAATTTAAACAATATAAGTTACGCAGATGATACAGTGTTGATAGCAGACACAGAAAAAAAACTACAAGACCCCCTACAGAAGGTAGCTGAAGAGAGTGACAAGAAAGAACTACAAAAAACTGCAAGAAAACCGAATGCATGGTCATCAGCGAAAAGGGCAGCCCAAAATGCCAAATACATGTGAGGGACTCTAAAATCAAGCAGGTAGAAAAATTTAAATACCTCGTAAGTGTTCTAACAGAAGATGGAAAGTGTGACACTGAGATCCAAAGGTGAATTGGCATGGCGAAGGAAGCATTCCAGAAGTTGAGTAAAGTATTAAGAAACAGGACAATTTCACTAGAAACAAAGAGGAGAGTACTGGATTGCTATGTGATGTCGGTTCTTCAATATGGCAGTGAATGTTGGACAATATCTTCGAAGATAAAGGAAAAACTTGAAGCAGCTGAAATGTGGTTCTACAGAAGGATGCTGAAGGATATCATGGACCGAGCATGTGAGCAATGACGAGATCTTGGAAAGGACGGAAATGAAAAAGGAAATTAATACTGAGCATCAGAAAGAGACAACTAAAGTTCCTGGACCATGCAATTGAGGAAGGATGACTTGGAGAATCTGATACTAACAGGTCAGATAGAGGGAAAAAGAGACAGGGGAAAGCAATGGATAACATATTTGAAGGACCTGATCAGGTGGATGACAGAACGAGGGTTTTATGGTATAACAGGAGAAAGCGTGCTAAGAGCCACCAGGGATAGGGAGACGTGGAAAGCCATGATCGCCTACATCTTAAAAGGACAGGGCACATAGAAGAAGAATATATATGCAAACTGTTTATAAGAAATTATAATGTGGATATAAAATGGGAGATCAATTCTATATTATAATCAATATATAAACTGATTCCTCATTTTGTGGCCATGCTAATTTCTATACATTTATATTCTAGATCTATGGTCTTAAGTTAGTGGATGGCAGAGTGGGGTTTGGGTAGTGTAACAGGAGAAGGCGTGCTAAGAGCCACCAGGGATAGTGAGATGTAGAAAGCCATGATCGCCTATATCCTGAAGGGACATGGCACATAAAAGAAGAAGAAGCAATTATTTAAACCATTCCTACTTCTTGGTTTTCAGGGATTCTATGAGGTAGCAACTTGGTATCCTGGTCTATGATTTAATGCTGTTCTAACAGTCTTGAGGTCTACTTTTAGAGCAGCATTTAGCATACACATAGATGTTTTGGGGTCATTTGCAATTTTGGTACTGAGAGTATTAAGTTTTGATTCTATTTCTTATAGATCCTGGTGCTGCTCATGTCTTGACAAGAACTTACCAAATATTTTAGGAATAATTTAAGCATCATTCTTATACTCTTTTTCCATTGCTCTTTTGTAAAATCATTTTCCACAATTTTCTTGAAAATATTTGAAAATGTTCTTCATTCAGTGTAATGTTTAATGGGAAATTCTTCTGCTAGTTTAGCAGTAGTTCAACTGCTGTGTGTGTGTATGTGTGGTCATGTTTATGTGTGTTTTGCTATTTCATTAAACATGAGAGAAATGAGTAATTAAATAACAATAAATATTCTTTTCATGATTTTAGACAGATCTCTGATAGTATCTCTATTTCAAATTAGTTACAAAAAAAGAAAAATTGTTAGAAATTCTAAAAAGTAGACAGAAGTTATTAATTCTTCTACATTCATTATTTATATTTCATAAAATATCTTTGAAAATATATTTCTCTACCTAAATATCATTAATTGGATAAATTGAACATAAAGATTAAATCTGAATGATGAAAATTTTCCTAATTGTTACTCATCTAATCAAAAATAGATTTGAACAGATTGAGGGAAAAATAAACCCAATAAACTATTGCAAATAATTTACATTATATTCTCATGTTTGTTAATAGCATACTGATTTTTGTAGCAACAAGTGTATAAAATTATTACACATATATATTATATATGTTTGTGTGTGTTTGCATGAATATGTGTGTAGAAGATGAGCTAAAAATGAATATATCTGCAAAAACAATTAAAAAAAAATTAATAAGAGAAAAACTTTTACTTTTTTTCCATAACATTGAGAGTTTCTGGAATATTTAAAAATATTTTCAAGTTTAATTTTGAATGCTAACATTATTTTTTCTCAACAATACTTTTGTATTGTATAAATATATGTTTCTCTCAATAAATTTTCTACATTTGCCTTTGATGAAGTTGCTCACAGAATAAAACTTGTTATAAAAATAAGTTTTCCTTTTCTCATTTTGTATTACAATATATATATATATATATATATATATATATATATATATATGCCTAAAACCATTTTTCATATATATATATATATATTATGGACTCTCCCATCGATTTCGACGAACGAGTGTCTAACTCAGAAATCAAACTGATTACTGCTGTCAGACTGCCACACAGAGAATTATTTTGAGTGGTGAAGGCTTGTGTAGCACCATCCACACTTTTTGGAACTGCTGATAATGAACAATCGGTGCAGAAGTTTGCCTCAGATTGCATGAACAGCAAACCTCAGTTATTTAACCCATAACTGGAGGGAAGGGACGGATTAATACCTTTCCCAAGTGAATGCAGAGTGTTCGACTGGAAATCAAACTTGGCGCACCGATTTCTCTTCTCAAGCCGATATCCACCGCACCACAATGCACATCGGTTAATAATCACTTACAGCACCTGGTATTTCCAAAATGGTCACCAATCTAGTACTGACCAGGCTCAGTGAGAACCGGTGTATTCATCATGATGGCATATATCTTATATATATATATATATATCGAATCCATAGCTAAATCCACTGCTAAGAAGGTTGGGTCATTATGTTGATCCAGGATGCTTTTTCCGCCTGATCCATCCTGCATATATACAAGTCAACCATCCATCCATGCATGGAGTATTGCTGCCATTTATGGTCAGGCGCCCCTGCCGTTCACCTCAGTGTTCTCGACAGGCTCCAAAGGAGAGTCTGTAATGTGATAGGTACTGACTTGGCAGCTCGACTGCAGCCACTTCCTCACCGACCAAATGTGACCTCCCTTTGCCTGTTCTATAAATACTTTTATGGCTTCTGCTCGGACAAACTTAAGTCACTGGTGCCTCCTCAACAGGTGTTTACTCGTGCAACCAGATTGGTAACTGGGTCCCACCCATTCACAGTTAGGTTAGCCAAATGCAGACGACAATTCTACTCCTGCAGATTCTTCTCTCGCACTTCCCGCCTGTGGAACTCGCTCCCATATTCTTGTTTCCTGATGGCTACAAGCTCCAAGAATTTAAATGCAATGTCAATACTCACCTATTAACTACCGGACTCTAGCTCTCTCCCACCCCGTATATCCTTCCCTTTCCCTCCACCTATGTAACTGTCATCACGCCTGTATTCTCATCTTTCTATTGTTCTTTCCTAACTGGTCTGTACTCTTCACTCTCTTCTAATTAATCTTTTTACAGTTATGTTGCCCCCGTACATCAGTGGCATTTCTGCCTTGCTCGGGGTGAAATGATTAAAAAGAAAAAAAGATAGATTAAACTATCGCCCGGTTCACACTCCACCCATGTCTACTGAACAGGTGAAGAGGCTCATTCCCTTGTTCCCTGTTTAGGATGTGGTTTCCAGCTTTCTCTTTTCCAATCTTTTCACTCTTACATAGCCCCCTGCATATCAGTGGCGTTACCGCCTTGCTTGGGGTGATATGCTTTAAAAAATATATATATATATATATATATATATATATATATTGTAATGGGTATCACAACTGCAATTGGCAGTGTAGCTCAAAATTTACTATTTGGAGTCTTGGGAAATGTGGAGTTATCCATTAAATGCCATTACTCCCAGGTCCACTCGAGTGGCCTGAATTGGTAGTATTTGTTATGGTCCTATCTATGGATCAAATAGTTTGTGTGTTTGTATGTGTGTGTTTGTTATGTGAATATATTTCTTTTGTGTGTGTGTCTGTGCACATGTGGGGTGGCTTTATAAATATGTACTGTAACTGTGAAATATTTGCATCACCGTATATGTGTGTATGTGTATATGTGAGGGGCCTTTTCAAAGCCTGGGCCTTTTCCATATTTCAATTTTAATTTCCAAACTAGCTAGCCATGTGTAGAAATTAAAACTGAAATATAGAAATGACTCCGGTATAACTTGGAGCATAGTGAAAATAGCCAAACCATAAAATGTTGGTAAAGTATGCAGATTATGCCTGGAGGAAATTGGTTATTATATTGTTCCCAGAAAGAAAAAAATTACTAAATGAAAGAACAGAAATTATGTCCAAATGTAATCATTTACATAAATACTTACTAGGATCATACAATCATGGATGAAAGTGTTCTAAGATCTTTAAATAATTCCTCCCTAATTTTGAAAATTTTTGGTTGTTTGAAAATGCCAATCGCACATTCATAAAAAATCCCTGTTTACACGTTTAAAAATGGTAAAATCAGTTATTGTAAATCACGTGAAGATACTGAAAACTAAAAGTTGAAATCTAGGAGGCAGAAATAACTCATTTCCAAATGGGAAATATTCCAAAGTTCTACAATATAATTATATTGAACGCTTTTTAATACAACTGTGTACTGGTCTAATTTAATTATGGCCCAAAAACTAACTAATTATATATAACTTCATTCTTTTTACTAATTTTACAAAAAATACTTTCTGATTGATGTATACTTTGTAAATAATATGTTTGACATTAGCTGACTATGAATTGTTCATACAAAAATTGTTACATTGTTATGTACAATACTAAATGAAAGAACAGAAATTATGTCCAAATATAATCATTTACATGAATACTTACTAGGATCATACAAACATGGATGAAAGTGTTCTAAGATCTTTAAATAATTCCTCCCTAATTTTGAAAATTTTGGGTTGGTTTGAAAATGCCAGTCATAAAAAATATATATATACATATATATATATTATTAATTATTACATGTAAAATATATTATTAATTATTACATGTAAAATGTTATGCAATAATTAATAATAAATAAATCTCATGTAATAATTAATAATAAATATTCATTGCTCTATTTTTATATTGAGCACAATTTTAAATTAATGCTTTAAAGGTTGCAATTTTATTCTTTGTTCTTCTTCATTTGGATAGATATATTTGCCTGCAGCCATAAAAATGAACATAATTAAAAACATGCTCATATTTGAGTAGATATTCTGTTTTTATAATTAAACAGTGTATTTATTTTCATCTACAGGCCTGAATAATCTAGAAATCTTGTTAAGAAAATATGTCTCTTCTGACAGAACTCAAACCTGCATCCCCTAGAATAAACCGTCAATTGATCTGACGTGTCTTAATTGTAACAGAATTCATAAAATTTCATAAATAAATTGTTTTTATTTAAATATAGGATGTAAAAACAATGCAGATATGAATTCTTCATAAAATCAGGGAGATATGTGTTTAAAGGCATTATTCCGAACTTTGCTTGACTGCATGTCCTTTGTGTTTGTGTGGTTTAAGACAATTCAAATGATTTGGCATTTTTTTAAGGGATGCAGGTTTGAATCCTGCTGGAGGACACATATCGTTTTACAATATTTACATTATTCGGACTATTGTTCTCATCTTTGTTGCCATTCGTATGATGTTTTGGTCATTGTATGCTCCGGCCTTCTTCAGCTGCTAGGAATTTTGAACTGAACCATTTATTACAATCACTGGAGTACATCATCCTTATTCCTCGCATAATGCCTCAATTGGAAGTTATGAGTTATCTCCCTCTAATCCTACAAATTACTTGTTTATCATTGCTGTAGTCTGGCATTGAACTCACAACTCTAATGGCAATAAAGATGAGGACAATAGTCCGAATACTGTAAATACTACCTCATCTCAGAAATATAGACAAATACATATTTTCTAATAAGACTCCTTAATTATTCAGGCCAATAGATATAAATAAATATACTGTTTGATTATGAAAAACTGATGATCAAATGATGCTTAAACAAATAAATTTAAAATATGTCAGAGTTAATTCATTTCATAAAATTTTGTAGGCATATATCTATGTATACACACACACACACACACACATATATATATATATATATATATATATATATATATATATATATATGCCAGCAACCATAAAAATAAGATTTCCTTTTATTATTTTTTATAAGGTGAGTATATATATACATATTGTGTGTGTTTTGGCAGTATTTTTTTTCCATTAATGCAGGTTTCGGTAAATAATATAGACAAGTTTTGTCTATTTATTTAATGCAGAATCCTTTCGTATAGACAAGAACCAAGAACCATACTGCAACCATTTTGTCACTGTCTTTGGCCATCTGCCACATTAAAAATATATGTTCACTCTTTGATAATGGTTTATGTAAGCCGAAAGCTCAGACCAGATAAAAAAATCAACAATTACTGCAATTTCTTGTTGTCTTTTAATGCTAGTACCATCAAGCTTATCAGACTATACGAAAGGATCCTGCATAAAATAAATAGACAAAACTTTTCTATATTATTTAACAAAACCTGCATATATATATATATATATATATATATATAGTATGTCAAAAAATTTCGACAATTTTGACATACTATATATATTTGGCTCTGTAAATAGATAATACTATTTACATCAAACCCTCAACCTTGATCAATTTTAATACTAATAAAATTAATATTATTAGGATTTGTTTTTGGGATTTTACCTATTTGCTTATCCTTTTTGGATTTAATATATATATTCCTACAGCCATATCAGTTTTAATCCCTAGTTCTTATCTAATCACTAAAGTTAAGCAATGTCTAGATGGGTCACCACTTGGGAATAGTAGGTGCTGAAATAATGGATGACAACTTAGAATGAGAAATCAGAAAGCCAAGTTGAAATTCTTATCAAGTTTGCAACATTCGCTTCAAGCAAATATCCTTTGGAATGGCATGAATACATCATTTCTCCCCAAGTTATTGGTAAAATAGGACAGATTTGGCACTATAACTTTGATTAGCAATCATTATGGAAGAAGGAAAAAAACAGTAAAAAATCATGGAGATGATTGTTAAAGAGTGGATGAGCTTCTTATAGCAGCCAGCATCTTGGAGACAGAAAACTTGTATAAAAAATGCCTTTGATTGGAGAATTGTCTGACATGTGGCACTCAGTAAACCAATAAAGGACATGTGGCACATGATGGAGAGAATTTACATTGCAGGACACAGGCAGTTTGAAACAATTTGCTACTGCAGGTTGTTCAGTAAAATTATAATTCACAGAATCATCAACTGGAAAATCTATTCATGTAAATATATATATATATATAAGCTTTGTGAAGGCATTATTGTGATATCTTCACTCTTTAGGGTTCTTGCTGAGTGAAGATATCACTATAATGTCTTCATTCATATTAATATTGATCAAGCACTTTATAACAAAAACCTGCTTGCCTAAAATATCTTCCTACCAGTAAACTACTGAAAAAATAGCAATTTTGGCACTAAGCATTATTAAATTTAACATAATCTATCTATCTATCTATCTATCTATCTATCTATCTATCTATCTATCTATCTATTTCCATTTATTTTCTTTTATTCCTGAAATACACTTTCCATTTCTCACTTTTATTCTATTCCTTTCTCTCTGCTTCTCTCTCACTCACTCTCTCTCTCTCTCTCTCTCTCTCTCTTAGTCTGATTTTTATCTATCTATCTATCTATCTATCTATCTATCTATCTATCTATCTTAGTATGATTCTTATCTATCTATCTATCTATCTATCTATCTATCTATCTATCTATACGCTCTCACACCCTGAATGAGCACTATGGAAGAATGGTAGGCATTGAAAAACTGTAGCTACTCTCGTGTGTACACATCGCTCATTCAGTAAAATGAATTAGAGCACTCTTGCTATTGGGCGTGTATAATGATAATATACGTGCTAAAAAGTCTGCCTTCTTCCACCGAACGCCCATAGCTCAGAGGTAGAATTGCCGACTGATGCCAATTCGGTCGGGTTTCAATCCTGGGTTAAAAAGCAATTGGAGTCTAACCATACTGATGAGCTGTGATACAGCGAAACAGATCTGTCTGCGGATGACAATATATATATATATATATATATAGATATATTTTTTTGCTCTGCTTATGTAATGAGCACTTTTTTGTTATAGATTACTCGTTTCAGGTTTTTCTTTGGGCTACGTACTTTGACTGATATTCACTTGCTTAGCTCTTTCTTTTTTTACAACCATTTTTATCTTCCGCCCATATACTCAGAGGGTTTTTGGAAACAAGTATAGTGATAAGTTTGCAATTATATATATATATATATATATATATATATATATATATAAATAGATAGATAGATAGATATAGATATATATCGAGAGATATAGATACGTAAGTATGTGCATAAAGAAAATCTATTCTTATTCCTATTTATACTAATTTAATGCATTCTCCAAAATACTCAGAACATTATTTCATTATTACTCCTCAATTATTGGAGTCTTGTAGACTAATCCCAAAACAAATATTAATATTTTTAATTCTCACAGAAACAGAAGTTTTTAAGGTTTTCCTTTTTATGAAACATTGTTATTAGAAATTACTTCTTTTATGACTTGAACTCACGGAACACTGTGCATGGTGCCAAAAAATAATCAGCTCTTTCCATTCTTGCCTGAATCATGTTGTCATTTTAACTGTTGGAGCTTGTAGCAAGGTGTTTGCTATCACACATTGCTCTCACTAGGTTTTCCAAGCAGAGGCCGTCCTTGTTAAATTGCCTGCAGCATTACTTCAAACTGGTAGCATCAACTGGTCACATGGCACCTTTAATCCTAAGGCCATTTTATCACAGGGTGCTATTGATAAGCTGTCACTATATTATGCTCTTAATTTTGCACATATTTATTGATTCATTTTGATTTTGTCAACTGCACAGTATAGTATGGTCAGTTGGGCACCATCTGTAAAAACAACAGCACCATGACACAATTCACTACATCAGAAATTTGAAAATGGCAAACTCATTTGCACCAGAAGCTCCATTACAAACATTCAGAGCATATTTCATAGTGTTTGGGTGTCAATCTGAGGACAGTACAGAATGTTTTTGAAAAAGTTAGATGAGTCTAATGGTGATTATGAAGGTGTCTGAACTGATCACTAGTGCTAGCAACATTATCCCTCTATTCCTTTTTCCACAGGGTCTCAGACTCAACACAAAGGCCTACATCAAATGCCTTGAGTAGGTAGTGCTGCCCTGGGTCAAGAGGGTGGTTGTGAGAAGACCTTATGTCTGGCAACAGGACTCTACACTAAGCCACACAAGCAGAAAAATAGAGACATGGCTTTCAGAGAATTTCTGTGATCCATCATCCCTTACATTTTGTGATGTAATTCCCCAGATTGCAGGCACAGTTTGGCAAGAAACCAACAAAGCATCTTGTGGCAGTATTCAACAACTTAAACAAGGACACTGCCCAGAAGAGATGTAAGAGATTCCAAAGTCTGGAAGCAGTGGTTGAAGTGAATGACAATTTCATTGAATAAATTTACTCCATTGCACTCTGTTTGCATATATGTATATCTTAAAACTAATACAAACTAATGGGTTAGCAGTCCACTGTTTATAGTTATTTACTTTTTCTAACAGTGCTTGATACTTAGTAGAGCATTATATAGTAATATTTTTATAATAAGTGTTGTGTTTCGGTGCCTGCTCATAAGAACCTTGTCAGGCAGTGAAATATTTTTTTCTGTTAGGAATCATTATATATAAAAACTTAAAAAAAAACACAATTATTACCCTATCTAAACAACAAATGGTGTGGGTAGAATTTGGAGGGTTTGTCCACTACTGCCATGGAAATTTCTGTGGCTGTTATTTGTCTCAATTAACTAATAGAAAGCCAGGTCATGATGGATCGGAGGAATTAGTTTAAAGCTAGTGGGGTAGAGAACGGAAATGACATGAAAACCCATAACTTTTCAGAATCAGAAATGGAATATTTGTATATATATATGCACGTATCTTCGCATGTCTGCAAGGTGTTGTGTGTATTAAAGATTTCCTTTAAGTTGTTTTCACTTAAAGTGGTGAAAAAGTTATAAAAGCAAAAAAGTGTTCAAAATATATGTCAGATATACGTAGACGACTTAGAGATGTACCCATTAACCGAAACAAATTAATTATCTGAAGATGAGAGAATCAATGTATTTATGCTAAATATATTGATTTTCAAAATATTCTAAGTGAAATTAACATTTATTTATCCATCAATGGTTCAAATGAGGCAATTGCAAAAATTTTTCTTTGCATTGCTGAAATAAATTCTGAAATTGTCCCTGTTTAATCATGTGTTGAGTTTTCTTTATATATATATATATATATTACCTGTATATATATATATATATATATATATATATATAGGTGTTTAGATAGATAGATAGATAGATAGATAGATAGATAGATAGAGTAATATTTTTATTATAAGTGTCTATATTAAAAATATAGTTTACTGCAATTCAAGAACTGTTATTTGCTCTGGATAATATCCATTGAACTTTCTATTTCTATCTAACTGACAATTTATATTAATTAGATAAAAATCTTTTGGATTATCCTCTCTGTATTTCTATTCTCTCCTGTATATATATATATAACAATATATTAGTCATCTGCAGACAGATCTGTTTCACTGTATCACAACTCATCAGTACAGTTAGACATCCGATTGCTTTTACCCAGAATTGAAACCCAACTGAATTGGCGTCAGTCGGCAATTCTACCTCTGAGCTACGGGCACTCGGTAGAAGGAGGTAGACTTTTTAGTGTATGATGTATCATACACTAGTAGTCAGAGTGCTCTAATTTATTACTGAATGAGTGATGCATAAGCACTAGAGTAACTACTGTTTTTTCAAAGTCTACTATTCTTCTAGAGTGCTCAATCAGGGTGTGAGAGCATAAATAGTCATTCGCAGACAGATCTGTTTTGCTGTATCACAGCTCATCATTATGGTTAGACATCTGATTGATATTAACCAAAATTGAAACCTGGCCGAATTGGCGTCAGTCAGCAATTCTACCTCTGAGCTATAGGTGCTTGGTAGAAAGATATATATATGTACGCATCACTCATTCAATGAAATGAATTAGAGCACTCTAGCTATTGGGCGCATATAATGATATGCGCTAAAAAGTTTGCCTACTTCCACTGAACGCCCATAGCCCAGGGGTAAAGTCACCGACTGACGCCATTTTGGTCGGGTTTCAATCATGGGTAAAAAAGCAATTGGAGTCTAACCATACTGATGAGCTGTGATACGGCAAAACAGATCTGTCTGCAGATGACAATATATATATATATATATGTATGTATTTTATCCCCATGACACTAATCTATTAAACTCTGTAACTAAACTGTATAAGGTAGAACCTATGATAGAATTCACATATGAACTTGAAACTAACAATTCTTTAACTTTCCTTGACATCTTGATAATACATAATTAAAATAACTTGAAATTAAGGTTTACCATAAAGTTACTAACAAAAAAGGACCTTATTAATTTCTGTTCCCACTACAACCAAAGAATTAAATCTAGTTTAATTATAGGTTTCTACTTAGAGCTCTTAGAATATGGAACCCTAATTTTTTGTCCGAAGAAGAGAGATATATTGAACAAACATTTAAACTTCTCCACCATACACACCATTTCATCTTCAGTGCTATAAAACATCTTTATAAAATCCACAAAACCAAAACAAAATAAACAATAACCCAAAAAATTACACAAATTTCATAATACTACTTTCCATAATACAAAGGAGGATCTGTAACGTGGTTGATACTGACTTGGCAGACTGGCTGCAGCCACTCTCACACCAGCATGATGTAGCTTCCCTGTGCCTCTTCTACAAGTACTTTCATGGCTTCTGCTCCGATGAGCTTAGATCACTGGTGCCGCCTAAGCACGAATTTACACGAGATACTAGATTAGCAACTAGGTCCCACCCTTTTACAGTTAAACAAATAAGATGTAACCGTAAATTCTACTCCAGCAGCTTCTTTTCTCACGCTTCCCGCCTGTGGAACTCCCTTCCACAACTCTGCTTTCCCGACAGTTACAATCTCCAGGTGTTTAAATGTAGGGTCAATAGACACCTCCTATCACACTAACTCCCAACTATTCTCACAACACTCTCATCTACCCAACCCTCATTCTCGGTATCCTCACCCGCCTATCACCCACCCTCTGTTATTTCCTATATTTAACCAGCCTTTCTCCACTCTACGTAGCCCCCTGCACAGTAGTGGCAGTGACATGCCTTGCTCGGGGTGAAACGCTTATAAAAAAAAAAAAAAAAAAAAGACTTTTTCGTATGAACTCACAAATAAATTAGCTATCCCAGACACTAGATTCATTACCACCACCTCCAAGACTATTGGTGATATTATTAGATTAAAAAAAACACCAAACATGAATTTAAATTCTGGGATTTATAAAATACAGTATCTACAATGCAGTAATACATATGGAGGGGAAATATGAAATCTAAAAGCATGAATTTATAAACACAAAAGAGACTTAGGTTTACTCATACATTCCAACTTTCTTGTATTACATCGAAACAACGTAGGACACAATTATGATTTCTCTAATGCTAGTTTAATTGATAAAGAATATAACCTTTTAAGGAGTAAGTACTTTAAAACATATTAATAAAACATATTAATAGCATTGATACTAACTATAAACAGGTGATTAAAACATTACATTACTTCTGCATCTTTTTACAAATCTATAATCCATGAATCCAAAATACGTCTACCAAAAGATATAATTAAATAATTTAAAGATACTGCCATATATTGTTTTTACTATATGCACTACATTCTATTTTACTTCATAATTAATCTATTAAAATTATGTATTCTCTCTATTATTTCCTAATATTATTTATTTTTTCTTCCTATTATTATAGAATAATTTATTTTATTTTTTATAATTATTATTATTATTAATATTATTATTATTCTTTATTGTTATTATATATTAGTATATTTTTCCCCTATTTATCATATATTAGTAAATATTATTGTATGTTATTTATATTGCTTAATTATAATATTGTATTGATACATTATGGTACTTTATATATATCTTTTTTAATCATTTCACCCCAAGCGAAGCATTCCACTGCCACTATTGTACAGGGGGTTACATAAGGGAAAGTGATGAGAAAGAGTGGTTAGATACAGGAAATGTCAGAAGGAGGGTGATAGATGGTTAAGGATACTGAGGATGAGAGTTGGGTAGATGGGAAGAGTGTTTGAGAGAATGGATGCAAGTTAGTGTGTTAGGAGGTATCTATTGACCTTACATTTAAACTCCTGGAGATTGTAGCTGTCAGGGAAGCAACATGTGGAAAGGAATTCCACAGGTGGGAAGTGCAAGAAAAGAAGCTGTTGGAGTAGAAATTGCGGTTACATTTTATCGGTTTCACTGTAAAAGGGTGGAACCTAGTTGTTAATCTCATGCAAATTTGTACCTAGGGGGCACCAGTGATCTAAGTTCATTGGAGCAGAAGCCATGAAAGTATTTATAGAAGAGGCACAGGAAAGCCACATCACGCTGGTGAGAGAGTGACTGCCGCCAGTCTGCCAAGTCGGTATCGATCACCTTACAGATTCTCCGTTGTATTTTGTCAAGAACCCCCAGGAGAATAGATGTGGCAGCAGTATTCAATACACGGGCAGATGATAGATTTATATATGTGCAGGATAGATTCAAATGGAAAAAACTTCCGGGCCCTGCACAGAGAACAAACTTTCATAGCAGCGGATTTAGAAATGGATTCGATATAGTCATTCCACTTGAGGTCCACTGAGAGTGTGAGTCCAAGGAGGCATAGTGTTTTACTTTCCGGGAGGCAAGCCTGTTCCATGCTAATGGCAGGTAGGTGCGATTTTCTATGATGGTTAATTGATAGCAGCTTCTTTTTGGAAGCATTAAAATTTACAAGCCATTTCTTACCCCATTCCACTATAATTTTATATGTATGTTTTAATATTTCTATATGTTACTTATTACTTAATTATGATATTGAAATAATTTTAATACATATAGATATTTAGTATTTTAATACATATCATTTCATTGAAAGATTCTAACTATTAACAATTCATTTTCAAAAATTTATTTCTTTATTTATGAAAAGCTTGCTTTTTTGCTGGAATTTTAAATGAATATATATTTCTTTTTATCATTCCCACACGTTAACTTTACTTACTCATAAACACACACATTATGACATAATTCTCTCTTTTTATTCTAAAAAAAGAAAATCGTCTGTCACTTGTATATGTTACTTTGCTACAATTTTGAACGGAAATGCATTTTGTTTTATCATTCACAGGCATTAATGTTACTGACATATAAAAACATTTAATTTGGCTATAGTTTACATACACTTGCATCATTTTTACATACATACACTTTCATTTAAAATATCCATTAACTGCTTTATTACAAGTGACACATATCTGACTAATGAAATCAAACCTCAATCAACATACTGTCTCTGTGGATTTAAAAATTAAAAAAAAAACATTTTGTTAATCTTCAGGATTTTTTTGTGACATTGTATGTTTACATTTGTTGACATTATGATACACATTCAGATCAGAGATGGTTATTTCGGTAGAGTTGAAAACTGTGTTATATAAGGTTTAATTTGACTTTGATTAAACTGGAATCATTCATGGCTGAGTGGTCTAAGACATGGTTGAGTGATCTATTTGTTAAAGATGATTCAAGATCTGGACATCTTCTAACAGCCAAACACTGAAGAAAACATTGATTGTGTTCACCACAGATTAATGGATGACAGGTGATTGACTATAAATCAAACAGCCAATGCTATTAGCAAACCCTGTGAGATCCTGCTAGTTTTCTTGAATGTTTTCTAAACCAGGATGAGGTTCATCACTTTGAATCAGAGATAAAGTAACAAACTATGAAATAGAAACCTCTATCCTCACCGGCTCCAAAAAAGGCTTAAGTAGTTTCATCTGCAGAGATGGTGATAGCCTCAGTTTTTTTGCAATGCAAAGGGCAATTTGTTGATTGAATATCTCCAAAAGGGCTACACCATCCATGGAGAGTAATCTATTAACTTGCTGAGGCAGTTATGAAAGGCTATCATGATCAAGCACAGAAAAACTGATGAAAGGGGTTTTGTTTCATCAGGACAATGCTCCAGCTCACAAGTCCTTGGTTTCAATGGCTGCAATGTATAACTATGGCTTTGAACTGGTTAATCTCACTCTCTGTTATCCTGATTTAGCTGTGATCTGTTACCCAATATGAAGAAAAAAACTGACGGCTACAACCTCCAAGAATTTAAATGCAATGTCAATACCCATCTCTTATCCACTTGACTCGAGTTCTTTCTACATCATCCTGTATATCTTGTTCTTTTCCTTTCTCTTTACCTTCGCAACTGTCTTCACACCAGTGTTTCCATCCTTCTCTTGCCCTTTCTCTGATACCCACTGTAACTGGTCCGTCTTTCTCTTCACTCTTCTCTTGTCTAAACTTTTACTCTTATGTAGCCCCCTGCACATCAGTGGTGGTATCATCTTGCTTGGGGTCAGCTGGGAACCAGTATCACATTGATGATGATGTTATATTGGCTGTTGGTGAGTGCTTTGTCCTACAGGATGAACAGCCTTCTTTGAACAGTCAGATGTCAGTTTACCCAGAAAAAAACAATTTATTTGTTAATAAGAAGAGCTGAAATTAATGCATGTGAGAATTCACAGGTCTAGCATCATTTCTTCATGGGCAGCCTTTGAACTTTTCAGCACACCCTTGTGTATATATATATATATATATATATATATGGTTAGGTATTGAAGGCTGTCACAATGTGTTTAGTAAAATAAAGGAAGTTAAATAAGTTTTTGGGTATCACCTATTTATTATACATTAATATTTTGAGATTAAAATCTCATCTTTAGAATTGTTAGGGCGCCGCTCCTATTTGACTACAAATGAACTGTTCCCATTTCTATATATATATATCAATGGTGGATTCTCTAGGGGGAGTCGTAGAGAGTCACTTGAGAGTCTCTAATGAGTTACTGAAGAGTCAGTGCGAGTCAGTGAAGAGTTAGTCACACTTCCGGTGGCGTACCGGAAATAATCACGTATACACACGTCTTACGACGGATTGGACTCTTGTATCTTTCTATTGTAAATATTACTAATCACTTCTGTACATACTAACCGTCTTTCCGCGGATACATCTTATATTCTGATTCTGTTGTTGAGTTATTCATTTATACTTGGCGACATAACAAGAATGTTAAAGAGCTTGTGTTTGAGTCCATGCCTTTCAACACATGATCCTTCCTAGCTGCTGCTGCTGTCGGTAATTGTAGTGGTGTGTGTGTGTGTGTGTGTGTGTGTGTGTGTGTGTGTGTGTGTGATTGATAGTTGGGATTTTTATGGTCTGATGGTATCAGTCTGCTTTGATATGTAGTTTATCTAAGTATGTGTTGACCTGACCTTTAGTTTGACTTTTGCCAAAGTGGAAGAGGGTTTTTTTATGACTATTGTGTGTGTGTGTGTGTGTGTGTGAGTGTTTTTATTTCATTTTACTTCATTTTCTGTTTGTGATCTCCAAAGTATTTTTGTTATTATTTAAAAAACATTTTTTTTTTATCTTTTCTAATGAACATCATGGTGTAACGAAGAAGGCCACAAACTTACTGAAAGTAAAGTTTCATCATCAAAACATTGATGTTATTATTAAGATGAAAGATTATGCAAAAGTCATGCAGGCAGTTCAGATGATTGGTAATTTGAGGCATGCCAGGAAGTGGGCGCTCCCTATGGTGTTGGGCACTCTGTTGATTTTGAGACATTGTGTGTGTGTGTATATATATATATATATATACATATATGAGAATTTGTTAAGTGCATTTTATATAGCAGAACAATATTAAGCAAATGTATAACAAAGTGGAAAATTAATTTTGCTTTTAAAATTTAAAATTTCAGTGTTCCCTACATTCAAGCATTTTCTCTTGGCAGAGGGGCAAGCCTAATTAGGGAACCCTGCTATCATTTGCTTTTTTTCTACCTATATTTATATACATTATAAATTAAACTAAGCACAACCAAGTTTTTTAGATTTTGACATCATTCTAGGTTCAATTCCAGGAATTTGTTTTGCTTATGCTATATCTTGAAAAATCACAATATAAAATTTGCTATTTTTATTGACAAGGTTGAATGTGTTAAAATTATTCAACTTTTTATCAAGAAAATTCTCTTGTCAAAAATTGTCACAAAGCATTGTTGACATATTCAAGATGGACTGATTTATTATGACACATCTCTTATTTGTATTATTGTACATAATTAAGTTCCGGTCAAATTTGTATTTCATATGAAGACTACCTTATAAAAATTGAGATGTATTAGATTGGGGAACCTCCATATCAGAGCCTGGGGGTGGACATATCACAGATAGGAAGGGTACAAGATCCTTGCACCAGCTTCGCCTCTTGATACATATTTATAACTCAACCTCGAAATTTTATAACATTTCCTTCTCCCTCCTACACATATATAATTCCATCAATAAATACATTACTTTAGTCCAATGAGGTCCATTCCAAATTCTCCTGGTTTGATCCGTTAACCAATATGAAAAAAACTTAGCTGGGAAGCAGTAGTACATTGATGATAACATATCAGCTGTTGATGAGTGTTTTCTACCACAAGACGAACAGTCTTCTTTGAACAGTCAGATGTAAGTTTAACTAGAAAGAAGAAATTCAGCTATTAATAAGAAGAGTATATACAAGGGGTTGTTGCAAAATCTGACACTTGACAAAAAGAAAACAAAATAGGCAATAAAAACAAAATTTGTATATGCAGAGACCTGGCAGTTTATTTAGCAAATGTTAGAGTTACATACTACATTATTTTTCAATGTAACCCCAGTGGTGTTGACCATTTCAAGGTGGGCGTGAAATGAGTCACATGCTTTGGCAACCATATCCTCATCCATAGTTGCGAACACCTCTACGATGACAGCTTTGAGTCAACTGTGTTGTGGGTGTGCTTGTTGGTTTTGGCCTCGATCACACCCAAGAAGAAATAGTTGGGTGAGGAGAGCAGCCTCAAGTCCAGCAACCAGTAGAGAGGAACATTGTTGAGCAGCCACGCCTGGGTCGTCTTGGCCTTGTGTGTAGGAGCAAAGTCCTGCATCCAGTGGTGATCTCGTCCATCCAGGGCTTCACCACACTCCTCAGCATCTCCTAGCAGATCTCAGCAGTAACTCTCAGGCCCTTTTGAAAGAAGAACAGAAGCATGATATCCCCCTCGTCAATGACCATGACAGAGAAGTGAAACTTCATATGCTTCACGACTGGAACATCCTCAATGTCTTTGGAGATCCACCAGTTGTTCTGCCTGTTGCTCATCTGGTCTTGTATATATATATATATATATATATATATGTGTAGAAGTCAAATAACTTACCTTTCAACATGGTGGTCTTCTTTTGTCTCCCTGTAGGAAGGTGAACATTCAAGAGTGTGAGACTCACCTTCCTGATGTTTCCAACTAGCGTCCAGTTGGCAGACAAAAATAAACAGGGTTGTAACTGAATACATGTCCCTATTTGGCTCAAAGACAAATGGTGGATATTGTGCTCAATATTTATGGAGCTCAATGTACACTGAAATTATCAGCCAATCACTGCTTACAGAATAGACTTGCCTGTAACAGAATGGAATCTCCCAGGTTATTATTTAAACCACCTACCAATTTGCCCTGGTGGTTTTTTGTCAGTTAGACTCAACTTCTATTCTAGTTGATTACTGGCTGGTTGTTCTATAAGATTCTTACAATATATATGAACTCATGGCCAAGTGGTTAAAATGTTTGCTTTCTAACCGTGAAGCCTGAGATCAAATCTTTCCTTGGTCGATTTCTCAGGAAGGTGACTTCTTGATATTATTAAACTGGAGGAGTTGATCCCAGCATGTGGCTTCATTGGAAAGTGTCTGAAAACAACACCACAGGTTGACCCAATACTTGCGAGAGAATTTGGGTAGATGCTTTCATTTAAGAAATCGTCAATGGTTGTACTGGTTCAAACTCACAAGTCATCATGACCGAGGTTTTGAGTGTCCTGGCCTTGTTCAGGCTGTTGCTCAAACTGGATGACACACCCTCTCTCAGAAACTATAAATAAGGTTTGCTCAGCATAGTTGCAGTATAAACCACTGTTGGACTCTGTGGGTATTGTGCAAACACAAGTGTACCTGAGCAAGTGTCTGCAGTTGGAATTAGCTAGCTGCTTTGATAGACAGGCACACAAGTGGTCAGCCATTATATATATATACCTACGTTTCAATATTTCGGTATTTTCAAGTGATTTACAATAACTTGAAATCTAGGTTTCAGAAATAACTCAATTCTAAATGAAAGATTTTCAAAATTTCTACAAAGTATTAATGTATTAAGCATTTTTTAATATAAATGAGTACTGCTCTAATTTAATTATGACCAAAAAATAACTAATTATACATATATTACAAAATAAATTTTATTTTGATAATTCATATTTATAAAAGTGATTATAATTTATGAAAGTGTTTAAAAAGTAGAAAGTAATTCATTTTCTAATTGCATATAGTCATAAGATTTGTTATTTAATATGCTTATTATATAAATGATTTTACCTGCATTAAGGCGGAATACTTTATAAAAATATTAAAACTTTATGAAACAAAGTTTCTTAATTGTCACCTTAATATTTTGACAGGCAATTTAACAGATATTTGTAAAATAAATCAATTCTTAAAGGGAAAGACATTTTAATATATATATATATATATATATGTAATAATAGTGATATGCATAGACTCTCATCCACCCATATATTGATTAATCTATAAATAAATGTATGTATGTGTGCATGCCCACAAATATTTTCTATTTATTATTAAGCATTAAAATAACCCAGCCCATGTTTTTACTAATGAAGTAATCTCGTTAGACTGTTGTGCTGATTAATTGAAACAAATGATTATTTTTAGACTCAAGCAAACTTTACACCTAAGTATTGACTATGATTAATTGTCTTCTTTGATATTACTGTATATTTGTTGTGGGCAAAAATCAATTCATCAGATTTTGTCCTCAAACAATGATGCAAATAATTTTTGCCTGAAATCTGAGGTTGGTCACATCTATGTCTATCAAGTGATGAGTTAAACCTCACCATGACAAAAATTATCAATATTGCTGTCTGATACTGGAAAATCAATATTTTAACTTGCTTTTTACATAAATTGAGTTCACAATAATTTATCAATTCAGAAATTGTGGCTTTAGATTAAAAGTATTCTTCATCTACCTTGAAGTGATTTTTAAAATTACACAACTATTTTGTTATAAGCAAATGGTTTTAAATATTTCAATATGTGATTATCATTCTTCTGTTTAAAAAACGGAAATAAGCTTTTAGTGCACATTATGTAAACTTTTTATCTGGAAATTAATTTTATTTTAAAATAGTTTGTAACCAAAATTTCTAAAAAATGAAATTTATAATGTTATTATATAAAGCATTACCAGAATTAGAATTTCACAAAAAGACAATCAAAATGTGTAAATACATTTTCATGAGCAATAAAAAGAAAAGAATTTGAATGAGTAATATTTGGAAAATGATGTTTCTTTTGTTGTTAATAATTGAAAGATATCAATCAATATTTTCTCTTCTTCTATCCTTTATTTTCATTCAACGAGCAACGATAAAATATAGAATAGAGTGAAAACATAAAAAGGAAGTTTTTAATTTATTATTTTATTTCAGTTTTTCTTTGTCTTCTTAATGGATTTAGGGGTTTAAATTTGTTTTGATATATTTGGAATTGTTAAGATTTTACAACCCTTTTTATACAGCGTAACCCGGATATAAGAGAGTTGTTGGGACTGGATAAAATTTTCTTATAACATGATTTCTCTTATATCCGGGTTTGGTCTATTTTATATACATAGTGACAGGCTCTAATTTGGGACCAGAGAAAACTTCTCTTATATCCGGGTCTCTTATATCCGGGTTACACTGAATTTATTTTTAAATTGTTCTAATATCAGATGGAAAAGGGATAACATGTTTGTTAATTTGAGGAAATCAGAAAATTTAGCAATATTTGTTGATTTTTTTGTTGCTTCAAGACATTTGCAAATAAAATCGCAGTGGTCAATGTATTTATCATTGAAATAATTAGAATATTTAATCATAGTTTGAAAGTGACAATTGAATAACATGTGCTAACTAAGATTTATAGTAGGCAGTATGAAAATATCCCTGCACTTCTCAATATTTCTGGTTCTGTGATTTGTTATGTGTTAGAAGTTGTAACAAAAGAAAAGGAAAAGATTTACCAAAACACAGAGCTAAATCGCAAACAAATATTTAATTTTCTATAAAAACACAAAGTAAGATATGTACAAAAAACAGTAAACATAGAAGTCTGTGTCTATTGGCAAAGTGTTAGAAGGGAGAAGGAAAGGTCAAGGTCAAATATTTTTAACATTTTAGAGCTAGCGAAGTAAGGAAAGTGCTATTACTGGAAATCCACATAACCCGGATATAATAGAAATCCTGATATAAGATAAACCCGGATATAAGAGCAATTTTCACTGGTCCAAAATTACAGCCTGTGGTAATGTATATAATATGTGCCAGACCCGTATATAAGAGAAACTCGGATATAAGAGTGTATTTCTATGGTCCAAAATTAGAGCTTGTGGTAATGTATATAAAATAGACCAAGAGAACTCTTATCCAGTCCCGACAACTCTCTTATATCCGGGTTACACTAAAATAATTTTTAGTTTTGTCAATGAAAATATTCAAAAATTCTATTTACCAGTTTAGTTCCAGGAGGTCCTCTTTTTGGTCTTTTTGTTCAGCAACTTTTCATAGAGATTCTTTTGACTGGATATAATAATCCATGAATCAAAGCCGGAGTTGATAATGCCAGAAATTCCCTTTTTCAACTGACAACTCTCTTCACAAAACCTATTTTTATAAATGCTAGAACCTAATCAGCATAGTTCTCGATGTTTCTCGAATCATATGGATTTTTTTCAAATATACTGGAACGATCTAGAATCTTCCAAATGTTCTATTTCTAATTTCTCTATTTTACAACTACTTCATGTATGAAAACTTTTTTGTATTAACAAGTAGGACTTAGTAGAATCCCTGACTATAAGTATTAACCTTTTGTAGACTTTATTATTATTTTTTATATAAATGCATCCTTGTAACCGATTATAGAACACCAAATAAATAATATTTGTGCCTCATCTTTTAGCAACAATTTTTTCTCAGTTACCAGAAGAGCACAATCAGATGAGAATTCAAGATTGCTTAAGACCTTGTATATTCAATCCATACAAGCTTCAATGCAGAAGGGATGTTTACTGTGTCCTAATCTGTCTGTAATCCATCATGCTGGCTTTGTGGCAATATAACTGGAAAGAACGACTGAATATTTTAAGCTAAAATAAAATCAGTTAAGAATTAAATAAAACTGATTTTCTTAATTGATTCTATAATGTGATGTAATTGGTAAATGGAGGTATGCAAAATAGAAAGATTATGTATTCTTTTCTAATAAGGATTTCAGAAATATATAGTTGAGTTTATAGATGAATAGCAGAAAGTTGTATAACTAGGGAATCATCTGAATTATGTTAAAAACATTGAACTCCCTACACTAAGGATAGATATCCAAGTCTCCTTCTGGTAATGGTCAATATTAATCTAAACTTATTTATAAATAATATTTAAATAATTTGTCTGTGTGTGTGTGTATTCATTACCTATAGACTCCAAAACTGCTGAACCAATTTTCTTGAAAATTTACACAGCTGTACTATAAGCATCTGTGAGTGTTCTTAGCTAGGTTTTGTGTCGAGGTACTCCCGATAAATATCGAAAATTGATAATCGAAAAAATCGGGTTATAGAAGAAGTGGTCCGATTTTAATCAAATTTGATACACTCACAGACAAAGGCATAAGAAACGACATTCAGAAGTTTCAAAATTGCAGTTCTTACAATAGTGCAGAAAATTGATAATATATATATATATATATTTATTATAAATTATATTTTAGAACATGTACATAATGTTTTTATATATATATCCACTACAAATGGTACATTTGTTTCAACATTGAAATTTCAATGTCTCATCAGGTGGTATGTATAGGAATAGAAAGCCTCTTTTCTTATATTTGGTCAGTTGTGTTTGGGATGGTGGTGGTGGTTAGTGATAAGGGAACAAGTCTCGTTAGAATTTTGAAGAAAGTGGTGTGGGTAGTTATATAAGAAAAGAGGCTTTTGATCCCTATACATACCGCGTGATGAGACATTGAAATTTCAATGTTGAAACAAATGTACCATTTGTAGTGGATATATATATATATAAAATTATGTACATGTTCTAAAATATAATGTATAATAAATATTCACAGCTTGATATATTATATATTGAGCACTGTTTTAAATTAAATTCGTTCTGTATTCACTCGGATATATATATATATAAAAGGCAAGATGTTTGTGTGCGTGTCTGTTTATCTACCAGTATGGCTGTATTTTTTCAGCACTTTATTTTAGTTTTTGCTTTGGGTTTGGCTCTAAGTAGGTATAATTGTAGTTTTTAGTCTCAGCCATTAGACCATTTGCTCAGAGGACTTATTTAGCCTTCAAAATTCAGTTTACGACGAAAAAAACTTATTTGATATCGATAACAGGAAATCAAAATTTTACTTACATCCATTCATTTTTCTTTTGGTCTACGGTTTCGCTTTAACTGGAAACAACTATTGCTTTTTAGTCTTTCATGCCAATGTCCAAAGTGTCTGAGCTCCAGGACCATGGTTTAGTTTTAAAGCTTTCATTGCACCCAAGCAACGTCGGGCTATACTGCTAGTAAGTAATAAATGGGCAAACTTGAACCTTCATGCCTGAAAAAAAAAAAAGCATAGTGATAAAAGTATGGTTTTTCCTTGACACTGCTATTATTTTAATTAACTTCCATCCTTAGCAATTGTTTTTTAAAAAAGGATGATTAGAATTGTACTAAAACCTAAACATATGAAATTGAATTTATACTTTTTTTCTTTGTTGTTGAGAATTGACAACAAAATAATATATACTACTTATTAGATTGTTTATTGGAATGGTTGGCAAAACATTGGCTAGTTGCCAATTTATTTGAACTTTATAAAATGACTAGCAGTATAGCCTGGCATTGCACGAGTGTAATGAAAGCTTTAAAACTAATCCATGGTCCTGGAGCTCAAACTCTTTGGACGTTGGCACGAAAGGCTAAAAAGCAATAGTTGTTTCCATTTAAAACGAAACCGTAAACTGAAAGAAAAATGAATGGATGTAAGTAAAATTTTGATTTCCTGGTATCGATATCAAATAAGTTTTTTTTGTCGTAAACTGAATTTTGAAGGCTAAATAAGTCCTCTGAGTAAAGGACATAATGGCTGAGATTAAGAACTACAATTATATCTACTTAGAGCCAAACCTGAAGCAAAAACTAAAATAAAAGAGCTGAAAAAAATACAAACATACAGGCAGATAAACAGGCACACACACAAACATCTTGCCTTTTATATATATGTATATATATATATATATATTATCAATTTTCTGCACTATTGTAAGAACTGCAATCTTGAAACTTCTGAATATCATTTCTTATGTCTTTGTATATGAGTGTATCAAATTTGATTAAAATCGGACCACTCCTTCTATAACCCGATTTTATTCAATTATCGATTTTTGATATTTATTGGGGGTACCTCAACACAAAACCTAGCTAAGAACACTCGCAGATGCTTATAGTACAACTGTGTAAATTTTCAAGAAAATCGGTTCAACCGTTTCGGAGTCTATAGGTAACACACACACAGAGACAAAGTTCCATTTATAAATAAGTTTAGATGAATAATAAGGATTTCCTTATAGTTGATTCACATGTTTAATGATTTAGTAAATGTTTATAAATTATTTATTTTGTATTTATTTCTTTATAAATTGGTAAATAATAAATATTCTATTGCATTAGTTTATTAGTTCTTAGAATGTTGTAAATATAAAATTATTCTTGTAAATAAACAATGTTTGAAATGACAGTAATGTCAATGGAAAATCTGTTATTTTGATACTCTGTATTTTTGCAGCACAAAGGTTCAAGTTAGCCAATAAATGTTTATGGCATCTCTTGTCATCCTTATTTTCAAAAGACAATGTGGGAGTGTGGTAAAGGATTTAGACTAGCTGTAATCATATTTTAAATTTGGCCTCATCGCCTCATCTTCTAATATCATGGAATTTTGAATAACCTGAAAGTAGAAATTTGAATTAAAAATTCACCCATGTAAAAATACATCTATCTATGAGACTGGCTAAGAAAACAATTAGGTCTCAGATCTGATTAGAGTTAAAACTGAGAAAACTCATTGATTCTTAGAAGGAAACAAAATTAATCATCTTTGTTGAAAAGATAAGCTCTGCATCAACTATGACTGTTTGAAAGTAGGTGATAATAATGATGACAATTTCATATGGAAGACTTTATCTGTTTTTCTTTGGAATCAAAATTAATTGAGAAAATTTTTGAAAAATGTTAATTTATGATTTAATCACTGAGCTTTGAATTTTCTATCTGTGATGTTATCGGGTTTTGAACTTTCATTAACAACTACCCTAAATTTGAAACTTCCATGAATAATTTACTGTTAAGTAGAAGTCATAAAAGCAGTTGTCAGGATAGGATGAGTCTGCAGACACCATTGAAAACTGGCACCAAGACCAACATTAATTCAAGCAAAATAGAGCTTTTAAGAACCTAATTAACTTCTCTGCTTTAAGATATCACAGCCAACTTATACAGGAGTGAAAAGGCCAGTTGTTTAGTTGCCTAAGTAGTTTCGAACATTCAAGAGACGTATTTGCTTTTATCTTCATGGTTATGTTGATTGAAAATGTGGAAAGAATGTCTCAACACGAAAATTGTTCATTACTCACATTATTCAGTGGGAATAAAGTTGAAAGGAAAACTTTTCTCAGCTAAGCCTCTGATGGACTTTATCAAGGCAAATTTAAAGATTTTATTTTGCAATATGTATTTGTACACAAAAGTGAAAATATTAGGTTTTGCAGAAGTTTTAAATCTAAGAATGCTCATAAATATATTTCAGGCTAATTGAAAATCAAGGTAAACTATGGCAGATGTTAAGTAATGGAATTTAATGTCAAATAAACAAAAGTAAGTAAATGTTGTTGTTGAAATTATTTATTTTATTATACTTTGAGAAATTAATTTATGCATTTATATATATTTTGAATAATAGTTTCAGATTTAACCATTTTCTTTTAATCTTAAAAAAAATTACAGACGTATTTTAGCTTGGGAAAAAAGTATATCTTTTAAGAAAGGAGATATTTTCAAAAAATTTAGGCAGATATTTATATATTGGTAAGATTTGGTAGTAGCATTCTAAAGAATTTTCAGTCTAAGTAAGTTACTTTTTCTTTTAATAAGTGTGACATTCTTTAGATCAAATTTGTGCTTGAACTTATTTGTAAGTATAACTAATGCATTTGATAAATTATGTAATTTTGTGTTCATAGATATATTTTTTTTTTATTTCAGCAAGTTTCCACTGTATATTGCAAGGAACAGTTGTGACAGTTTATTTTATATATAAAAACTTCAGAATTATTATGGTTATGGATATTTAGGATTTTGCAAAATAGTTTGGGATGTAGTTGTAATTATTTTGAAACTGTTAAGATTGGATAAATTGTTTTGGATAATAGATGTTCAAGAATTAGTAGGCAGTATTATATATCTATTTTTTCTAGTTTATTCTCATTGTTGTTGCTACTCATTGTGTATAAAGACATCAACTTTATTTCCAAATCATTTCTAATTCTTTTAAGTTAAAAGAATGTTAATTATTTTTCCCAGATATTTTTAAATATTATTCAAAATATTTATTTTAACGCCCTATATTTTGATATGATTCTCTTTTTTTATTCAACTCATCTTGAGGAAGCTTTAATTTTAAAGTTCAATGAATATGTTTTTTTAATATATAGTTTGTAGCATATCTTCTGATCCGATGAACTTAGCTCACTGGTGCCCCCTATAGATGAATTTACTCAAGCCACAAGATTAGCAACTAGGTCCCACCCTTTTACTATGAAACCAATAAAATGTAAATGCAAATTCTACTCCATCAGCTTTTTTTCTCGCACTTCCCACCTGTGGAATTTCCTTCCGTTTACTTCCTTCCCTGACAGCTACAATCTCCAGGAGTTTAAGTGTAAAGTCAATAGTCATCTCCTATCTCACTAACCTGCATCCTCTTTCTCATGCTCCTTTCTCCATCCACTCCATTCTCATCAGTATTCTCACTTCCTGACGCCCCCTATAACCTGTCACTCTTTCTCCTATGTAAACCCCTGCAAAACAGTGGCAGTAAAATACCTTGCTTGGGGTGATATGATTATAAAAAAATATCTGGAGATTCAGTTGAGTGCCATACATAATACATGCTTTGGGAGATCATGTCTCGAAAGAGAAATGACTGACTGGGCAGAAGATTATCCTGCAGTAGTTTGCCATTGCTTTCTGCGGTAGACTAGTTGCCAGCCAAGGCTATAGAACCCAATTTGTCCTGTTATTTAACCCATAACTGGAGGGAAGAGATGAATTAATACCTTTCCCAAGAGTATTTGTGCATAAGTGAATGCAAGGAATTCAACTGTAATTTGAACTCAGCTCCCCGATTTTTCATTCTGAGTCGATGATTTTTATTTCAAAAGAACTTTTTTCTTTCTAGTAATTATTTACATGTTTAGATTATTCTCTATCTTCTGGTTGAAATCAAAGGACAGCAAAAATGAAGCATCTACCAATTTTTATCGATGTTTGGTTAATTCTCAGGATATTTCTTTTAAATAATTTTAGATTCCTAGCATCTGCATTAATGTGTATACGTAGGAAATTCGGTTGTTAATGTATTCTTAGATTAAAAATTCAAATGCCTGAATTCTAAACAATAACAAAATTAAGAAAACAGGTATCCTTGCTAAATAAATCATTTATATTAATAAACATATGTACATGAATTGAAAAGAATAAAAAAGTAGCAAAATAATCTTTTTTAAAATGTTCTGTTATAATTGTAATTTTTAAAAACGTTACAATTTAGATATTTTAAAACTTTGCTCTTATGGGCATTTTAAAATAATAATAATAATAATAATCTTATTTAGTGTTGGTTGAATTTTTTCTATATAGAGGTCTTCAAGAATTAGAAGTTTTTGTTTATTTTCATGGTGGAGCATACTTGTATTGTCAGTTAATATTTCTGTAAGTCATGAATGTGGACAGTTATGTTCCTTTAAATGTTGTGTTATCAAGCTTTAATCCAACATATGTGTTGTCAATGTCCTTAATAATGATGTTGTCTGACCAACATATATGTTTAATATATTGTCAGATGGAATCTTCCAAAGAACATTTAAATTGATGTGACATGATAACTAGGCGTATATTAAGGTGCTTTGTAAAATATGTATTTTATTATCATAGATTAAAATAGAAAATGGTTAAGAATAGAAAATAGATTAGGTGACACAATAATTAGGTGTACATTAAGGTGCTTTGTAAAATATGTATTTTACTATAATAGATTAAAATAGAAAATGGTTAAGAATAGAAAATAGATTAAAAACATGTTTCATTTAACAAAAGTGAAAAAGAAGAGAAAAAATAAATAAATAAACGCTTTTTCTTTTATGAGGAAAATTGTGGAAGAGAAAAGGGTATCAGATTACTGTTTTAAATCCTACCACTCTTCCGGTAAATATTTGACTCAGTGATTTAATGTGATAAGAGATAAAGTTCAGGAAATAGGTTTTTGAATGACCAGGTCAAAAACTGTCTTTACTGTATCTTGACCACACATTAAGAATTTTCCGGCAGAAGCTTTATTAAGATAAAAAGATAAAAAAATCCTGAAAAAAATACTAAGGCTAAGTGCAGACTGGGTGTTTGCAGGATGTTTACACATCAAAAGAAGGAAAATTTAAGTACCCTGAAATTTAGGACTTACAGTCGCCAATGCTTATCACCCAGTGGGCTAAAGCATTTCCAGATTTCCGGATTAATTTTAAATAAATACAGGTAATTTTTTTGAGTCAGATCAGTTGAGTTGAGTTGAGTTAGTTCCGCCGGGCGTGTGCTTGAAGTAGAACCTCCGTTTGTCTTGTTTTGGTCAGTTCAGATTTGATCTCCATTAATTAGAGTTAGAGCTGTGTGTCACATTCGCCTGCTCCAACCGAAAAGGCTAATTCTAAACGAAATAAAGCATCCTTTCAATTCATCCAAGTTGTGGAAGTTCGTTCCTTATAGTTTAATCTTGTACCCCCAGCTTGAGGCTCCGACATTTTCAACAAACTCCCGGCAAACATCACAGCGTGGAGAACAGCCGCCGGAGAAATTGTTCAGACCATCCACTGGGGTGTTACAATTGGTATAAAATGTTTTTTATTTGCAAAACATCAGTTGATGAATATGATTTATTGTGGATGATTAGGTTGGTTGTATTAAATTTAGTATAGGATAGAATTAGTTTTATTTTTTTTTACTGGGATTAGTGGGGAATATATTAGTGCTTATGAGTTTTATTAGGTTTTTTTCATCTTGTTTGTAGTAAGAGTGTAGTTGATTGTAGTATAGTAGGTTGATAAGTTTAGGGTTATTTGAAGAAGTACTATGTTCTTTTTGAGTTACGTTAATATTTCTAATAATTAGTCTAATCTTTTCATCAACGATGTAATTAAGGAAGTCATTACTAAACTTGTTGGTACAAGTCAAACGTAGTTTCTGTAAAAGGTTAGGTTTAATTTTTAATGCAGAATGAAATGAAATTAAAATTATATCCACTGTTTCTCTAAGTGGAACATTGGTAAATAAATTTTCAATATCAAGTGAGGTTAATGTTTCATTATTAGGTTTTGTGTTTTTATGATTTGGATTAGTTCATGGATTGATTATATATATATATATATATATATATATATATATATATTGTAATTTTGTTATTACAATAGGTTATAAAAGCATAACATCACTGCACAAAAATTTTCATGTTTCAGAACAAAACTATTCTTCTTCAGGTGATATGTTAAAATAAATGGTGAAAATGGTTTGTTTTTGAAAATATAAGATGAATTTCTGGTTAAATAGAAAATTAGGAAGTAGTAGTTTGAGGAAATGCAACAGATGTGTCCAAACAATATTATACTTTTTTAAACTATTGTAATAACAAAATTCCAATATTAAGGTTTACTCCATATCGAGCACTCTTTATAAAAGGAAATGCTTGAACAGTGGGTTTTTAATCTACATGTTCTTTCACTTTCTTCTAATAATGTTATATATATATATATGTGTGTGTGTGTGTGTGTGTGTGTGTGTGTGTGTGTGTGTGTGTGTATTTTCAAATAAAACTCCAAAAATTTCATATATCATATGGCCATTTCAGCAAGGAATCTTCATTTCTTCAACAACAAATGTAGGACAAAATTCATATGCTGGAATGTTCCTCAAAAAAAATTCATACACTGGAAGTTTATATAAAAAAGGAAAAAGAAAAGAAATAAGAACAATGGGAGGGGGAGTTAAACAGAATTTTGATATAATCTACTCTCTCTTTTAACTCCTCCTCCCATTGTTCTATCTTATTTCTTTCCTTTTTCCTTCTTTCATGTAAACTTGTATGAATTTCTTTTGGAGTGGCTTTCTGGTATATGAATTTAGTCCTGTATTTGCATAATAAAGAATTTTGTCATTGAAGAAGCAAGAATTCCTCACTGAAAAGGCAATAAGACATATGCAATTTTCTAAGTTTTATTTGAAAACATATGTATTTGGCTCTGTACATGGATAGGACTATTTACATCAAGCCTTCTATGAATATCATTTTTAATAGTAATAAGTTTTATATTCATAGGATCTGTTTTGGGTTTTTCATTTTGGATTTAAATATACATATTGTTTTTGGTTGTAATTAAATTGGATCAGTACCCAGTTGTATTAAAAAGTGCTCAATACATTTATATTGTAGAGTTTTTCAATATTTTTCATTTGAAAATTAGTTATTTTTGCAACTTAGGTTTCAACCTTTGGGTATCTTCAGGCAATTTACACACATACACAAATATATACTTGTTTATCTCCTTACCTATGTCTGGCTATTGGGCGTGTATAATTATAATATAAAACACTAAAAATCTGCCTTCTTCCACTGAGCACCCATAGCCCAGAGGTAGAATTGCCAACTGACACCAATTCAGTCGGGTTTCAATCCTGGGTTAAAAGCAATCGGAGTCTAACCGTACTGATGAGCTGTGATACAGCGAAACAGATCTGTCTGCGGATGATTATATATATATATATATATATATATATATATATATATATATATTTTAAATCAGATACTTTAATCCAAGTGAAAAAAGCAGGAAAGTAAATTCTAAAAACCCGATCCTAATTAATATTAAAAATTTTATTTTAATATTAAAAAATGATACAGGAAGAGAGAACATCATTAAATTAATCCTTTTTTAATTTATATATATATATATATATATATATATACACACACACATATTATATTAAAAAATTGGAAGTCATTTGTTAAGTTGGAGATAGTGGACACCGATTAAGAAATGTAAAGGAAAAGCCTAAAAATTACCAAAAACAAAAACAGAAAAAAAATAAATGAATAAACTCAAAAATTAGGAACATTAAACTCCATGACTAATAAACTTGAAAAAAATCTAAGCTAATCTCAGTATAAAAATATCACAAACACATTCTAATACAATTAAACATTTAATCAAAGTGAAACAAACAAGTTTCCACCAAAATTAGGATTACACAAAATAGGATGAAAAGAATGACCCCAGAAATTCATTAGGGAAATATCCTCAAATTTAAAGAAAAGAACATAACAAGAAATCAACTTTAAATAAAATTTTTCAGTGCACTCTTATGGCACTGACATGTTCATGATGACAATTTTGATATTGAAAAATGCTATTTCATTAAAAATTAAAGATAATTTACTCAGAGATACATTTAAAATGCCATGATCTACAAATACTTTACCACCAGACTTATTCAGACTATCACCCATTCTTACAAAACTTTATTGAAACTATATGTGATAAGAAAAATTTTAAAACAAACTTCAACATTATATTACTGCATCCCACTTTGAAAATATTTCAAATACAAAGTGTCCATTATAATAACACTTCTATTAAGAATTGCAATCTTTACATTTTGCATATGAAACTGAGCATTTATGGGCTTTTGAGAAAAATAATATGACTGAAGTTGTGTTTTCTTCTAAAATGGAACTTAGATATGATCAACCTGTGTCACTTTTGAGGAAGCTCAAATTGATGGCAGCCTTTAACTCATCTGTATTGTTGTATCAGGTCTCTCCTTTCTTCTTGACTATCCTATAGAGAATCTATAGGGTTCAGGTCATTTAATTAGCTAATCAAACGCAGTAATACAGTTTCTCAGAAAACCATTTACTTTTTGTTTTTTTGTTTTTTTAATCATTTCACTCCAAGCAAGGCATTCCAGTGCCACTATTGCGCAGGGAGTTACATACGGGAAAGTGATGAGAAAGAGTGGTTAGATATAGGAAATGTCAGAAGGAGGATGATAGGCGGGTAAGGATACCAAGGCTGAGGGTTGGGTAGATGGGAAGAGTGTTTGAGAGAATGGGTGCGAGTTAGTGTGTTAGGAGGTGTTTATTGACCTTACATTTAATCTCCTGGAGATTGTAGCTGTTGGGAAAGCAAGTATGTGGAAGAAGTGCGAGAAAAGAAGCTGTTGGAGTAGAAATTGTGGTTACATGTTACGATTTCACTGTAAAAGGGTGGGACATAGTTGTTAATCTAGTATCTCATGTAAATTCGTACCTAGGGGGCACCAGTGATCTAAGTTCATTGGATTAGAAGCTGTGAAAGTATTTATAGAAGAGGCACAGGGAAGCCATGTAACGCCAGTGAGAGAGTGACTGCAGCTGGTCTGCCAAGTCAGTATCGATCACATTACAGATTCTCCGTTGTTGTTTTAGTACTGTGCTACTGCCGATGTCAAGGCCTAACAGAAAAGGAAATCAGCATCTCCATAAAGCATGATGCATTCTAAAACCTCCTAGTAGTTGCTTGTGTTGACTTTGGACTTAATAAAAACATGGTGGATGAATAATATCAGATGACATTGCATTCCAAATCATGACTGACTATGATAGCATTACACTGGACTTCAAGCTATCTAGATTCTCTGCTTCTGCACTCATCTTCTAGACTTAGGGACCATATCTGAAAAGAGGTCTTTAGACCACTGAGCAATTTCTTTTTTCCCTAGTCTAGGTAAATATCTGATGTCATTTCTAGTTCAGGAATAGCTTGATACTAGGAGTGTGATACTTTAACCCATAAAAATCCAGCCTCAGTCTACTCCTTGTAAAGATTTTGAATTAGCTTTGCTTAGCAATCCACTCAATGCTGTTTTCATTTATCTTGTTTGTGCACCATTTCTTTGACTCAACTTTCTATGAATATGCTGATACAGCACTCTCAAAACAGCCAGTCCTATCGATGATGTTCTGTGACTTACCCTACAAAAGCATTCCAATGAGTCTCTTCTTGAAAACTCTTGAGTCAGCAGTCTTCCCTGTAATTGTATTTATGTATACTAAACTGGACTAAGAGCTTTATGGGAATTATACTAGATAAATGGTGATTTACTCAATGATGAAATGGAATATTCTAATATTTTCAGATACATTTTTCTATATTTTCTTTTTTTGTTGTAGGCCATAATTATCAAAATTAAAATAAAAAATGTTTTAAACATTTTAATTTACATGAATTGAGTCTCAGATATATAAAAATTTAATTCTTTGAAATAACTGAATGATATGAAATAATAATGACTAGCAGCGTGGAAAGAAAAATTATCAGTCCAAGTTCACGTTCTGGGGAAGTTCACGTTCTGAGGAAGTTCACTGGGAAAGCTATGATTCTACCTCTTCTGCCCACCCCCCACCAGCCATTTATTAAATGACAGGACAGACTTGGTTTTCTAACTGCGGTTGGTAACCAATTTAGAAAAACAACTTTGAATTCAAAATTATATGTATAATATATGGTCATTGAAAAGATATTGAAATTTACAAATAACTGTGGTGCAGCATTGTGGACTCAGTTATTTTGACTGAAATAAAATAAAGAAAGAGAGGAAGAAAATAATTGACAAATAATACTGAAATATTCTTCAATGTTCTAATTTTCTGAGATGCACCTTTGCTTTTGGTTATGCCTGAAATTTCTTTGATTGTAGTTGGTCACATTTATAAATGCAACTACCATTTCTCTAACCATTCTTTATTGATATAAATTGTCTTAAAATTTATATTGATGTTTAAGAATATTTTTTCAGTAAGTCTGTTGAGTTTTAAATCCTAACTGTATTTACCACCCATTTCACTTTATAATTTCTGTTATCTTTCATATCTTTTCAATTTTAGAAAGCATTAAGTGCATATATTACAGCTGCAGCTTTTGCAAATAATTTAAAAAAAATAATAATCAATCTTGCCAAATCTTATTCTTTGCTATTAAATACACAATGGATTATCTTCTTCATTGAGTGTTAAAAAATATCCTTGCTAGATCAATTGTTCTTCTCTGTTGACCATTCATGTACATTTTTTTTAGTATTAAATTGCCAATCAGATCACTCTCTCATAAATTCTTTTTATTTCTTTGCTTTAACAATCACATTAATCAAATTTTACAGTCTCAAAATCCATTCATTCTTTTCTATCTTGCTGCTCTCATTTCCTTTGTCTCCAATGGACAGTCATTGACTATTTATGCTTTTGTTACTTTATTGCTAGATTTTGTAGATGTATAGATATAGCATTTTGTTTTAAAAGAAGACATTTAAATCTAACAGCATGAAGCTATGTACTTTACTGGAAGCATTTTATTTAACTGAATGAGATAGAGTTACAGTAACTTAATTTCACTACTTATTCTGTTATTCCAACCAACATTGTTTATTATTATTTTTTTTTTATTATTCTATGATATGGTTTACATTGGAAGAAATCTCTTGCTTAACTGTTTTGTGATCCTTCCAAACATCACGCATATTATTTGCCAAAATGTGACTGAAGTTTTATTAATAATATCTGGTATTCCCTTTTAAGTCTATCTCAATTTTTATAGCTATTTCTTATGAAGAATAATCTTAAAGACCTAAGGAAATATTCATGTCACACAGATTTTATAAGCAGGAGACTTATTGCTTTTTAGTATAAGTTTCATTATTTGTATGATTTTAGATACAAATATAAGTGCTCGTAAGAATGAGTTAGCATCACCAACTTGAAGTATTTGAATGATAGATACTCTTTTCTATTGTTACAAGATAAATTATTAGAAGTGTATTTACATTATTTGGACTATTGTTCTCATCTTTGTTGCCATTTGTATGACGTTTTGACCGTTGTATGCCCCGGCCTTCTTCAGGGTCTCCATATTTTTGGTGTATCAGGTCCTTACTGATCCTTTAGTATTTGTCTATATTTCTGAGATGAGGTAGCATTTACAGTATTTACATTATTCAGACTTTTGTCCTCGTCTTTGTTGCCATTTGTATGACGTTTTGACCGTTGTATGCCCCGGCCTTCTTCAGGGTCTCCATATTTTTGGTGTATCAGGTCCTTACTGATCCTTTAGTATTTGTCTATATTTCTGAGATGAGGTAGTATTTACAGTATTTACATTATTCAGACTTTTGTCCTCATCTTTGTTGCCATTTGTACGACTTTCAACCATTGTATGCTTCAGCCGAAATGTTGTACAAATGGCAACAAAAATGAGGACAATAATCCGAATAATGTAAATACTGTAAATACTTCCTCATCTCAGAAATATAGACAGATACTATATTGGAAGTGTCTTCTGAAGATTGAAGACTGTCTTTTTGTGGTGATATCTGTCTAGGTGAAGCTAATTACCACTGATGGGGAGGTAGATAAAGGGATATATTTAAGGTGCAGACTAGACCAGAAAGAAACATGGACATAGATACATTCTGGCACTGATTTTATCATATCATAATTTATAGTTTTAAGTATTCACTATTTTCTTTAGATATATATGCTTACTTTTTCTCACCATAACTTTTATTTATTCCATTTTCTCATATAAAATCACCATATTTACATTTTATTTTAACATCTTTTCTATCTTATTGATTTTATTTTAACATCTTTTCTATCTTATTGATTTTATTTTAACATCTTTTCTATCTTATTGATTTGCTTGCTGATATTTATTTTAAAATTTTGTTAACTGTTCAACTTAATCTTAACATTTTTAAATAGCAGGTTTTAAAATAGTAGGTTTTTATTTATATTAATTGCTCTGATAACAATTTTTCCTTAGATATCTTTTTCTTGGTATTTAGAATGCTTGAAGAAAGGTTAACAAGAAAACAAAAAAATTTAAACATCAAACTCTTTTATACATATTCCATCTTATATACATGCACATACACTATATATATATATATATATATATATATATATATGTGTGTGTGTGTGTGTGTGTGTGTGTGTGTGTGTGTGTGTCTATATTTCTGAGATGAAGTAGTATTTACAGTATTTTCTTTATTCGGACTATTGTCCTCATCTTGGTTGCCATTTGTATGAAGTTTCAGCCGTTGTATGCTCAGGCCTTCTTCAGGTGCTAGGAATTTCAAACCAAACCCTTTATAACAATCACTGGGGTATATGAACTCCATTCCTTGTGGGAAGCCTCGATTAGAAGTCACGAGTTATCTACCTCTAACCCTGCAAGTTATTTGTTCACCACTGCTGTAGCCTAGTATTGAACTCACAACTCTTAAGGGCACATGGCCCAGTGGTATAGACATTGGTTAGTTCCTGACTTGACTTTTAGAGTTGTGAGTTAAGCACCAGGCTACAGCAGTGGTGAACAAATAACTTGCAGGGTAAAAGGGAGATAACCCATGATTTCCAATCAAGGCTTCCCATAAGGAGTTCATATAACCCAGTGATTGTAATAAAGGGTTTGGTTTGAAGAAGAAGAAGGCCGGAGCATACAATGGCCAAAATGTTGTACAAATGGCAACAAAGATAAAGACAATAGTCCGAATAATGTAAATACTGCACTATATATATATATATATATAATTATATAGTTATGTATCAATTGTACATTGTGACACAGAAATTTCTATGTTTCAAGATAGATTGTCATCATCAGGCAATGTTGATGTAGTTGTGCAGATGATTTACATTTAAATGACAAAACCCTTTGGTTTGCTGTGAATGACCCCAACTTTTTTTCTTTTTTTCTTTTTTTCCTTTTCCCCTCATCCTACTCTTCCCTTGTTTCCCTTTCCTCCTTAACGGTTAACCTGCCATTAATCTGATCTTATCATTTTCCCTTCTTTCCTGCCAAATCCCAAAGTGAATCTCCATTCTGATTAGCCACAAAAAACACTCACATACATTCACAGCAAACCAAAGGGTTTTGTCATTTAAATGTAAATCATCTGTACAACTACATTAACATTGCTTGATGATGAGAACTATCTCAAAATATAGAAATTTCCATGTCGCAATGTAAAATTGATACATAACTATATAATTATATTATATTAAGCTCTATGATACTCATTATATTGAGCACTGTTTATAATAAAATAAATGCCAGAGCACTCAAAATAAAATAAAAACTTTGAGTCCTCTTCACCTGGAATTATATATATATATATATATATATATATATATATATATATATATCTTTCTATGTATAATACTTTTTACTCCAGGTATATTGATTCTGATTTTGAAATAAGAGTTCACTTGATTTATACAGAGAATAACTAAGAATTGTTCTATTTTGTTTTTATTTTGTGTTGGCATTGTTATTCCAGTAGGCATAAGAGATTAGTTTCTTGCCATTTTTTTTTTTTTTGACAATGACCCTTTTCTTGTCCATACCTGTAGGCATAGAAGCTGCTTTTTGAAGATTTTTTAAGAAACTCGTCTTTTGTAGAAGACCTATCTTAATGACTCCTACACCAACCAGACTCTGTAAGTACCTACAGACTTTTGACACACACCAGCAAACAACTCATCTCCACAAGACACAAATACTACCATTAAGAACGGAGCACGGTTTGATAATGCTGAAAGTTACAATATGTTAATGCAACACTATTCCTTATATCAGGGAAATGAACAGAGCTTCTTATGGTTTCCATTATCTTCCTAGACAGATAAGATGCTTATTCATTAAAGCTTTAAACCTAATTTTGATAAATGGAAGTTTAAAAGATTCTTACACTTTAAAGTAAGCATTCGGAATCAGAAGAATTTTATTAACTTATATTTATTCTGTGTTTTGATAAATAGGAAATATTTGCAAAAATTATTACATATTTGAAAAATTTTTAAATTACTTTTTAGAATTTATCAATTTATTTAGCAAATTATTATTTACAACTATTTAAACTAAAGTTTAAATGCACTTTAAAAAATTCTGTTGGAATAGTTCAATATTTTAAAAATTAATTTGTAAAGTTTGCTATGAGTTTTATTCTGACATTTATAAAATAATATAACATATTTATATATTAATTTATAAATATATTTATTTATATAAATAATTTATTATATAAATAATATATATATATATATATATATATATATATATATATATATATATAAATATTTATATATATATATAAATATTTATATATAGATATGAATATATATATATTTATACTATAGTCATCCGCAGACAAATCTGTTTCGCTGTATCGCAGCTCATCAGTATGTTAGACTCCGATTGCTTTTTAACCCAGGATTGAGACCTGACTGAACTGGTGTCAGTCGGCGATTCTACCTCTGGGCTACAAGTGTTCGGTAGAAGAAGGCAGACTTTTTAGCACGTATATCATTATACATGCCCAATAGCCATAGTGCTCTAATTCATTATTGAATGAGGAATGCGTTATTGCTGGAGTAGCTACTGTTTTCAAAGTCTCCAAGTCTTCCAGAGTGCTCAATCAGGATGTGAGAGCATAAATACTATATAAATATATATATATATATATATATATATATATATATATAAATATATTTATATTATATATATATATATATATATATTTATTATATAAATTATTGGAGAACCAAGTTTGAATTCCAGTTGAATTCATTGCATTCACTTACGCACAAATACCCTTGGGAAAGGTATTAATCCGTCTCTTCTCTCCAGTTATGGGTTAAATAATAGGACAGATTGGGTTCTATAGCCTTGGTCGGCAACCAGTCTACTGCAGAAAGCAATGGCAACCTACTGCGGGATAATCTTCTGCCCAGTCAGTCATGTCTCTTTCGAGACATGATCACCCAAGCGTGTATCGCGCATGGCACTTAGCTGACTGACTGATTATATTATAATTTATATATTTATATAAATTATATGAATATATATATTTATAAATATTTATATTTACAAAATAATATAATATATAATATATTTTTATATTATATTTATAAATTTTTATTTAGCAAATTATTATTTATAACTGCTTAAACTAAAGTTTAAATACACTTTAAAAAATTCTGTTGAATTAGTTCATTATTTTAAAAATTAATTTGTAAAGTTTGATATGAGTTTTTATCACTAACTTTACTTTTGGATCTATCCTCTGATATACTTACGAATTAGTGAACAATGAATTTGTTTACACTCTTGTACTTATTATTTCACCATATGAACAGTTTTGATCTATTTACGCTATTCACATTGTTCAGACTATTGTCCGAATCTTTGTTGTCATATCCACAATGTTTCAGCCAGTGTCTGATCCAGCCTTCTTCAGGTGATTTTGAATTTCAAACTGAACCTTTTATTTCATCTATCCAGGTCTATAAGATAAACAATTCAGAATGAAATTCCAATCACCTGAGGAAGACAAGAATGTAGAATGGCAGAAATATTGTAGATCCAACAAAGATGAGGACAACACATCAAACAATTTAAATAGAGCAAATATTTACAATACCTCATCTCGGAAATACAGACAAATGTTGAGTCTTGTTTTTCAAAACTAAATTTACCTGCATCCATCCCCTCTTTAAGAAGCTGACAGAATTGAATTTTTAAAAATGACCATTTCTTAATGCAGCACTCTTACAATAGCATTACAAGTAACATTACATGATTACTTATGCAAGGATTGCATCATAAAAGTTTCAATCCCCATGTTCACAGAATTAAACAATGTTCTTGGTGTTCACTAATCTCTTACTTTGTCTTTATCAACTCTTTAAAATACTTGTCCATTTAAAACATACAATGTGATACAAGCCTCAGATATGAATTTTAGTTTCTATCAATAAATCAAAATGATGACTCATATAAATTTCTTCAGAACAAATATTAACAATGAAAAGTTCATAATGTTCTTTCAAATATATGAAGAGTAAAAAAAACTGTAATGAATTAAAAACCAGTTGTTTCTCTTGAAACTGAATAGCTTTAAGGAATTCATAAAATAAATCAGAGAATTGTACTAACATGTAAAAGTTCTTCAATGGCAAGATAAAAAAATTAAAAGTCACAAAGTTTTGCACAAAATACTTCCAATGAAATGAAGCAGCTTTTTTTAGAGTTTTCATAATTTTTTTAATAAAATAACATGCCAACAAGAAATCTTTGCAAACAAGTAATCTTTAAAATTTCTTCTCAATTTAAAAACTTCTTTATATCATCAACTAGCAGCATAGCCCGGCATTGCTCGGGTGTAATGAAAGCTTTAAAACTAATCCATGATCCTGGAGCTCAGACTCTTTGGACGTTGGCATGAAAGACAAAAAAGCAATAGTTGTTTCCAGTTAAAACAAAATCATAGATTGAAAAAAACATGAATGGATGTAAGTCAAATTTTGATTTCCTGGTATCGATATCAAATAAGTTTTTTCATCATAAATTGAATTTTGAAGGCTAAATAAGCCCTCTGAGTAAATGGTATCATGGCTGAGACTAAGAACTACAATTATACCTACTTACAGCCAAACCCAAAGCAAAAACTAAAAAGAAAGGGCTGAAAAAATACAGACATACAAACAGATAAACAGACACACACACAAACATCTTGCCTTTTATATATATATATATATATATATATATATATATATATATATATCATCGATTTTCTGCACTATTGTAAGAACTGCAACATTGAAACTTCTGAATATCATTTCTTATGTCTTCGTCTATGAGTGTATCAAATTTGATTAAAATCAGACCACTCCATCTATAGCCTGATTTCTTCGATTATCGATTTTCAATATTTATTGGGGGTACCTTGACACAAAACCTAGCTAAGAACACTTGCAGATGCTTATAGTACAACTGTGTAAATTTTCAAGAAAATCGGTTCAGCCGTTTTGGAGGCTATAGGTAACAGACACACACACAGACACACACACAGACAGACATTTCCATTTCCATTTGTAAATAAGTTTAGATAATTTATTTATTAATTTATTTATATGTTGATGGAATTATCTTTTCATATTCATCATATTTTTGATCTATTAAAAAAATCTTTGAAAAATTCTTCATCAAAGATGAGAAAATTCTACATTTATTTAATTATTTCTCCTGCTCTTTTTTCTGATATAATATTTATTTATATGATACTTTAGCCAATGTAAAAGTTTTTTTTTCACTCTATTAAACCATGACTATTGCATAATAGTCTACTTATACAGGATCTGCGAAAAAATGCAGTCAAGTGATTTTAGTTTAACTTGAAGAACATAAAATGTACAATTGAATTGTAAACTACTTTTAATTAAATTCTGGAATTTAAAGAGATTTCATGAAAGGGTGACTGGATTCTACTTTTTCAAGAATGGTGAGGCTAAAACATTTACTGTGAATGGTGAAAGATATTGTCACATGGTCAAAAACTTTCTTAAATAAATAAGATTCAACTGGGTGATGCTACTTTCCAGACAGAAAACAAACAAAAGAACTGACAATATGTCCAGAAATTGAAATTGAAATTGAAATTGAAAATGACATTTACTAGCTATCAAGATCACCTGATTTAACAGCAGCAAAATCTTTTTCTTTGGGGATATTTAAAGGAAAATGTTTACATCTATAAAACACAGGCATTTGATCCTTTGACTCAAATCTATCATGAAAATTTACATAACATGATTGCAGCATGGTATGCAAATAAGATAAATGCATAGAGCAAACCTCAGGAGCCAAGAGAAGAATAAACCTCATAGCTTCCTACAAGATTTACACATCACAACAATGGCATTGCCGATAGGATGTCTGATCATGCTTGATGATCCAGAGCATGTGGTGACGTGGATTAAATGCTTTGCAGCACTGGCCAGGGTAAAGAAACTGAGAGACAGATGAATCAAAGGAGAACAAAATGAGATTACAGATATGTTCCTCGCAACAGTAGGATGTTCAGCAGTAAAGAAAGTTTTGACAATGACCTACCCAAGAAACTTAGAAGATCTAGCCTTTGAAAAATTGTTGAAATAATAAAAAAGAATATTAAACCAAAGAGGAGGTTAGGCATGCTGAAAGAACAAATTTCCTTGAGACAAAACAACAACCAAATGAGTCTATCATATAATTTTTACACCGATTAAAAGAAAAAGCCAAGCACTGCAAATTTCAAAAAACTTGGCAGTAGTAAAATGACTGCAGAAGATGAGCTGATCCAGTTATGCATGATAGAAGACATGCATGACTCCTCATTTAAACATAAGATATTGGAAAAGCTGCAAAGTGTTGATTTGAATTTAGAAACCAGTATAGAATTCATGCAGCAGCTAGAATTGATAAAGTAGTTTAACCAACAGCAGGATGAGAGAGAGAGAGACATATAGCACAAGAAATGCAAAGTTCAATACAAGAACTTTGGTGAACAGCATATGAGAAAAAAAATAAATGCTTTCCGTAAAACGTGCCTAATCTGCAAAAAAGGAAGGACCAATTTCAGAAAGTATTTAAATACAAAAGGAAAGTTAAAGAAATTGAAGACACATGAATTATTACTAAAGGCTGAAATATTTACAGCAAACGCACCAATGAAAACCAAAGAAATTTTTTTTTTTTAATTATTTCACCCCGAGCAAGGCGGAAATGCCACTGATGTGCAGGGGGCTACATAACTGTAAAAAGATTAATTAGAAAAGAGTGAGGAGTACAAACTAGTTAGAAAGGAGCAATAGAAAGCTGAGAAAGCAGGTGCGATGACATGTACATAGGTGGAGAGAAAGGGAAAGTTATACGGGGGTGGGGAGAGAGCTAGAGTCCAGTGATTAGTAGATGAGTATTGACTTTGCATTTAAATTTCTGGAGGTTGTAGCCATCAGGAAAGCAAGAATATGGGAGCGAGTTCCACAGGTGGGAAGTGCGAGAAGAAGAAGCTGCAGGAGTAGAATTGTCGTCTGCATTTGGCTAACCTCACTGTGAATGGGTGGGACCCAGTTGCCAATCTGGTTGCACGAGTAAACACCTGTTGAGGAGGCACCAGTGACTTAAGTTCGTCCAAGCAGAAGCCATGAAAGTATTTATAGAACGGACAAAGGGAGGTCACATTTCGATGGTGGGGAAATGGCTGCAGTTGAGCCACCAGATCAGTACCTATCACATTACAGACTCTCCTTTGGAGCTTGTCAAGAACACTGAGGAGAACGGCAGGGGCGCCTAACCATAGATGGCAGCAGTACTCCATGCACGGACGGATGGTTGACTTATATATATATGCAGGATGGATTCAGGTGGAAAAAACATCCTGGATTGACATAGTGACCCAACCTTCTTAGCAGTAGATTTTACTATGGATTCAATATAGTGGTTCCATTTGAGGTCTGAGGACAGGGTAAGTTCGAAGAGGCGTAGTGTATTGCTCTCCAGGAGAATCGCTTGGTCCATGCTTATGGGAGGCAGGAGAGGTTGCCTGTAATGGTTGACAGACAACAGCTTGGTCTTAGACGAATTGAAGTTGACAAGCCACTTCTTGCCCCAGTTCACCACAGAGTGTAGATCCCATTCAAGGTCAGCAGTGAGATTATGTCTGTCTGCCACAACAGGTTTCTTACTGGTGCGGGAGTATATTGTAGTGTCATCTGCGTAGATGCCTACTTGGGACTTGGTCTCATCTGGGAGGTCGTTGATGAAAATAAGGAAGAGCATTGGGCCCAGGATAGAGCCCTGTGGGACACCAGCATTCATGCTGTAGGATGAAGAGGCACGCCCATTCAGAACGACCTTCATTTTGCAGTTATTTAGAAAAGATTGGATTAGGTCAAGTAAGTGACCGGTAATACCGTAACCCCATAGTTTGCATAGGAGGCCAGACTGCCAAACCCTGTCGAAAGTCTTGGAGATGTCCAGAGCAACCATGCGAGCCTCGTCAGACTCATCAAGGGCCTGGAGCATGTACTCCGTTATGGTTGTTAGCAGGTCGGCTGTGGACCTGGCAAAGCGGAAGCCATATTGCCTGTCAGAGAAGAGTTTGTGGGCAGTGAGATAATGAACTAATTCAGCATTGATTATGGCCTCGAATACTTTCCTGAATATCGGTAGAAGACTGATAGGACGATAGTTGGATGGGTCCGAGGGTTCACCACAATTCTTAAATACAGGAACGACTGAAGAGAACTTCCAGCATGCAGGAAAGCAGGAAGCAGAAAGGCAGTAGTTAAATAGTTTAGAGAGGACAGGGGAAAGTTCAGGAGCACACCTCTTAAGGACTATCACCGTTATTCCATCATCTCCACACGCCTTATGGGGGTTGAGTTTTGAAATTATTCAGGATACTAATGTCGAGGTAATATATACGTCATGCAGTTTGGCCTCAGTTCTAATAGGGAAGTCGGGTGAGTGTACTCCGGACAAGTCAAATGTGGAGTTGGATGAGAATCTGCAGACAAAGCACTCAGCTTTGTCTGCAGATGACGTGAGAACCTCAAATTCATGGATTAAAGGAGGTATTGAAGATTTCCTATTGTTGAGCACTCATTTGCAAATCCTCCAATAGTCCTTGGAGCCAAACTTGCGGTCAGCTATGCACTGTCGCATTCTCTCAGCAAACAACCATTTGGCATCATTTAGGGTTCTCTTGCACTCATTGCGAGCAGATATGAACAGGCACCTATTGTGATCAGATGACTATCTCCAGAAGAGACGGAAGTAATGGTTCCTGTGGGCAATGTCAGCTGAGAAGGCTGGAGAGAACCACGGAGAGGAATGAAGTTTTAAGCAATACTTCCTGGTGGGTATGAAGGCATCAATGCCAGCTTTCACCCATGACGAGACCTCAGAGGGACAGTCATCAACTGATAGGTCAAACACTTTTCCCCAAGGACGTCACAGAGGAAATCGCGAAAGGCATCCCAGTCAGCTTTTTGGTAGAGGTAGGAGGTCCTATAGGTAGGGGGCTCCTGGGGAGAGTGAGTTTGGAAAAAATACTGAGAGAGACTACAGCGTGGTCGGAGTTGCCAAGAGGGCAAAGCTGCGAGACTTGACAGGAATCAGGTGCAGAGGTGAAACATATATCTAGTAGTGAGGAATGACCTGAGGGAGTGCTTGGGAAGCGAGTGGGGAAGTCCACCACTTGCGTAAGGGATTGGGAAATAGCAAAGTTCATGGCGTGAATGCCCGCTGGATCAGTAACGGCGTTTTCAAGCCACTCAGAGTGACGGGCATTGAGGTCTCCAAATACAAATATGTGGGTGATAGGAAATAGCCTTATCTATGTTGTCAACAATGCTATCTAGTAGGGAGCAGTCAGGAGAGGAGGGAGAACGGTAGTAAAAATAAATGGGAAATATTTTCAGAATCAGGTAAATAATGACAGTGATGTTACACCAATTTCAGTGATTTTTTGGCAGGACATGGAAAAGCCTGTGCTAAAAAAGTTTGCTTTACAGTTCTTTTAATGGAACCACAATTAAAATATTGGACACATTCAAAGGAACATTTGAAACAAAGAATCGTTTCAAAATCATACCCAACCCATAACAGTGGTAGCATGTACGAAAGACCATGGATTGCTATGAATAAATATGTTAAGTGTTGATACATAGAAATTGATTAATTCAATAGAATCTGAAGATCAAAAACTAGGATTACTGAAGGATTATAAAGTGAGAATTTGCTTGAAGGAGAATTGTCATCCGAGATATTTTTTTTTTTAATCATATCACCCCAAGCAAGGCGATAACGCCACTGATGCGCAGGGGGCTACGTAAGGGTAAAAAGAATGGAAAAGAGAAAGCCGGAAACCGCATCCTAAACAGGAAACAAGGGATGAGCCTCTTCACCTGTTCAATAGATGTGGGTGGAGTGTGAACCGGGCGATAGTTTAGTCTATCTACTCCAATTGGAAGAAAAAAATAAAAATAAAAATAAAAGTGAAAAGACTTGAAAAGGGAAAACCGGAAACAGCATCCTAAACAGGAAACAAGGGATGAGCCTCTTCACCTATTCAGTAGATGTGGGTGGAGTGTGAACCAGGCGATAGTTTAGTCTATCTACTCCAATTGAATATATTGAATCAAAGAAACTGCTGGTACATATTTTAACGTATTGGTGGCAAAGTTAAAAAGAATGATTGAGTAGGGCAGTTTTGAAAAAGGTCACTTATAGGGTGAGCAATTGGGTTTCATGAATAGTTGTCATAAAAAAAAAATGCTGACAGAGACATTAGAATATGCATTGATTACAAAATTGGGGTTAACTATCAGATATATTCAGATTTTTTTCTCTATCATGTATAAAAATCACAAGTCATGAATTATCAAACATGAAGCATTTAGCAAAGATTGACTTAAAAATCAGCATATAACCAAATTGAAATAGATGAGAAATTTAAGCAGGTTACTACAATAAGTACACCATTGGGATTATTAAGTTGAACTTGCCTGCCATTTGGAATTAAAATGGCAAGTCGTATTTTTCAGAGAGTTTCTGAGAAGATTTTATTAGGAAAAGTGGAGAACATAAAAATATATCAAGATGATATATTCGTGGGAGCTCGTACCAAGGATGAATTAAACTGTAAAACAGAACAAGTTCTATGGAGATTAAATCAGGCAAACATGACAATAAATAAAAATGCCAGCTAGACTGTGAAAAAAATATCCTAAGATATCAAATATCTAGAAAAGGAATATCTCCTGACGAGAGGTTAGCAAACGAAATTGTGAAAGTAGTGAAGTCCACGAGCAAGAATGAATTAGAATCTTTCTTAGGATTAATTAATTTCTAAAGCAGATATCTTCCTGGATACAGCAAATTCATTGAACCATTTGCGGAAATGTGTAAAGAAGCATGCAAGTGAACATGTCATAACGGCTATTGTACCACAAGAGAGTCACCCAATCATGTATCTTTACAGAAAATTGTCATTGGCAGAATATAATTATTCTAATATAGAAAAGGAAGCATTGGCCGTAGTCTGGAATATGGAGAGAGAACAGAATTTCTTGTTGGATAAAAGTTTCTATTAAAATCAGATCACAAGCCCTTGGAATTCTTATTCAATCCATGCAAAAAGTTATCAAGAGTAACATCATCAAAAATTTTAAGGTTCACCATTAAAATCATGGCATTTGATTTTGACATTAAGTATGTCAAAGGAAGCATTTCTCATTTCCCATGTGGATGCATTCTCAAGAATAAGTTTTCAGAATGAAAATGGAGTGGAATGTAAAAATTTGGATGATAGAGTTATGCAATGGGTAGAAATGAACACATTATCCTGCAAAACACTCAGTATAGAAACCCAACAAGACCCGATACTAAGCAAAATATTAGAGCGCATAAGAACGTGTGGCGTAATGTGCACTATAGCAGAAAGACCTGTCAAGGAAGCAAGACATAGTTTAATGGTAGAGAAAAGCATATGTAATGCAGGCACAATAGTGTCTCCCCCAATTTTAAGATAGGAAATAATTAAAAGTGTGCACGACGATATACATTGTGGTGTCAGAACGACGCAAAGAAGGTTGAGAATGCAAGCTTGGTGGCCGGAATATTTTAAAGACATTAAAGAACACATAAAAAGATGCCCCAAATGTACAGAAATTAAAACATTTAAACAAACCAAATTACACACATTAGAAAGATTGGTTTATTTTTAATCTTAGCAGACTCATTCTTAGGCTGGCCAGAAGTAATAAAGGTGGGAAAAAGGAAAGCTACCATTGTGAAACAAATATTGAGAACAATATTTGCAAGTGTGGTGAATACAAAATAAAAATAACTTTTTTTTCTACACTGTTTTCAAATTTGTGAGCCTGTGTGAAATTTATTATGGCCAATAGAAAAATAGATTACTTCTGAGGCTGAAGAAAAAACCAGTTCAAAGTTCAGTGAGCCTATATGAAAATTTATTCTGACCAATGAAATGGGTGCAGCTTACAAACTGAGAAAAAGTAACAAGCTGATGTCAAATTACTTTCTGATATATATATATATATATATATATATATATAGGCAGAGGAAGTTGAAATCAAGCAAAGAGAAGAAAGGAGAGGAGAGAGAGAGAGAAAGGCATATGTCCCACACATCTGAATAACGCCAGTGTCAAATATTTTTTTATTCATGTTGAATACAACCATATAACTTATATTTGAGAAACAAGCTTTCTGAATTTGTTTTAAGCATTTTAGAATATTACTTTGTGTCTGATCATTTAATATGAAAATTTTCTCTTCTTGCCATTCATTAAACTATGAACCTTTAATGTTTGATTACATCTCTTGAAACAAGCTACTGAAAGTTCAAATGTGTAAATTTGGAAATAAATTCCTTATCTTGTTTCATTAAAAGTAACAAATGTATTTTTTTTATAATTAGTCTTACATACTTCACAAGAAATGGTGTACTTAAGGCTATTGTCACAACAATGCACCGGAATTCTGCAATGAAAATTTAGTGTCTTGATTTAAAAAACAAAAAAAGACGTATACCATATAAAACGACACCATATCACCCACAATCAAATGGCATAGAGGAAAGGATGGTCCAAATATTAAAAATGGAACTAAAGTCATTTTCATCTTTTAATGAGAATACTGAGGCATATCTCCCTAATTTACTTTTAAGCTATCAAACGGTTCTTCATGTGGAGAGAAAGCAAAGCCCATCAGCTTTAATGGGCAGGCAAATTAGTGCCCGAAAGAGTAATGTTTGTCTTACAAAAAGGACAGAACATAGCTGTACTAGAAAAAAAAGAGGGGCAACCAATATTAGCTCACGCTGATCAATTTAGAACCAGGTTTGAGCCTGTAGATGTAGAAATGGGAAACGAAGAAAAAGAGGAGGCAGAGAATGGAGAAACTGAAGCAGAACAGAACATAAAGAAAAGTGGAAATGAGTTAAAAGGCCTACAAGAGAAAGATGAATCTAGACCAAAATTTTCATAAAAGATGACACAAAAAAAACAAACATAAAAAAGTGAACAATGAATATTATCTCATGCTGGTCAATTTAGAACCATTTTTGAGCCTGTAGATGTAGAAATGGGAAACAAAGAAAAAGACAAGACAGAGAATCGAGAAACTGAAGCAGAACAGAATACAAAGGAAAGTGGAGACGTGTTGACAGGTCAACAAGAGAAAGATGAATCTAGACCAAAACTTTTATTAAAGATGACATAAGAAAAACAAACATAAAAAAGGGAGCAACCAATATTAGCTCACGCTGATCAATTTAGAACCAGGTTTGAGCCTGTAGATGTAAAAATGGGAAACAAAGAAAAAGAGGAGGCAAAGGATGGGGAAGCAGAACAGAACACAAAGGAAAGTGGAATTGTATTAACAGGCCAAGAGAAAGATGAAGCTAGACCAAAATCTTCATTAAAAATGACCCAAGAAAAACAAACATAAGACTGAAGCAGACCATCCAAAATATTAAAAAGAGAAATGATAGAACAACTAAGGGCATCAAACCTCTCAAGTTCAGGGAGGTGTAGCATGGTATGTAAATGAGATACATGCATAAAAAGAGTGAACCTCAGGAACCATGAAAAGAAGAAATCATGTAGCTTCCTATATCACAAGAATTGATAAACAATTTTTTTCAATGCCACATGATGCTTTCTATAAGTAGGTAAATTAAAACTTTTGTATTTCATATTTTTATTCAGGTTGAAAATACATTTATTGTTTTATTTATAATTATTTCAAATCTCCACACTGTTTGGTGAATCCTATACTGACATCCAATATCATGCGACTTGTTTGTATTTAGAACTTGCTAATGGTTATTGCAAATGACATTCATTTCTATACCGTTTATCTAGGTCATTGTCAAGTCTTCCTTGACTTCAGTGAAAACATTCTAATGGTTTTTATTTTTTTTTAATCTAATATGAATTATGTTTCCCTGCTGTAGCTCTTTTCTACTAAATAACCAAATCTTGGCACTTACTTCTATTCTGGGTCAGCTGATGGGGATTCTTAATAGTGATGTATATGACAGTTTATTTAGTTATTAAATATTCATTAGTGTGGCTCTATGTTGATTAGTACAAATTTACTTTGAAATTGAATTTAAATGATCCATCAAAATGTAACACAATAAAAATAATAGGTCATATAATTTATTGTTATTCTGATTTTTATTGTGATGGACGAACAAACACAACTCTTATTATACTAAAGATTATGATATGACATTGTGACGGATGGACAAATGGATGCAGCTCTTATTGTGTAGGTTAAGATATCATGTTGGATGGATAGACAGATAGACAGACAGATATAGCTTTTATAATAGTACTAGCAGTATAGCCTGGCATTGCTCAGGTGTAATGAAAGCTTTAAAACTAATCCATGGTCCTGGAGCTCAGACTCAGCCTAAAGAATATTTGTGTGAAGTTTGGTGAGCATCGGATAAAAATTGTGGATTTGTATAAAGGACATACAGATAGATAAACAGACACACACACAAACATCTTGTTTATATATATATATATATATATATATATATGTATATATATAATCAATTTTCTGCACTATTGTAAGAACTGCAACCTCAAAACTTCTGAATATCATTTCTTATGTCTTTGTCTATGAGTGTATCAAATTTGATTAAAATCGGGCCACTCCTTCTATAACACGATTTTTTTCTATTATCGATTTTCGATATTTATCGGGAGTAACTCAACACAAAACCTAGCTAAGAACACTCGCAGACACTTATAGTACAACTGTGTAAATTTTCAAGAAAATTGGTTGAGCCGTTTTGAAGTCTATAGGTAACGAATACACACACACACAGACACACACACACACACACAGACAAAATTCCATTTATAAAGAAGTTTAGATAATTATGAAATTGTGATGGGCAGACAGAAGGATGGACGTAACTCTTATTATAGTATAGATTAAGATAAGAAATTGTGACAGATGGACAGAAGGCAGATGGGCGGATAGACAGACAGACAAATGAAAGGATGAATGGGCAGACAGAAGGATGGACAGATGTACTCTTATTATAATATTGACTGAGATATGAATTTGTGATGGATGAACACAACTCTTATTATAATATAGATATCTTTAACTATTGTTATTCTTTTTTACTTATCAACAGAATCAACTACTATCAGAGCACAATAAAGGCTACCAATAAAGAGATTTAAAAATATGAAATTGTAACCCTGATATAAGAGAGTTGTCGGGACCAGATAAAAGTTCTCTTATATCCAGATTTGGTCTATTTTATATACATTATCACAGGCTCTATATTGGGACCAGAGAAAATCTGTTTTATATCAGGGTTTATCTTATATCCGGGTCTCTTATATCCAGGTTTATGGAACATTTTTTCTGAAACAAGCTTTCAAACAATAGTAGTAGAGACAAAAACAGTACTGCAAAAAAGGAGCATTACCTGGTTTGTTTGCCAGACCTTCCCCTGAAGATCACTGTGCAAAGATTTTGTCTCTCCCACATGGCTTGTATTGGTTACTTTTAACAGATATGGGAATCTGTCCTGTTTGTTCAATTTCAGTGACAAAACTATGCATATTTCTCAGGTTAGGAAAAAAAATAAATTTACTTTAAAATAAATGGAGTCTACTCAGATATGGGAATCCACAAGAAAAAAAAACACATTTAAAGGAAAAAAATGAATAAGATAAATAAATAAAAATCCAGGAGCTTACATAATAAGAGAGTGAAGAGAGAAGAACAGGTCACAGTAAGTGTCGGAGAATGGGTAGGAAAAGGATGGGTACATTGGTGTGAAAAGAGCTGCATGAGAGGAAAATGTAAACTGATAAGACATATGGGAGTCAAGGAGATAAGAGATGATGGTTGATGTTGCATTTAAATTCTCAGAGACTGTAGTTATCAGGGAAACATGAATATGGAAGGGAGTTCTACAGGCAGAAAGTGTGAGAAAAGAAGCTGATGGAGTAGAAGTTGTAGTTGCACTTGATTATTTTCACAGTGAAACGTTCGGACATTGTTGCTAGTCTAGTAGCTCAAGTAAATTTGCATGAGGGGGTCAAGGGGCTAAGCTTGTTGAAGCAAAATCTGTGAAAGTATCTGTGGATGAAACAAAGGGAAGCCACATCTCATCGGTGAGAGAGAGACTAGAGTTGTGCAGCCAGGTCGGGATCGACTACATTGCACATTCTCCTTTTCATTTTGTCAAGAACCCTAAGATGAATAATCAGGGCACCTGACCAGATATGACAGCAGTATTCAATGAATGGACGGATGGTAGATTTGTATATGTGCATGATGGATTCAGATGAGAAAAACTTCCTGGCCTGACACAGGGACTCAGCCTTCTTAGCAGTAGATTAAGCTATTAATTCAATGTAGTTGTTCCACTTCAGGTCAGCTGAGAGAGTGATGCTGAGGAAGCGCAGTTTATTACTTTCAGAGATAAGCATGATTCATGCTGATGACAGGTAGGAAAGAATTGTTTATGGTGGTTAAAGAATAACAGCTTCATTTTGGGAGCATTAAAATTAACAAGCAAATTCTTACCCCAGCCCACCACTGACTGGAGGTCCTTTTCGAGAGCAACAGCATGTCAGCGGTAGACCTGGCAAATTGGAAACCATTCTGTCTATTGGAGAATAGGCAGTGGGCTATAAGATGTTGAACCACTTCAGCATTGATGATGGCCTCAAACACTTTGCCAAAAATCGGTAAGAGGCTGATACAGCAATACTTAGAGGGGTCTGAGGGTTCTCCCAAGTTTAGACTGGTAGAAAAAATAAATATAGTGTTTAAAATAAACAGAGTATCTACTCAAATATGGGTATCTATTAAAAATAAAATTTACGAGGATGTGTGTGTGTGTGTGTGTGTGTGTAACATGCTATTTAAAAATTTACAAGGATGTGTGTGTGTGTGTGTGTGTGTAACATGCTATTTAAAAATTTACAAGGATGTGTGTGTGTGTGTGTGTGTGTGTGTGTGTGTGTGTGTGTGTGTGTGTGTGTGTGTGTAACATACTATTTAAAAGTTTCTGGGATGAGTCAACAAAGAAAAATTACTTCCTGGAATGCATATTTTCCAGGATCTTCTTGGAAGTCGTAGCCTTAACTATACAAACCTTTTAGAAAAGGTACTAACCAAAGGATATGCATTGTGGTGCAGTGGATATCAACTCGGAACAAGAAATCGGAGAGCCGAGTTCAAATTCCAGTTGAATTCCTTGCATTCACTTATGCGCAAACACCCTTGGAAAAGGTATTAATCCGTCTCTTCCTTCCAGTTATGGGTTAAATAGCAGGACAGATTGAGTTCTATAGCTTTGGCTGACAACCAGTCTACCACAGAAAGTAATGGCAACCCACTGCAGCATAATCCTCTATCCAGTCAGTCATGTCTCTTTCAAGACATGATCGTCCAAAGCGTGTATCACATATGTCACTAAACTGACTGACTATATAACTTTTGAGAGAGCTCACTGAAACTATGGGAGAACAATTTTGTTATTATTTGGAAATCAAGTTTTCAGTAAAACATTCTTGAAAGAGAATTTTTGTCAAAATGTGCATTCTATATATGCGTACAGTAAGTCTGTAGTCTAATGATGAAAACAGCATTTATTTTAAACAACAAATATTTATTTTTTAAATATTATTATGATATTATTATGATATTATTATTATATTATTATGATATTATTATTATATAATTTTTTAAATATTATTTTTGTCTATGCACTTAACACTTTTCAATTAATCATATGGATTAAAAATTATACAGCAAAATTTTCATATAAAAAATCTAGCTAGTAATTGACATAGTTATTCGTTGAAACATACTGAAATTTTCAATGTATAATGCTCATTCTCTATAATTAATACAGAAATGTTGGATTAAGTACATTGATAAGAGGGGAGATAATTTAAAAATAAATAGTAAAAAATAATCTTGCATTTTTTTATTATTAAACAATATGGAGACATGGGAAAGGTTTCCAAATAGGCAATTATTTCAAAATATTTTTTATAAAGATATGCTTATAGTTCATGTGATGCTTAATATACAATAATTTATAATAGCTGTCTTGATTGTGTATTTTATTTGAAATGCTCTTGCCTACTGATCAGCTTTTAGTTTATTCTGAAACCTTCTTGGCTTTGTAAGAAATTATTTTTGGCAGTCATTTTTTGCCATTTATCAAAACTGGCATTTATCATTTTGTTCAATTTATTTTTTTTATTCTTTTATTTTTTCTTTCTGTCTTTTTGTTTAATTTAATTTATTCTTTTTTATTTTTCCCTTCAGGCTTCAAATTTTGTATCCTTTTTGAAATTTACTTTTTCTTTTTTCTTTTCAGTCTTCCTATTTATTAGACTATAATTTTTCTTTCTTTTTTTCTTTCTTTCTTTCTTTCTTTCTTTCTTTCTTCATTTGGTTAGTAAGACTCTTTCCTCTTCTTTCTTTCTTTCTTTCTTTCTTTCTTTCTTTCTTCATTTGGTTAGTAAGACTCTTTCCTCTTCTTTCTTTCTTTCTTTCTTTCTTTCTTTCTTCATTTGGTTAGTAAGACTCTTTCCTCTTCTTTCTTTCTTTCTTCATTTGGTTAGTAAGACTCTTTCCTCTTCTTTCTTTCTTTCTTTCTTTCTTTCTTTCTTTCTTTAGGTTAGTAAGACTCTTTCCTCTTCTTTCTTTCTTTCTTTCTTTCTTTCTTCATTTGGTTAGTAAGACTCTTTCCTCTTCTTTCTTTCTTTCTTTCTTTCTTCATTTGGTTAGTAAGACTCTTTCCTCTTCTTTCTTTCTTTCTTTCTTTCTTTCTTTCTTTCATTTGGTTAGTAAGACTCTTTCCTCTTCTTTCTTTCTTTCTTTCTTTCTTCATTTGGTTAGTAAGACTCTTTCCTCTTCTTTCTTTCTTTCTTTCTTTCTTTCTTTCATTTGGTTAGTAAGACTCTTTCCTCTTTCTTTCTTTCTTTCTTTCTTTCTTTCTTTCTTTGTCTGTCATTACTGAAAGTGATTACTTCTCTACTAAAGAGATCAGCTCTCTGACTGACCGTATAGATTTAAATATATATTCTTTGTTAGATTTCAGATTTATGTTTGCATATTAAATTTAGACCAACTTTACCAAATATGTTTTTTAGTAATTTTAAAACAAAAATTTCCCAACAATCTGCTACATTTTCTTAAAGAAAATCAATTACATTTCCTTGTTTATTAGCCAAACATTGATTCCTTAGATTTTACACCATCTCCAACCTTTATCTTAGATACTTATGTTTGTTATTATATAGACCTAAAATTCTATATCTTATCACATAAATATACATACCCCATTTCTCTTTTCATTCCTTCTCCCTAATTTATCTTATATTACTGTTTTTCTTTTCTTCCTTATCAATTTTCTTTTTTCTCTCTCAATATTTCTTTTTTTTATATGATTTCCTACTCTTTCTTCTTTTCTATTTGTGCCTTACTGTTTCCTTGTATTATTTTCTCCTCATTTTCTTCTCATTTTTCATTTCTTATTGACTACCAATGATTTTCTTTCTTCCTTTTATTGTCTCTTTTTTTCTCTCATTTTCTCTCTCTCTCTCTACCTTTTGCCTTTTTCATCCCTGCACACTTCACAGCATCCTTGCCACTAATCCTTTCTTTTGATCTGCATCCATTTCATCACTTTACTCCTTTCAGTCATTCATTTATTCATAGAATCAAATATTACCGGATTCTCTACGAACAAGACTTTACAGATATTGCCCAACTATGAGAACACATGAAACATGCAAAAATAATCCCAGCATTACTCTGACAAACTCATCAAAGCCAAAACAAAACCAAACTGAATCAGGATCTTGTCAAACCATCCATTTCCTCATAACAGTCTGTCTGTAAGACATCTGCATTGGCACCCTTCTCTTCTGTCTATCCGTATGTGTTCATTTGTATGCCATCAAGTTGCTCTCTTATGACCAATCACAAAACTTGTGCACAAACATGACACACTCGTTGCTAAGAGATTTTCCTGTCACTTTGATTCGGTTTGCCACTGGTGTGTGTACAGCGCCACGATTCTGGTCTTTTTTGTTTGGTTTTGTTTTCGTATTATTCACTCATGCAGTGAAGACAGTTTTGCTGTCTCTGTATGAACTTTTCTTTTATTTTCCATTAGGAAAACAGGAAACACTTTAAGTTTCGCATTGAATTCTGTGTATTTTTCCTACAATTTGACAACTGTTCCTCATAAACTAATTCCAAGTCTTTTATCTATTATTTTAATTCTTTCCTCTTCTAGTTTTTGGAAAATTTAGAAAGATGTATCTATCACACTGTTTCACTTTTAATATATAAGCAATTTTGGTCTAAATCTGTGGTTCCCAATGTGGATCACACACCCCATAGGGTCCAATTTAATTTTTAAGGAAACAATTTGAGAATTAGTTATTTATAGTACCTTTTGACTAGTAAGTCTGTGTGAGTATGAGAGTGCATGTGAGTTAATACATACTGTGCATAATGTGTATCATATGTAGGTACATGTGTAATTATGGGTGTTCTGTATATAATATATATATATTTATATTAGTTACACAATATTTTTATAAATATTGTAAAATTTAAAAATTATTTGATATTGCTATTGCATATATGTAATTTCAAGATCTTAAGGTAAGTTAATGGCCTTTTAAGCTTCCACTACATGAATAGGAGTTCACTTTTTGAATAATAAGAATTATTTGTCATTTGGGAGGGGCATCAGCATTTTAGAGATGCTTAGGTGGGTCATGGCCAAAAAAAGTTGGTAGTGACTGGTCTAGATTAAACAAAAGAAACTAGCTAACATAATCTGTAACAAAAGGAAATTCATCACTTTAGTGCTGTTAAATTGACCTGTGGGTGTAAAGTTATTCAAGTCATTTTTCCAAGAAATTCACCACTTTAGCGCCTTCTTTTATATACCATGTTTCTTCAGAGCATGGATGATTAAGGTTATTCCCAAATCCCTTGGAACCATCAGCAGCATTTCTCCCTTTACCAAACCTCCCATGCCTTTTATTACACAATCCATTCACATAGGCTTGTTGCATAGATGACCTGTTGCCTTCCTCTATCTCTCTAGCTCTTAAATTGACCTGTGAATGTTAACTTATCCAAGTCATCTTTCCAAGAAATTTCAGCTTTAGTACCGAGACCTCAAATTCAAATATCTGTTCTCAAGTTGCTATTGCTTCATAGAACAGATCATCACAGTGCCATTTTAAGTTTGATATAAATATATCAGAATATTATTGATGAAATAATAATTAATTTGACTCACTCATCAAAGATACTTTAGCCAACTACTTTTGAATTTTGTTGCTTGAAAAATATAATGCATATATGAAACTAAGCATTAGTGAGTAACCTAGCCTTAATGATGAATATTTAATAATTTTATTGGGTTATGAATATGAAAGAGCAATATAATCCATTTAATAATTGGATTGACTGAAAAGATTAGTAAGGAAATTAACTTTTAATTTGTTTCGTTATACAAAATTCTGTCAACTTCAAATAAATTCTTTTTTTTTTAAATGAGTCGTGACATCAAAAACTCCCACTTATTTAAATTTCTACTTATGCAAATGGTGACAAACTGTCACTTGTTTAATTGTCAGAACAACCCATATCACTAAATGATATAGACGACAAGTCTAGATTTCTGTCTGGTAAAGCTTTGGAAAAATGCACCTTAATCAAACTGCAGACACTGAAAGATGATTATCATCTTCTTTTAATGAAATGGAGAGATATTATCTAGAGTACATGTCACTATGTTCAAGAAAAGTGATTAATGAGCTTCTTTGTGAAAAGGCCTAATGATAGAGAAATCTGATCATGTCATCAAATGCACATAAGAGATAAAGAAGAGAAACAGTTCTTAGGTCACCAGAGAGACCATAATTGATCAACTTCATCCATAGACTTAAAAGAAGATTACATGTAATAATGTGTTAGCCAGAAATGTTGCGACAACACTTTCATCTTTCTTTCATCTGAGGGTGGGGATAGAAAAGATGATGTAATTGTAAGACTGAAGTATCCTCTTTGCAAGCAAAATCCTTAAGAGAGATGATTATCTTTCTCAGTAGTTGAGTAAATCTTTCATGTCGGGACCAAAAAAGTGAAATGACTATTGATATACAGAAGCAATAATAACATGAAACAATTAAAATAATAATATTAATAAATAAGATTAACAAGTAATATTAATAATTGAATCATATTAAACAAATCTCAAAATATATGATATTAATAACATAAATAAATAATTAATTGTTAATCATCATATAATAATAATTGTAATAATATATCTGAACGATCTTGAAAATAATTAAATGCAAAAAGTTTGAAACGTGACTGCTAAGTTGTTGTCAAGACTATAAATTACCCTATGTTGATTAAAGTTTTAATATTTATTTAAATATACTTACATAATTTACATAATATGCGAATATATGTCACGGGGGAGGGGCATCGGAGTATTAGAGATGCTTAGGTTGGGCATTGTCAAAAAATATTGGAAAGTGCCAAAATTTTAGAGATAGTAACTAGTTAACTCAATGATTTTGTCCACCCTCATATGTATAAGTTGAGGCAGCTGAATGACATATGTGACATCATAGGCAAAGAAGTAGTGTAGTTATCACATTGTATCTGGAGTAGCCATTGGACGTGAATAGAAATTAACACTATTTGCCTGCAGAATGATATTAGACATTTCCTTGACTGCACAGAAGGTGCTACTGTCAGTTGAGATTTATAAAATCTTTCTTGAAAAACAATTTTTCAGGAAAATAGATTTGTCAAATTCAGTAACTGTTATATGTCTTAGTAATGATAGGCGCTTCCTTCCTAACTTTTAGTATGAAGTAGTGTGGGACATTAACATCTTGACAATATAATTATTTTCTACTAGAGTTACATGTGATATACATTCTAGTTGTACCACTGTTGAAAGTCCTCAAGTGATGTGGTTTCTGCTATTTGGTATAGTTCTTTGCTTGTGATTCGGTTGGGCTAGTTCATGAGATTTGAAAAAAGATGGTCTACAGCAGGAGTTGACAATCTTTTGGAGAGAGCAGGCCAGATTGCTATGCAGTGTTTCAAATTTGGGCCATGATATCAATTGTACTATAATAAATTGTCTTGAACTCAGATTGCTTCATCCAGAAGAATGCCTCTGAAGGTTTAAACAAAAAAAAACCAATGAATTTAATGTTATATTATTTAAACAAGGTTTCTTATTTTACTGGAAGGATGTGCATTGTGGTGCAGTGGGTATTGACTCAAAACGAGAGATCCGCGTACTGAGTTCGAATTCCAGTTGAATTCCTTGCAATCACTTACGCACAAATACCCTTGGGAAAGGTATTACTCCATCTCTTCCCTCCAGTTATGGGTTAAATAATAGGACAGATTGAGTTCTATAGCCTTGGTCGGCAACCAGTCTACCACAGAAAGCAATGGCAACCTACTACGGGATAATCTTCTGCCCAGTCAGTCATGTCTCTTTCGAGACATGATTGCCCAAGCGTGTATCACGTATGGCACTTAACTGACTGACTGAATATGATAGTTGAAAACATGATTAAGGCTTGTACTGGGCATAAAGTGGGGGATCAGTTTTCTATTGTTATGAAGTATTAAACTGATCACCCACTAATTATTACCTAATAATATAATACATATCTCCCCCATCTCTAACTAGGAGTCAAATAACAGGACAGATTGGGTTCTATAGCCTTGGTCGGCAACCAGTCTACCACAGAAAGCAATGGCAACCTACTACGGGATAATCTTCTGCCCAGTCAGTCATGTCTCTGTCGAGACATGATTGCCCAAGCGTGTATCACGTATGGCACTCAACTGACTGAATTTACAAGGTTTGATTGCTTGCTTGTTCTGTGATCACATGACAGACTGAGATTTCATTAGTGGTATAACACAAGGTTATAGTCAATATAGGCATGTAGAGAAAATCATTAAGCATCTAGTAGAGTAAGGTAGATATATGAGAGAAATATTCCATGAATATCACATGAAATCAATGAGTAATTTCTGCCACTGCTGGTTTTATTGCTCAACAAAAACATGATCCTTGATAGAAACACTTTGGTGTTACTTCTGATGGCCTTGTGTAGCTGTGTAGTCTATTATGTTGTGGGTTCTGTTGCTAATGCTGCCCAGGTCGAATTTGACTTTATGGGTGGAAATGGCATTGGCTTTATAGTTAATCAGTGATATAAAAATAGCTGCTGGGAAAACCACATGGGCTTTTTCTGATTGGTCAGAAAAGATGTTTTATGATCCTGGTATTTTTGGATCGTATTCTGAAAATGGGTGTACAGACTTGACCGAAATTAAGGTCTAGTTTTGTTATATGAACTGTGGATATCAAATTGAGTTGAGTTAAAAAATTTGAATTCTGGGAGGAATAACAATATTACAACTAACACAACAGAAAATTCAAATTCCTTACTATGATTAAATTGGCTGCCAGACAAAAAAAAGCTTAACGGGCTGGATGTGGCTGAAGGGCTGGAAGTTGCTGACCCCTGTTCTACAGGCTTTATTTGCATCAAGCATTAAAGATCAACATTTGGTACAGTGCCACTGTCAAAATTATTCATTTAACTATTTTCAACTACAACATTCTTTATAAAGATTTATATAATAAAGAAAAAGACTAGACTTGTTTATTACACTTTCTTTAGAGAGTAGTTTTGAAAAACATTTATTAAACAAAGAATGTTACTGTTGGGGGATCTCCTTTTTTGTATATGATAACGGACTTGACTGAGTACACATATACTTCTGCCATTGAGAGTTGAGAGGAATCATAGAGATCCGTGCAAGTTATCGTAGAGTACTGGAACTAATATGTTTAACGAGAGATACCAAAATTACCCAGAGACTACCGCATCAGAAGTCAAACTAGCTCTGAGCTCTACTCAGCTAGAATAATATACATGGATATACTATTTCCAACAATTTCACTTCAAGACTCGTATATATTTCTTTCTTACTAATAGTATTCCTGGATTTACTAACCTGCATTCAAGTTTGTATATTACATTCAATATAACCTACTGTTCTATCTCAATATCTGTTTTTGTTGTTCATTATTTTCTGTGGTTCCTCATCCGGAATCCACAACAGTTACTAACACATATTCTTTGAAAAATATAGAAAATGGTGAAAAATGAATAACTTAAATAAAGTTTGATGTTTAAAACTTTGTACATCCCTGTGTAAATTAATTGAAACAAAATGAATAAAGCCTTCCTAGGATCTTTCAAACTTTCCCTGATTTTCTCTTCTGATTGTATTTTCCTTTACGTTTTGGACTGATGGATCCAGTTTGTTTCTTTACCTTGATAACACAACTGACAGTTGAAAGGCCAACAATATTGGTGATCTCTCTGTAAGGCTTACCTGTGTGTTTGTGCAGCATTACAATTTTTATATGCTTCCTTGGAGTAATATCCACCACAGACAATGGCCATAAGACTAATAGCGTCTGGGCATGATAAAAATCTGACGCAATCATCAATGACGCAATATTTTTCCAGGCCAAACTAATGTCATTATACACACCAAAAATAGATTCACATTACTGCACACGACTGCAAATGACCTAATCTGAAGAAAAAGTAGAAAATGTTTACACCCTATAACTTCAGTGGGTCTAAAACTGACTGTATGATAAAAGAGATTAACTAAAGCAGTTGTTTCAATTAATTTGCTCAAGGGTGTATATGTGAGGGTCAGTTAGATGTAAAAATTCCACCAAAATGAGACGTGTCTTTTTCTAAAAAAACATACATGCATAAAATTTAATTTTCAAATTTTATAAAAAAATCATTCAAGTCCGATGGCCTGAAAACCAGCAATAATGATTATAAATAGGCATGGTTTAAAGAAACTTATTTTGTGATTTTGACCAATGGAGAAAATAAGTTGCAAATCCCATATTATCAAATTTCTGATTGAATTTAAAGTTTATTTGTGGTTGCTTAAGAAGTCAGGTTTTTCTGATAAAATGGATTTGGCTTTCACAGTTGAAGGTTTATCGTGGGTTGCTTATCTATTCTTTTTCTGTTAGTAGTGTAAGTCTGTTCTCGTGAAGGGTAATTGTATATTGTTGCAGGTTAATGGAATTTGGCTTTGTGGTAGATAGCCCACTATAAGTCATAAAATGATTAGAAATTCAAGAAAGGCAATTTGAGTAGAAAATAGCAATTATATATACACATATCAATTAATGTTTTACAATTATAGCAATACTTGAATATAGGTCCAATGGAAGTTAAAATGTCCATGGAAAATAATAATGCTGAAAAAGATAATTAGTGCTTAGGAATGTGGGGAGCGAAGGTATGTGAGGAATGTCTTTGTAGTAGTTGCTCCTTAGGTCAGTAAGTACTTTTGAGACATGGGAGAAGGAAAGAGGCAAGTTTAGTAACCGCTCGACTTAATTCAAGGGGATATGATTACACTCTTCTCCTTGGTCTCTTCCTGGTCTGTCTGCTAGGGTCTTGTCTGTATCCGCTTTTTATATCTGCTTCTGGATCCAAAGCAGCTCATTTTGGAATTTCACACTTGTATTTGATTCTGGGCTTCCCATTGGCTGGTAAATAAAATTCGCGTAGGCTCACGAAATGGAAATTTGATATTTGATTAATTTTTATTTTTCAACAGGAACATCTGTGCGGACACAGATGCGCACCGACGAGTTTTGGTCATTTGCTTTCTGGTCGTTATAGAGCAAACATCCGGTCCCTCGCTTTTGCTCGGTATCACCACAAGTTTTGGAACCAGAACTAAAAGTACTAAAACCTACATCTGCTGACAACTACAGCAAAGGAAGAAAAAATAAAAAGTGAAAATTCTACAAATTTAGGTAGATATACAATTATCTCTCTTTAGTTTTTTGTGAAAGTTTGTCACAAAATTAGATATTAACCCAGATTTTAAATTGTTAAGAAAATAAAATCTTAGTTTGTAAAACTGAAATATTGTTCAACAGAAACCCAATGATGCCAATAAATTGCCATCCTTTCCAACTCCTTTCAACAAAATGAATCAAAGTGAACATTTTGTTTATAACAATTATAACTGTTTTTATGAGCCAACAGAATTGTAATTAGAACTTGTTATCAGATCTAATTATGTGGCACACAAAAGAAAATTTTGTGCAACGTTGTTTTGTATATTTTGTATTCTGTGTTATTATAATATTTTATGTCATTTAATGAATGTAAATTTCTTTCAAAATTCAGACCAGTGTAAGAGTTTTATCTTTTTGTTTGTGTTATTCACAATACATAGGAAAAAAGATTTGACATTCTCTTCTCCTCCCTCCTTCCAAAATCCTATTGTCTCAACTCCTGACAGTTCATAATATTCATAACAACTTTCATATTGTATTCCTTTAACAAAAAACATTTTAACTTTATCCTACTTTCACAAACACTTTCTCTATAACATGCTTAATTTTTATTAAGCACTCAAAAAACTATTTTGAGGAATCCGTTTCCAGTTTAAAACTACTGTAGATAAAGAAATTCTTGCCATTTAATTTTTCACTATTTTTTTCTTTTCTTGTGTACCTAATTACCTATTAATGTTTTTGTTTTTAATTCTTTTTCTAAATGGATCAAGAAATGGATCATTAAATGGATCAAGAAATGGATCATTCCCACAATACAGAATCTGATATATTTTCTAAATGGATCATTCCCACAATACAGAATCTGATATATTTTCTAAATGGATCATTCCCACAATACAGAATCTGATATATTTTCTAAATGGATCATTCCCACAATACAGAATCTGATATATTTAAAATAGATGTTTCTGTATATCAAATAATTTGTTAGTATACAAGTGTAGATGTTTGTTTATAGTTTTACATGACAGTTGACTTGATGGTATAAATTCATCTCACGAAAAAAATGCACCCTCCAACAACAACACTCAGAAAACAGCCTCAGTCTGCCTGCTCTATATGAAGAGATTATCAAAGAAAATACAAAGAATCTGTAGTCTATATAATATTGGGATGACCTTCAAAAGTAGTTCTACACTTTGCAGATACCTCTCCTGATGAAAATAGTTGCTTAGTTTATACAATATAAAATATTAAAAATTTTATACCTGTTACTTGAATGTTTTGTGATTAGCTACTTCAATAATTAATTGTGTAAAGTATATTTACAGGAATAATGGTAGTGAGAAAGAGTCAGTCAGTTAAGTGCCATACGTGATACACGCTTGGGCGATCATGTCTTGAACATGACTGACTGGGCAGAAGATTATTCCGCAGTAGGTTGCCATTGCTTTCTGCGGTAGGCTGGTTGCCAGTCAAGGCTATAGAACCCAATCTGTCCTGTTATTTAACCCATAACTGAAAGAAATAGATGGATTAATACCTTTTCCAAGGTTATTTGCATGTAAGTGAATGCAATGAATTCAGCTGGAATTCAAACTCGGCTTCCCGATTTCTCATTCCGAGCACACAATGCACAACAAGAAAGAGTATATGAACAAAATTACAGACCAAATGCAAGATAACATTTATTAAAAGAAAATTAACGAAAGGAAAGTTTAAAAACAAAAGTTCGTTTTATTAGAAGTAAATGGCATACACAATGAAATGTTCATAAATATGTTTGAGTTGGACTTACAGTGTTGGTGTGGTTTAGTGTGAAGAGTTCACAGCTCTTTTAGCTTCAGAATGGAAAGCTCATGTCAACAGCTTGAAAAAGGAAAACCCAAAAGAAAGAGAGAGTTACCTTAGGATTCATAATTATTTTATATTCAAGAGCTGCTGCAGATATGTTTAAGAGCTACTACTCCAACTATTATTTCTAAGGACTGTTATTCAAGGGAACTACAGTACCCACTTTTAAGTGAAATAGTTGTACAACAATCTCAAGAAAGAGAATTTGTATTAAGTCAGGTAAGAAAATAATTTCTTAGGCCATCTAGTATGATGATCATTCTTTGAAGTTTTAGGTTGTATTTGCTTAGCTGTTTCTAATGAATCATCACCAATAATTTTCAAAAATACCGGTTTTAGTTAATGAAAATATTCTCTTATCTATTATTAATTATAACTGTAGATCTCTGCAAGTTGGTTGTAAGGAATGTTTGATTGCATTGTCTTTTGCAAGCACAAAGTTGCAGTTTTTGAACGATTCTGGTACATATGCTACATTGGTTGATTGTCTAAGAGATGAGGATGTTACTTGAGACATCTTCAATGTCTGCATGTCTACAAATGAAGCAGGATTCAAGAGTGGTTTATTTGGTTGGATTATTAACTTCGGTATACCTGGAAAGTGTTATAACAGAAGACGAAAAGTGCGACACAGAGATCCGAAGGTGAATTGGCATAGCGAAGGAAGCATTCCAGAAGTTGAGTAAGGTATGAAGTAACAGGACAATTTTGCTAGAAACTAGGAAGCGCGTACTGGATTGCTATGTGCTGTGGTTCTACAGAAGGATGTTGCGAATATGGATTGAGCATGTGAGCAATGTTGAGGTCTTGGAAATGATAGAAACAAAAAGGAAATTAGTACTGAGCATCAGGAAAAACAGCTAAAGTTTCTGGGACACACAATGAGGAAGGAGGGCTTGGAGAACCTGATACTAACAGGTCAGATAAAGGGAAAAAGAGACAGGGAAAAGCAACGGATAACCAAGAAGTATAGTTCAGCACTTTTTTCGGGATTCATCAAGAGAATGATGAAAATGTTTTATCATGTTGTTATCTTCAGGATGGTAAGCAGTTGTGAAAATTCTGGTTGTACCAAGCAGGTCAGTTAAGTGAGGATTCAAATTGTGATGCTAGTGGGAATACTAAATCTACTGATCCAACCAGTTGTAAAACCCTGAGCAACTGATTTCACACTGATATCAATAAGTGAAATTATTTTACGCTAGCAGGTGAATCTGTCAATACAGGTGAAGAGATAGTAATATTCATGACAGGGTGGGCATGGTTCAGTGATGTCGATATAGACATGGTTTAGTGTGTTTCATTACTTTGGCTTTTTAACATGATGCACAATGACATCTACAAATTTTCAAATCCTTCTGGGCAAGATATAATTTACACTAATTAAACTGCAGGTCACTTTTATACCTGGGTGTCATATTGATTGCAGAGTGTCAAATAGTTTTCTATGGAGAGTTGTCTGAATAAAAGGCCATAAATTTTCTGCAGAAATGTCACACCAAATGGAATTTTTTATTTTTGAAATATATATTTCCTTCATTTGTAAAGAAGTATTATGGTCCTCCATAAGAGATTTTAGATTTTCATCTTTTAGCAAAGTTGTAGTAGCTTCAAAATTGATGACTGGACTTAAATTAATTGAAGAAAATTCTTAGAGAGTGTGTCTGCTAGAATGCCTGCAGAGCCCTTGATATGTCAAATATCAGTTGTAAATTGGGTGATGAAATCAAGGGGCCTAAGTTTCCAAGGAGAATAGTTATCTGATTTCACCTTGATTGCTCTAATTAAAGATTTATGGTCTGTGAGCACATGAAAAGACCCACCTTCCCAGAAATGCCGGAAGTCTCAGATGGCACAGTAGATTGCCATTAACTCTCATCTGAAAGTTCTGTACATTTGTTACAAGGCTGCTCCAATGGTAAAACTCAAGGTATCTATTGTCAAAGATAACTTTGCTTCATGATTGGGAAAAGTGAGGTTACTAATATTGGTTAACGTTTTCTTTGCCAAATTAAAAGCTGACAACTCTTCTCCAGAAAGATTTATATCACAGTTTATTTATTTTTGTCCTTGAAGATCATCTGTTAATAGGGAAACTATTTTCACCAAGTTGAGGATAGAAATTCACTATGCCAAGGAATTGGCATAGATATTTTTCAAGTTTTACAAACCAAGAAACAGCAAACAGTTTTGTTTCAGATAATGGTTTCATACTATTTTTATCAATCTTATGACTCAAAATGTCAACTTATACAATCCAAATTTACATTTAATTGGAATCACTACAACACCAGAGGATGTGCATTGTGGTGCATTGGATATCGGCTTGGAACGAGAAATCGAGGAGCCAAGTTCGAATTCCTAGCTGAATTCATTGCATTCACTTATGCACAAATACCCTTGGGAAAGGTATTAATCCGTCTATTCCTTCCAGTTATGGGTTAAATAACAGGACAGATTGGGTTCTATAGCCTTGGTCAGCAACCAGTCTACCACAGAAAGCAATGGCAACCTACTGCGGGATAATCTTCTGCCCAGTCAGTTATGTCTCTTTCAAGACATGATCACCCAAGCATGTATCACGTATGGCACTTAACTGACTGACTAAGAACACCATATTTTCCATACCTTTCAAAAACCTCTTGTTAATATTATTTATGTTCTTCTGGTGAAGAGATGGAATTAAGCACATCATTGATGTAACAAAAAACTAAATTTAGGCCTTGAGGAATTTGATTAGTAAATCATTGAAAAGATTAGATTGCATTCTGTAGTCCAAGCAGTAAACATAAAAATTAGTAAAACCCAAATGATATTGTAATGCCTGTCTTCTTTGTCAGAGTCCTCAGTGGGTATCTGACAGTAAGCTCATATAAGTTCAAATTTTGAAAAGATTTTAGTTTCATGTAATTGGCTGGTAAAATTTTGAATATTAGCAACCGGGTATCTATCAGGAACAGTAATTACATTCAATTTGCTGTAATCACTACAAGCTCTCCATGAGGATCACTTCTGTTTTGGCAACATGTGTAAAGGTGAAGGCCAATCTCTTTTTGAAGGGTCAATTACTCTAAGGTTTTCTAAGTGCTGGAATTTCTATTTCGCAATCTTGAGTTTATCAGGGGCAAGTTGACAAGATCAGGGGAAAGACAAGTGAACTAGTTCTTTCAATGCAGTGCATAAAGTCATGTTTTCTCACAGGAGTGTTGAATTTTATTTCAGTTATATCTTGATTATTGGCTAACATTTCTGAAAATTTAAAATTTTCTTCTGCTGATGCAACTTTGGGACTAAGAAGTGTTGAAGACTTTAGGCAGCCAATAGATTTAACATTAGTTTTTGTGTCAATCAATTGTTGTTTTTTAATATCTAATCTAAACTTATTTATAAATGGAACTTTGTCTGTGTGTGTGTGTGTGTGTTTGTGCATGTATGTGTCCGTTACCTATAGACTCCGAAATGGCTGAACTGATTGTCTTGAAAATTTACACAGTTGTACTATAAGCATGTGCAAGTGTTCTTAGCTAGGTTTTGTGTCGAGGTACCCTCAATAAATATCAAAAATCGATAGTCAAAAAAATTGGGTTATAGAAGGAGTGGTCTGATTTTAATCAAATTTGATACACTCATAGAAAAACCATAAGAAATGATATTCAGAAGTTTCAAGGTTGCAGTTCTTACAATAGTGCAGAAAATCGATAATATATATATATAAAAGCAAGATGTTTGTGTGTGTATGTTTATCTGCCTGTATGTCTGTATTTTTTCGGCCCTTTTATTTTAGTTTTGCTTCTGGTTTGGCTCTATAATTGTAGTTCTTAGTCTCAGCAATGATACATTTTACTCAAAGGACTTATTTAGCCTTCAAAATTCAGTTTACAATGAAAAAAACTGATTTGATATCAATACCAGGAAATCAAAATTTGACTTACATCCATTCGTTTTTCTTTCAGTCTACAGTTTTGCTTTAACTGGAAACAACTATTGCTTTTTAGTCATTCGTGCTAACATCCAAAGAGTCTGAGCTGCAGGACCATGGATTAGTTTTAAAGCTTTCATTAAACTTGAGCAACGCCGGGCTATACTGCTAGTTGACCATAAGAAGTTCACACCTGAAATTGGTGTAGGAATGTTGGCCATGATGAAAGACTATATGAAATCAGACTGTAGTGACAAATTAGGTGTTATACATTTATCTTTGAATGTGTGGATAATCAAACCATTTACTGCTTGTAATGTGAGTTTTTGAGGGTCCTTTAATTTCTCTGACTGGAAAGCTGGGATGTGTGCTTCACTATCAATTAGAAATATTGTTTTTGAATTTCTGTAGATTATGTGGAAGAGTCAAATTGAGTTTGAAATGCCAATGTTTCTCACCAACAAAGATTGTTAGCTTATTCATTTCCTTGGGACTTGTAATTGCAAGGAGTTGTGCATTTTAAACTCCTGTCACCGAATCTCTTACTTTTGATCTGCTCCTATTTTGTAATATAATAATCTGGCCCCACCCAAGAAGGCTGATGAAGCGTGGGTGTTTTCGGTCATTGAAAGCAGCGGATGTCGTTTTGACCCTATTTCCGGCAGAGCGGAAATAGCTCAGAGCAAACAGACAGGTGACTCTGAGAATCGCGTGGGCATCGCGGATCGAGGCAAAACCCGGAAGAAAACGAGTTCCGGTTTTGGAAGATATATAAAGACCTCGAAACACAGAAGTCGACAGTAGAAGAGAAGTCGAAGAAGAAGAGTCCCAGTCAGCCTCGACAGGAGTCAGGCTCGACAGGCAGTCTGGGCAGAGAGCCAGACAAGACCAGAAGTCGAAGAAGAAGCTAGAAGAGCTAAGCAGAGAGGCTACACTCCCGTCGAACCCCACGTCAACCCTTAGAGGCGCGCTCCCTCAACTTTCTGTTCACTAGGCTACACGGTCTATCGTTTATTAATAAAAAAATATATATTGATATATTTTTATATATATACGTGTTTGTTATTTGTCGTTATATAACACACGTTTATTTGGTGCGGGTGACCTGCTGTTTTGAAGCAACAAGACAGAGTGATGCGAACATTATTGGGTACCACGGCCACAATTAAAATTCAACGATTAAAAAAAACTACCAGATAGAAAGAAGACGAAAAATCTAGCGGCCGCGACTATAGAAACCAACGAAAGGTAAGTGACACCTTGATTTAATAGTGTGTGTGTTCTCTGCTCGTGTTTATAGTAGGTCTGGTTGAAAAAAAAAATGGGACAGCATACTTTTGCCGATCTGACCGTAGAAATGAGAAATATGGATTGTTCGATAGAACGGACGGGGTACAGGTTACATGTAGAGAGAGAAACAGAGTCGGCCGGTGAGAGGCAGGTTACATGTAGAGAGTGGCAGGGAACGCCGGTGAAGTAGAGAGAGTATTATGCCTAGCACGTAGGGTTGGGGCCGACGGGGAGTAAGAAGGTGTTAAAGTTGGAGGAGAGGAGTGTTAAAATTAAAGGGTGTTGAAGTTGACGAGAGGGTGTTAAAGTTGAAATATTTACCTATCTGTGGGTGCAGGGCGTTTGAGTTAATGATTTATTTTTGTTGTTAATATTTTACCATATATGTGAAGTGAGTTTAACAATGTTTCTTTGGTTTGTGCAAGAAAATAGTTAATATTTCGTAGAATAAATATTTAATGAAATAATTTTGGTTTGTGTCTTAATTTTACTTAAAAAGCGGCATGAACTTTCCAGACAACCCGATAGAAATATTGACGAACAACTATTCTCAATGTGATTATGAAGGTCAGTTGTATGGTTGAAATAGTTGAGTTTTTCTGACCAGTACTCGAGCCGAATTAAAGAAAAAAAAAAAATACAATCGATGTTCTACGTACACAAACTTTCCCCAATTGGAGTATTAGCGTAAAATGACCCTCTTCATTTTCTCCATTTGGCCTTGTATTGCATGAACTAAATCAAAATTGGTAAACATTAACAAATTATAAATGTAGCTGAATGCTACCACAATAGGAAAATCAGAGAAACGAAAGTGTTCTTTAATTTTGATCTCGTCAACAGAATTTGTTCGTAAACGTTAATTTGTACACAGATATTGTCAAAATTTAAAAATGTTTGTGTTTTGCGTGACATTTCTACAGCATAGAAATGACTTAAATGTTATCGAGAGTTTTAAAGTGTAATTTTAATTATGCAGTTAACAACAGCTAACAAAATCGCCAATTATAAATATATCTCAACATCGTTGCTTGAAAACAACTGCATTGTTTGGTTATTTCGTTGCGAATACACCGATTATATATATTCTTAAAACATTCACCCGCGTCTCAGTGTTTCGCGATATGAGTCAGATATTGAAAAGATATTTTGTTATCAATATGGTGGAATCGGATTATTTGGGGAGATTTGGGAAAATTAAATTAAAATCTAAAACTTATTTTTATTTACGTGAAAGTACTTCACTTTTATGCTTTTGTGCAGGTTCCCATAAATTCAACATCCTCTGTGAATTTTCATTTATGTGACCTGGGAAATATCTTTTGAAGATATATTAATTTCTGAAAACTAGTAAATATGGAGAGATTTAGTGAAGGATATGAGGAACTCCCGAAGAAGTTGACGATAGGAGTTATTGCTGGCGTGGTCGGCGTAATAATAATCCTGGGAATAATAGCCAGGAAGCGGATTTTTAAGTGTAAAAGAAGCAACAGTGCTTTGGAAAAGGAAATTGAGTTATCCGCTGTGAATAGTACTCCGGGGTCAACCGGCGTTAAACAGAGAGATGTCAACAAATCAGATATGCCTGGTTTCGAATCCAGAGGAAGTAGTTCAGGGAATGGAAAGCATTGTACAAACTAAGGTACTACGAGTCACGGGTCCATTTTTTTTTTTAAATTAATATCCTCCACAAGTAAATTGCATGCGGATTAACATTGGAATCAGGGTAATTTTCTTAAATTTCTATTGAACATTTCTTGGTCAGACTATGAATGATATGCACGGCAAATAATGACCATTTTTTTCTGTGTTCAAACATAGTATGTTTGAAATTAAATTAAATTAAATGAGGTTACGTGGTAACAATAAACTCGAGCGGAGGCACACATGGTGTTGGTCAAAGGTCATTTACTCGATGTTAGTTTTGAAACTAGAGCGCGGCTACCGCTTAATAATCATGTGATTATGCATCAAAGAGTCTACGCTTATGGACAGACGCAAGAAAGAAAATGAACATTTTTAAGAACTTTGCCCAATTCTGTGAAAAGGGATATATTTAAAAAAAAAAAAAAAAAAAAAAAAAGGAGGAAAAAAGAAAGAAAGAAAAAAAAAAAGAACAATGAAACATCGAGCTGGTAGAACAATTTTCAAGATGGACACGAACATTGTCGGGTTGCCGATGTAGGCTCCCCTATATATTTTTTTTTTGTTGTTTTTTTTGTTTCAGCATGCACATGTTTTTATTGTTTTGGCATGCACATGTTTATACAATTGTAGGGCTTGTGTGGCATGGGGAGGAGAGTGAGGATGTTGCGCTTAAAATGTTCTTAGGCGAACATTTTGGAAAATGGGTGGGCGAGGAGTGTAATATAATAATCTGGCCCCACCCAAGAAGGCTGATGAAGCGTGGGTGTTTTCGGTCATTGAAAGCAGCGGATGTCGTTTTGACCCTATTTCCGGCAGAGCGGAAATAGCTCAGAGCAAACAGACAGGTGACTCTGAGAATCGCGTGGGCGTCGCGGATCAAGGCAAAACCAGGAAGAAAACGAGTTCCGGTTTTGGAAGATATATAAAGACCTCGAAACACAGAAGTCGACAGTAGAAGAGAAGTCGAAGAAGAAGAGTCCCAGTCAGCCTCGACAGGAGTCAGGCTCGACAGGCAGTCTGGGCAGAGAGCCAGACAAGACCAGAAGTCGAAGAAGAAGCTAGAAGAGCTAAGCAGAGAGGCTACACTCCCGTCGAACCCCACGTCAACCCTTAGAGGTGCGCTCCCTCAACTCTCTGTTCACTAGGCTACACGGTCTATCGTTTATTAATAAAAAAATATATATTGATATATTTTTATATATATACGTGTTTTTTATTTGTCGTTATATAACAATTTTACTGTCTGCTTCTCAACAAACTACAATGCCAGGGTCTTTGTTACTGTTGAATTTTTAGTCAAATTACCTATTTGACTTTGCAAAATTTTATTTTCCTCTTGTATTTGAGTGATGCCATCATTCAAAGTTCATTGCTGTTAAGGATATCTGCACCATTTGTTGCCACTTTTCTATAAATATTGTAAAACACTTGTCATCCAACATAGTGACAGATAGGTTCTGTAAACAATGCCAGAGTTTTTTTTTTTATAAGCGTTTCACCCCGAGCAAGGCATGTCACTGCCACTACTGCACAGGGGGCTACATAGAGTGGAGAAAGGATGATTAAATATAGGAAATGTCAGAGAGTGGGTGATAGGCAGGTAGGGATACCGAGAATGGTTAAATATAGGAAATGTCAGAGGGTGGGTGATAGGCAGGTAAGGATACCAAGAATGAGGGTTGGGTAGATGCGAGTGTTCTGAGAATAATTGGGAGTTAGTGTGATAGGAGGTGTCTATTGACCCTACATTTAAACACCTGGAGATTGTAGCTGTCGGGAAAGCAGATTTGTGGAAGGGAGTTCCACAGGCGAGAAGCGCAAGAAAAGAAGCTGTTGGAGTAGAATTTACGGTTACATCTTATCTGTTTAACTGTAAAAGGGTGGGACCTAGTTGCTAATCTAGTATCTCGTATAAATTCCTGCTTAGGTGGCACCAGTGCTCTAAGTTCATTGGAGCAGAAGCCATGAAAGTACTTGTAGAAGAGGCACAGGGAAGCCACATCATGCTGGTGAGAGAGTGGTTGCAGCCGGTCTGCCAAATCAGTATCAACCACGTTATAGATCCTCCTTTGTATTTTGTCAAGAAGCCCAAGGAGAGCAACAGGGGCATCCGACTAGCCATATTACTAGCCATTTCCTACCCCAGGCCACTACGGATTGGAGGTCCTTTTCAAGCACGGCAGTGTGGTTCGCTTTGTTGCCCACACCTGGTTTTTGATCGATGCGAGAGTAGATTGTTGTGTCATCAGCATATATGCCTACTTGGGATCTAATGGCGTCGGGGAGATCATTAATGTACATCAGAAAGAGCGTGGGACCTAGGATAGAACCTTGAGGGATGCCCGCGTTCGTATGGTAGTTTTGGGAGGCATGCCCATTTAATACCACCTTCAATGTGCAGTTAGAGAGGAATGACTGGATGAGGTGAAACAGATGTCCAGTTATCCTGTAGCTCCGCAGTTTGCACAAGAGGCCAGCATGCCAGACCCTGTCGAACGCTTTGGAGATATCCAAGGCAATGGTTTAGGCTTCACCATTCTTGTCAAGTGCCCGGTATATGTATTCGGTAATGGTCGTTAGCATATCAGCAGTAGACCTGGTGAAGCGAAACCCATACTGTTTGTCAGAGAGAAGCCTGTGGGCCGTGAGATGCTGAATCACCCCAGCATTGATAATGGCTTGGAAAACTTTGGCAAAGATCAGAAGGAGACTAATAGGACAGTAATTGGCGGGTCTGAGGGTTCACCAGAATTCTTAAATATGGGAACTACACAGGAGGACTTCCAACAGGCAGGAAAACAGGAAGCAGATAGGCAGAGGTTATAGAGTTTAGAGAGGACAGAGGAGAGTTCTGGGGCACATTTCTTCAGTACTATGACTGGGATTCCATCACTGCCGCTCGCTTTGTGTGGGTCAAGTTGTGCAATTATCTTGGTGATCAGCGAGGGTGTAATGTGGATGTTATTTAGTTGAGCCTTAGTTCTGGGTGGGAAGTTGGGTGTAGGTATTCCTAACGAGTCCAGTGTCGAATTGGTGGAGAATCTATGGGCAAAGCATTCAGCCTTGTCTGCTGGGGAGGTGAGAACTTAATGGGGGTATTGAAGTCTTGCTCTTGTAGAGACAATGCTTCAGTTTCCAATAATTTTTGCAGCCTCCTCCTCCTCTCAGGAAGTGAAGTTTGGAGTATAAATTCCTTTTTTAATTTGTCATAGAGGTTGGTTTGTGGTGAGTTTATCAGGAGATTCTATAGACACGTGGCTGCTTCTTGGGATAGTGCAGAATCTACACAATGAACTTTTGTTGTCATGATAAAATGTTTTCCATTATAACAATGGTTTCTAAGTGGATAAAAACAGGGGTATTGTTAGAGAATACAGGCAGCCTTTGAGATTTGAAAAAGAAATCACTCAACCGGTGGTTGAGAGCGGGGAAAATTTACTCACCCCAAAATCATTTTACTCAACTGACTCCATTTTCTTAATAGTCACCTTACATAAACATAGCGTGAATCACTGACAGAAAACAAAAAATGAAATTTTAATTAAAATTTTGAATGTGTTAGAAAGGATTTTAAAATTTTAAAAAAGAATAACAACAAAATTTGATCTTTTCCCTTAATAAAAGCATAAACATTTTGATGAGAAAACTTTGTTCTTATTACGTTTCAGCCCTTTTAGCATCATGATATTTAAGTCCCTAAATTCACAGTTTCTTTCTTCTGTTTGACTACAACCTACATCTCATAGATGATAAAAAATAACAAATTTAATTTTCTCACTGATTTTCTATAAAATAAATTATTTATATGTATAATTTGTTTTCAGTGTATGCTTGAAAGAAGTATGCATATTTTTTTTCTTTCTTTCAAATGTTCATTTTTATTTTTCGTAAGTGAGGAGAAAATACAGGATAATATTTTTCCAAATCAGTTTCTAAAAATCTGTGAACATCTGTAATCTGGGTGGCAGAGACATTCTGGCCCTACCCTGGAAGTGTTAAACGAATGTTTACATTGACTGGAAGGATAAAAGTCAAGAGTTCAATAATGTCATTGTAGGTCATTCTAAGTAACTTGTGAACCTTCGATGACATACTTTTGGGTTGTAAAAGAAATCAGATTTCCTTTTTTTATATTTGAAAAGACATGTTTCATTGTGAGATTTTTAATTGACCATGACAAGTAAAGCATTGAACTTTAATTAAGTTTTTAATCACTGAAAACAGGTATGTTTTTAAAGGTGTGCTAAATATGGGTTCATCCATTTTTTTGTTGTGTGCAAGTTTGGTGTTTTATTATAGCCATTTTATGAGTATTGTAAAAAATAAAGGCACATACATATGCAGTGTGGTGGATAGGAAATTACGAATTGAAATCAACCTTTTTCGTCACTTTTACAAAAATTTACAATGATGTATGAAATCCTAGTTTTTCCCAAAAAGTAAAAGGGATTGACCATTTGCTTAAAGAAAAAGTCAAAACCAGATTTTGCAAGTAGATGTTAAATTTATTTTCTGACTCATGGAAGCGATTTGCAAGATTAAAGGGACTTAGTGATCCAGTGCGAAAATCTGAATGACTATAAAGGCTTTGATCAAATCAGCACCAGTCCGTCAGATGGAAGAAGCAAGACGACAAGCTAAATTGTAATGGGAGAAGCTTCAAGTGACCCGGACATTCCTCCTGCTTTTCCTTCTTTTTCTTGTGCTGATTCCTTTCACTTTTCTATTCAAAGACATTCCTATCAAACAAACAAACACTCATACATACATATATATGCACACATAAACTCCTTCCAACAAATTACTACTATGAACATTTCTTGATACCCTTAACTTTCTCATTGAACTTTTAAACTTTTAACTGCTACTTATTCTTGTTATTCTATTCCACTCATTCCAACTTGACAAAAACCAACCTTTTGATGAAATTCTGATGATAATTCTGCATAAAACTTGTAAGCTGTAGGGAGTTCGGTTATGTATGACACAAGGCCAAATTAATAAACATTAACCATCTCCCTACGGCTACAATCTAAACCTGCAGAGAACATGCTAACACGTCAATGATAGCTTGATAATCATATTGTTAGTGTTGGAACTTGACAGGTGTGCTCCTCCTTCATTCTTTTAATAAATTTCTATTTTAACATGAAAAACGTATATTTTTATTCTTACACTATTCCACTATTCCACACTATTCCACTCATTCCAACCTGACGAAAACAAACCTTTTGATGAAAACCTTCTAATAATTCTGATGATAATTCTGCATAAAACTTGTAAGCTGTAGGGAGTTCGGTTATGTATGACACAAGGCCAAATTAATAAGCATTAACCATCTCCTTATGACTTCAGCAGTATGAAAATGTTGTAGCATTTAAAAATATTTTTTTATTCATCACTTAATTTTATAGATTATTTTGGAAAAAAAATTCTCAGAAAAATTCTAAACAGAGAACAATGCATAGCACAATAAGATTTAAAATAAGTTGGAGACATTGCTCATGTTGTAAAAATAAATTTCTTTCTTTCCTTATTACTATTTATTTAGAAAATTATCTCGAGTTATAGTAACTCAAGAAAATTTGCTATTTACCTCAAACACTGCCATTCTTAAAAATTAAATAATTTTAGTTGGCTGACTTTATTTGTTTGAATAATAGTAATTAGGCCAATAGGGTACGGAAGAAATAAAGTAAAATATAATTGATGAAGATAAGGTGGGGGTCACTTAGTCAGTATCGGTTTTATCCACATATATTTCACAATTTTTTAAGAAATTTGTTAAAGAGAAACATATATATTTATTTTAACATTAAAGTATATAAAATATTGTTTTAACCGTAAAAGTATATAAAATATTTTATCATAAAATATTGTTGATTCAATGTCAAATCCCATGAAAGATTTTCTGTTTTTCTCCCAAAATTCTTCTATGTGCCCTGTCCCTTCAGGACGTAGACAATCATGGCTTTCCATGTCTCCCTATCCCTGGTGGCCTGTAGCATGCTTTCTCCTGTTACTCCATGCAACCCTCATTCCGTCATCTACTTGATCAGGTCCTTCAAATATGTTATCCGCTGCTTTCCCCTGTCTCTTTTTACCCCTCTATCCGGCCTGTTTGTATCAGGTTATCAAAGCCCTCCTTCCTCATTGCATGTCCCAGGAACTTTAGCTGTCTCTTCCTAATGCTCAATATTAATTTCCTTTTTATTTCCATCATTTCCAAAACCTCATCATTGCTCACATGCTCGGTTCATGATATTCGCAGCATCCTTCTTTAGAACCACATTTCAGTTGCTTCAAGTTTTTCCTTCATCTTTGATGATATTGTCCAGCATTCAATGCCATATAGAAGAACTGACAACACATAGCAATCCAGTACTCTAGCAAAATTGTTCTGTTTCTTTATACTTTACTCAACTTCTAGAATGCTTCCTTCACCATGCCAATTTTCCTTTGGATCTCTGTGTCGCACTTTCCGTAAAAAATCTTGAAAAGATATCAGAAATGAAATACAAAAAAGAAAATATATCTGTAGTTAGTGTAAATACTATTTATTGAACATAGTACAAATTTATTTTAAAGAAAAATTTGTTTGAATTAAAACTTAAGAAACCTTTACTCATGTGAAGTTTTAATCCACCATTTTCTAAAATAAAAAATATCATGTTCTTTTTTTAGCATAGAAACATTTTTGTCTTAAGAGAATCACACAGCACATTAGTGATCACACATTAGTACACATTAGATCACACGGCACATTAACCACTGTACCATGTGCCATGGTACAGTGGTTAAGAATTACTAATATAGGAGAAAAAATTGTTCACCTAAAATCTGATATCAGCGTAGAACCGTTTCTACCACTGCATTGAGATAAATGTGCACATTTCAGTCTCAGATCATATTTATAATCGCAGTTTCATTGTCTATATGAGGGGGTCTAAATATATGAGGGGGTCTAAATATATGAGGGGTCTAAATATATGAGGGGGTCTAAATATATGAGGGGTCTAAATATATGAGAGGGTCTAAATATATGGGGGGTCTAAATATATGGGGGGTCTAAATATATGAGGGGTCTAAATATATGGGGGTCTAAATATATGGGGGGTCTAAATATATGAGGGGTCTAAATATATGGGGGGTCTAAATATATGAGGGGGTCTAAATATATGGGGGGTCTAAATATATGAGGGGTCTAAATATATGAGGGGTCTAAATATATAAGGGGTCTAAATATATGAGGGGTCTAAAAAAGACTGGTAGTGAACGTTTTTTTAAGACCAACATTTTCCTTGAATTTTCACAAATTTGTCCTCTGTCCTATTTTATACTTTTGCACTATCAGTACTAAATTTGACCTAGCTACCAAGGGCAAACAGTCAGCGAGGTCTGTTTTAATTCCTCTCCAATGAAAGAAAGAAACTCCACACCACCAAATGTACTTTGTAACAATGTCTGGGTGACATTTTTATGAGAAATAAATTTGATAACTCTTATTAGGGAAAATGGAAATAAACATTGTATTTTTATATACATAAAAAAATTGTCTTGATAAAAATATTATATTGTTTCGAGTGGGGGGACTTAATCATGGTGGATGAGTGATTGAGATTTGGACAGGAGGAAATTGAAAGTTTTATTTTTTAGTAAGGTGAGAAGGGATAAATTTGGTTGCTCATTATTGGTGTGGGTGTGGAGCAAAACAAGAAATGAGGATTTTTTTCCTAGAAACAGAATGAATAGATTTGATAACATATTCTGTTGGAAAGGTACTCGAGCTGACAGATAACCACCATCCATGACAGAAAATGAAGATTTTTTTCATCTCTAGAAGAGGAATAGATTTGATCTCATATTGGGGTGGAGAGTGTATGTAATGCAAAAGACAATTAACACAAGCAACAGAAAATCATGCTAGAAAAATGTTTGCAAAAACATCGTTAAATCAAGTGAAATTTAGTTTCAACCTTGTGTCACATCGGCACTGCATTTTGTAAATTGCAAATTAAACTGAAATTTCAAAGAAGGAAAACTTGTTTTTGGTTAACTATATAAGTGAACAAAATGTCAAAAAAAAAGAACAAAGAAAATTGCCAAGGAAAAGCAAACTTAACAAAAGTGAGAATATTTGTATTTTGTGAAGTAGGTAAATAGGGTTGCCAAACATTGTGCAAAATGCAGGATTGTACTGCATTTAGAAAATGGACTTTTTTTAATAATCATATCATGCCAAGCAAAGCATTTTACTGTCAAGGGGTTACATAGGAGTAAAGTTATTAGAAAGAGTGACAGGTTACAGGGCGTGTCAGGAAGTGGGGAAGAGAAGGATGAGAATACTGATGAAAGCGGAGTGCACGAAGAAAGGAGCATGAGAAAGAGAATACAAGTTAGTGAGATAGGAGATGACTATTGACTTTACATTTAAATTCTTGGAGATTGTAAATGTCAGGGAAGCAAGTAAATGGAAGGGAATTCTCCGGGTGGAAAGTGAGAAAAAAGAAACTGGAGTAAAATTTGCATTTACATTTTATTGGCTTCATAGTAAAAGGGTGTGACCTAGATGCTAATCTTGTGGCTTGAGTAAATTCATATATAGGGGGCACCAATGAGCTAAGTTCATCAGAGCAGAAACCACGAAAGAAATTGTAGAAAAGGGATTGTTCTGTTCTAAAATTACACAAAAATTTGTTTTTATAGAGATTTTTTTTTAATAAACAAGAACTATGGGAATACATGTAAAATATTACCTATCTGACTGTCTCTTCTAACTCCTTTGCTTTCTCTCTCAAATTTACTATTGCAAAAATTATCAAAGAAAATAATGGCCCTTTGCGTCCTTGAATTTGAGACCCCAGATCTTTATTATAATCATGTGAACCTATTATGATTTTGTCTTCCTTCACAAGTGATTTTAGATCTTTGGTTTTAAAATTACTAAGAAATCAATCAAGTCTGGAAGATAGCCATATTTGTCAACTACCCACTGAGAACTGAATTAGCAATCAAAGTTTCATAAGCTCAAACCTGCTTCAGCTTGTCATTATGCCATCAGTAGGTGAGCTTCTTATTCTATAGGAATTCAATCAAGGAGACAAATGTTTTTGACCAGATTGCAATTCAATATCAACTATCAGAATAGTAAATAACAATGCAAACACTAATTGCACAAAGTTGTATTTATCTCCATAGGTGAATCTGACTGCAGCACTGTAATCAGGATCTGATGATCATTGAATGAAAGATAAAATCTTTACACTTAAGTAATGGTCAGGTGCACTCGCTGTTCATCTCAGTGTTCTTGACAGGCTCCAAAGGAAAATCAGTAATGTGATAGGTCCCAACTCAGCTGCTCGACTTCAATCACTTTCTCACAGACCGGATGTGGCTTCCCTCTGTCTGTTCTATAAATATTTTCCTATATATCTATATATATTTTCTGCTCCAATGAACTTAAGTCGCTGCTGCCCCTGCAACAGGTGTTTACTTGTGCAACCAGACTGGCAATTGGGTCCCACCCATTTACAGTTAGATCAACCAAATGCAGATGACAATTCTACTCCATCAGCTTCTTTTCTTGTACTTCCCGCCTGTGGAACTCACTTCCATATTCTTGCTTTCCTGACGGCTACAACCTCCAGGAACTTAAATGCAATGTCAATACCCATCTCTTAACCACTCAACTCTAGTTCTTTCTATACCACCCTGTATATCTTTTCCTTTCTATCCACCTTTGCAACTGTCATCACACCTGTATTCCCATCCTTAACTGGTTTGTCTTTCTCTTTACTCTCCCCATATCTAATTTTTTTACTCTTATGTAGCCCCCTGCACATCAGTGGCGTTACCGCTTTGCTCAGGGTGATATGGTTAAAAAAAAAATACAAACTTGTTAAATGCAGGCTTTTAATTCTTGGTAATTGTAAGAGCAGTAATCTGGAATGGACTAAGCATAAATTATAAGAAGACAGAATGCATGGTCATCACCAAAAGTAGGAGCCCAAAATGCAAGTTACAGGTTGGGGATAATAAAATCAAACAAGTACAGGAATTACAATAACAGAGGACAGAAAGTGTGACACTGAGATTCAAAGAAACATTGGGATATCCAAAGATGTATTCCAAAAGATAAGGAATGTATTAAAAGACAGAAGAATTTTGTTGGAAACAAAAAAAAAAAAAAAAAGAATACCAAACAGCTATGTGATGTCTATCCTCCTGTATGTCAGCAAATGCTGGACAATCTCCTCAAAGATGAAGAAGAGACTTTAAGCAACTGAAATCTAGTTCTACAGGAGGATGCTGAGAAAAACCACTAGAAGAACATGTGAGCAACAACAAGGTTTTATAAAGGATGTTGGTTGGTTGGTTGTTTTGTTTTTATGGCATATCAACCTCGGCGGGTCTAAATTTTATTTATTTTATTGCTGGTAATACCTTTTTCTTTCAACAATTTATTTTTGTTTTTATATAAGTTTTGTGTCTAGTAATACTTTTTTCTTTTCGAGTATCAAGATTCGTTGGAATTTGTTTTTTTTAAGGGCAGGGTCCCCAAGTCCTACCCTTGTTATTTAACCCATAAGTGGAGGGAAGGGACAGATTAATACCTTTCACAAGGTTACCAGTGCTTAAGTGAATGCAGGGTATTCAACTGGAATTTGAACTCAGCTCACCGATTTCTCTCTCTGAGCCGACATCCATTGCACCAGAACGCACATCTGTCACTAAACGCTTACAGCACCTGGTATTCCAATCCATCTAATTACTGACCAGGCTCAATGTTGCTTAACTTCGGTGATCGAGCGAGAACCAGTGTATTCAACGTGATAGGCTGTAATCCACTATAAAGGACAAACAAAAAGAAAACTTATATTTAACACCTGAAAGAGGCAGTTGAAATTTCTGGGGCATATAATGAGGAAGAAGGACTTGGAAAAACCTATACTAATTGAGAGAAAGAGAGACAGAGAAGACACATACCTGATGGGCTTGAGGAAATGGATGACAAAACACAGTTTGGGAGAAATAACAAAAAGACCCAACTTATTAACAACTACAACGGACAGGAAGATGTAGAGGGCCATGGTTGCCTACACCTTGAAAGGAAACTAAAAGACTAAAAGAGCTAATTGAAACCTCTGTAAAAATGTGTAAAACAACAGCAAGCCCTCAGTTCTCCCTTAATCAATAAATTTGAGGTCCACACCTCTTCAACACACAAGGCCAAGTGTTTTGCTTGCAGATTCTTCACCAACTCAAAATGGGAAGTCCGATGCAGATACACCCAACTTCCCACCTACAACAGGCTCAAATGAGTGATGTTTACATTACCCCTTGCTAGTCTCTGACATAATTTCAAAGCTTGACTCCCATAAGGTGAGCAAAGGTAATGTAATCCCAATCATTGTCCTGAAGAAATGTGCCCCCTGAACTCTCCTCTGTCCTCTCCAAACCCTGCAACAACTGCCTCTCCACTTCTTGCTTTTCTGCCTACTGGAAGTCTGCCTCTGTGGGTACTGTGTTTAAGAGCTCTGGGGAACCCTCAGTTAAAGTGTTTGAAGCTATTATCAATGCTGAAGTAGTTCAACATATCACAGTCCACAGCTTCTTCTCTGATAAACAGTATAGTTTCCATTTCACCAGGTCTACTGCTGATATGCTAACAAGCATCGCAGAGTATATCACAGAGTATATAGACCAGGCTATCAATAAGAATGATGAAGCTCAGGCTGTTGCTCTAGATATCTCCAAAGCATTTGACAGTCTGGCATGCTGGCCTTTTGTGCAAGCTACAGGGCTATGGTATAACTGGATGCATGTTTGATCTAATCCAGTCATTTCTTTCAAACTGCATAATGAAGGTAATATTGAACAGGCATGGTTCCAGAAACTTTCATACAAATGCAGGTTTTACTCAAGGCTTTATTCTAGGTCCTATGCTTTTTCTGGTTTCATCAACGATCTCCCTGATGTAATCAAATCCCAAGTAGGCATCTAAGCTGATGACACCACTAATTACTCCCACCTTGATAAGAAATTTGCTGAGGCTGACAAAGCAAACCTTGCTGCTGATCTTGAGAAGGATTTCCAGTCTATGGTGGACTGGGGTAATGAATGGCTCATAAATTTTAACGCTTCCAAAACGTTGCTGCTATGCTTTAACCGACTTTAACCAATTAAATTTTCCAATTTTTGATAAAAATGTTGTATATTGGGAACAAAATTATTGATAAACTGTTCAAAGTCCTTGTTTTGTTTGGTTTTGGGTCAAGTGATTTCAACTGTCTTGTTCCTTATTAAGAACTGGATTTTACTCAGCATGGTAAACAAAATTCTGTTCATGACATTAATTCAAATTTATATATATATATATATATATATATATTAGTCATCCATATACAAGCCTGTTTCACTGTATCACAGCTCATCAGTGTGGCTAGACACATCCACTTGTTTCCGGCCGGGATTGATACTTGACCGATTTGGTATCAGTCAGTGTCGCTACTTCCTAAGCCATCGGTGCATGGAATCAGAGAAGGAAAATTTTAACGTGTTGTATTTAAGCAGCGTATACACACGCCAGTCACCGAGAGAACAAAAAAGTTCATTTCTGAAGAGTCATGCTTAAATAGCAGAAGTAGAAACTGTTTTTAAAATTTTCTTCTCTGCAGTATATGTTAAATATAAGAGACAATGATTGTCTATTATGCTTAATCATGAGCCATTCTAAACATCGTATTTTGGCTTTAATTTCAGGTGAAAATAAAGACAAAGATTCTCCAACATTTGGATAATTTTTATTAAGTCGATTCTAAGCTTTCAGCTCACATGAGCCATCTTCAGAGTGGTTCCAAGGACGTTAACACAAAAACATCCACCATCAAAGACGATTTTATCTTGTGTTGACAAAACTTTGCTAAGCAATGAAAACAGTTATAAAAAATAGCAAATGCAGTTTGTAAATTTGTAATGCAGTTCTATGATGTCACACCGTGTGACAGCTTGAAATGATAACAGAACCATATATTTCCCCCTGGTTCTCACCCGCTTGCTCGGCCGCCATTGCCCACCGAAAACATTTCTTCCTGCTCTATCGAAGATGCTCATCGAACCAAAACAGACACCTTTTCGCCTCAGCACGGAATAAGTGTAAAAAAGTACTGAATGAAGCTAAGAAGGCGTTTGCTACCAGAATGAGTCAACGCATAGCATCCTCTAAGTTTGGCTCCAAAGATTACTGGCGACTCTGCAAAAGGGTGCTCAACAAGAGCAAGACTTCAATACCCCCACTAATCAATGAATTTGAAGTTCTCACCTCCCCAGCAGACAAGTACCTACACCCGACTTCCCACCCAGAACTAAGGCTCAACTAAATAACGTCCACATTACACCCTTCTCTGGTTGCCAAGATAATTGCACAACTTGACCCACACAAAGCGAGCGGCGGTGACGGAATCCCAGTCATAGTACTGAAGAAATGTGCCCCAGAACTCTCCTCTGTCCTCTCTAAACTCTATAACCTCTGCCTATCTGCTTCCTGTTTTCCTGCCTGTTGGAAGTCCTCCTGTGTAGTTCCCATATTTAAGAATTCTGGCGAACCCTCAGACCCGCCAATTACTGTCCTATTAGTCTCCTTCCGATCTTTGCCAAAGTTTTCCAAGCCATTATCAACGCTGGGGTGATTCAGCATCTCATGGCCCACAGGCTTCTCTCTGACAAACAGTATGGGTTTCGCTTCACCAGGTCTACTGCTGATATGCTAACGACCATTACCGAGTACATATACCAGGCACTTGACAAGAATGGCAAAGCCCGAACCGGTGCCTTGGATATCTCCAAAGCTTTCGACAGGGTCTGGCATGCTGGCCTCTTGTGCAAACTGCGGAGCTACGGGATAACTGGACATCTGTTTGACCTCATCCAGTCATTCCTCTCTAACTGCACATTGAAGGTGGTATTAAATGGGCATGTCTCCCAAAACTACCATACGAATGCGGGCATCCCTCAAGGTTCTATCCTAGGTCCCACACTCTTTCTGATGTACATTAATGAACTACCCAACGCCATTAGATCCCAAGTAGGCATATATGCCGATGACATAACAATCTACTCTCGTATCGATCAAAAACCAGGTGTGGGCGACAAAGCGAACCACGCTGCCGTGCTTGAAAAGGACCTCCAATCCATATTGGCCTGGGGTAGGAAATGGCTAGTAAATTTCAATGCTTCTAAAATGAAGCTGTTATCAACTAACCACCATAGACAATTGCATCTACCTCCCATTAGCATGGGACAGGCTAGCCTCCCAGAGAGTAAAATACTATGCCTCCTTGAACTTACACTTTCGGCGGACCTCAAATGGAATGACTATATCGAATCCATTGCTAAATCCGCTGCTATGAAAGTCAGCTCTCTGTGTAGTGCCCGGAAGTTTTTTCTGTCTAAATCTATCCTGCACATTTATAAATCTACCATCCGCCCGTGTATTGAATATTGCTGCCATATCTGGTCGGGTGCCCCTGCTGCTCTCCTTGGGCTTCTTGACAAAATACAAAGGAGGATCTGTTACATGGTTGATACCGACTTGGCAGACCGGCTGCAACCACTCTCTCACCGGTGTGATGTGGCTTCCCTGTGCCTCTTCTACAAGTACTTTCATGGTTTCTGCTCCAATGAACTTAGAGCACTGGTGCCACCTAAGCAGGAATTTACAAGAGATACTAGATTAGCAACTAGGTCCCACCCTTTTACAGTTAAACAGATAAGATGTAATTGTAAATTTTACTCCAACAGCTTCTTTTCTCGCGCTTCCCGCCTGTGGAACTCCCTTCCACAAGTTTGCTTTCCCGACAGCTACCATCTCCAGGTGTTTAAATGTAGGGTCAATAGACACCTCCTATCACACTAACTCCCAATTATTCTCAGAACACTCGCATCTACCCAACCCTCATTCTTGGTATCCTTACCCACCTATCACCCACCCTCTGACATTTCCTATATTTAACCATCCTTTCTCCACTCTACGTAGCCCCCTGCGCAGTAGTGGCAGTGACATGCCTTGCTCGGGGTGAAACGCTTATAAAAAAAAATGCAATGTAATATGTTATGATCAGATGTAAACGTGATTTTATTAAGTGTGGGTTGTTTAGATTTAATGAAGATGGCCTCAAATATCTGGAGTTTTTTTTTACTGTATGTATGAGTGAGGATTATTGTATTGTTGACTAAAATCTGTCTGATATTACCTACATGGCTATGCTTTTCATTTATATTTAACAGTATAGTCATCCGCAGATAGATCTGTTTGACTTTATCACAGCTCATCAGTACGGTTAGACATCCAATTGCTTTTACCCAGGATTGAAACCCAATGAAATTGATGTCAGTCGGCATTTCTACCTCTGAGCTATGGATGCTCCGTAGAAGGAGGCAGACTCTTAGCATGTGATATACCATACACCAGTAGTTAGAGTGTTCTAATTCATTACTGAATGAACAATGCATGGATGCTAGAGTAGCTACTGTTTTTTCAAAGTATATATATATTTATATATCACATCCTGTATAAAATGATTAGCTGGAATTAGAAAAGAATAAATCAAATAATTGTCTGTATCATTATTATTTTCTATGGCTAGACCTATTAAATATTTTATAGATGCTTTAATATCAAAATACTGCAAAGGAAAGAGTCAAAATACTATTAGTTATTATTAGGCAAAAAAGTAACCCACATAAAATAAAATATATTTCACTACAAAAGCTATTATTTTAATTCTGTTTTTAATTTAATTTTTATAATTATGCCTTTTAACTCAAGAAATATTAGAATATTCCATTTCAAGTTAGAGTAAATTACTATTTTTGCAGTACAAGACCGACAAATCTCTGAATCTAGTTCAGTAGACGCAAGCACAATCATGAGAAAGACGGCTGACTTGACAGTTGTCCAGAGGACACTCACCGAAACCCTTCAATTGACAGGTAAGCCACAAAATGTCATTACTGAAAAAAGGTGTGCCATATCAAAGCATATTCATGGAAAGTTGAGTGGAAAGGAAAAGTGTGATAAGAAAAGGCAAGATAGATGATAGCAGCCTTGAGTGGATTGTCAATCAAAGTCAATTCAAGAACCTAGGGGAGCTTCACAAGGAGTAAACTGTGACTGGAGTCAGTGCATCATTAACCACCATGCCAAGATGGGTCCAGGAAATGGGTTAAAGTGTCATATTCCCTAGTGTTATTCATTTAATGTCAGAAGTTTCTTACCTGGGTTAAGGAGAAAAAGAACTGAACTGTTGTTCAATTGTTCAATGTCCTTTTTCTCGAGGAGACTAAATTTTGCATTTTGTCTGATGAGAGTAAATTTTTTATATTATTTACATTGTTCAAACTGTTACTCTCATTTATATTGCCATGTTCATGACATTTTGACCGTTGTATGCTCTGACCTTTTTCAGGTAATTGGAATTTTGAACTCAGCTGTTTATTTCAATCATTGTTCTCAGACCATGAGTCATGTCACTTCTGGATGTCTTAGTTAAGGACACATGACCCTGTGGATAAAAGCGTTGGTTCGATCCAGTGACTTGACCCAAAGAGTTATGAGTTCAATACCAAGCTACATCAACAGTAAAAAAAAACTTAGAGTTAAGTTAAAGTGAGATAATTAAAACACCCGGAAGTAGCATGATTCATTGAACGAGAACAATATATCCCAGTAATTAAAATAAAGGGTTTGGTTTGAAATTCTAAACCCCTGAAGAAGGCTAGAGCATACAATAGCTGAAATGTCATGAATATAGATAGACAGCTGAGGACAACACCCCAAACAATGTAAATGACATAAATAATTGCAATACCTCATGTCAAAAGTATAGACAAACACTGAAAGTAAATTTTCCATTTTTGAAAAGAAAACCCAAGAGTCTGGAGAAAAGAATAGTGAGGCACAGAATCCAAGTTGCATGAAATCTAATATGCAGTTTTCCCAATCAATGTCAATCTGCTGCTGTTGGTCAAAGTTCAAAGTTAATACAGTAGTTTTAGCGGAAAATTTTAAAACACTTCATAATTTCATTTGTGGACAAGCTTTGTGGAGATGTTGTTGATTTTTTTTTCTAACAGTTGGTACCTACCTGCAGTTCCAAAATTATTATTAGGTTGTTACAAAAAATAATGTCTGCTCAAAGTATTGTATTTTGAAAAGCTATTTTAACATAGTACTCACAATATACATTTGGTGAATTTTGGTATACATAATAATTAATGTGTGCTTTTTAATAATCTTTAACTTATTTTCAGACTGAAATATTCTTGAAGCATAGAAGCACTTAATTACGAACTAGACAAAACATGATCTTCATTTACTTCTTTTGCATGAGTTCAAACTTGAATACATTGCCTCCCTAACTTCTGCCAACATGAACAGAACATAGGGAGATAGGTCCACAAGTGATCAGTCAGTACGAAGGTGGTTCCAGAAATTCAGTAGTAGTGATGAGAGATGAAGAAGGTAGAGAACAGTCATACAGTTTTGACAACACACAATTGCAAGCAGTTGTTGAGCAAAAAGTGTCAGAGAAATATCTCAGCACAACAACATATGTCAGCACAACAACAGTCTCACCTCATTTTCAGAGTATTGGCAAGGTGAAAAAGCTTGATAAATACATTTCTCAATGAAAATCAAAACCTTAGGCATTTTGATGTGTGCTCAATGCTTTTTCTGCGTAACACCAATGATCCCTTTCTTGACCGAAGAGTCACTTGTGATGAAAAGTGGATACTTTATGATAATGGTAAACGACCAGGTCAATGGCTTGATTGTGATCAGTTCCCCAAACATTTCCCAAAGCCAAAGTTGCATCAGCAAAAGATTATGGTGACTAACTGGTGGTCTGCAATTGGTGTTACTACTACAGCTTTCTAAAAACCAATCAGAGCTTTAATGCAGAGCTTTACTGCAATCGACTTGCTACAATGCATATGCCCTGCAAAAAGTGAAACCTCCATTGATGAATTGACATGGTCGAATTCTTGTCCATGGTAATGCATGTCCACATGTTGCAAGAACGACGTTTCAAAAACTCACAGACTTTGGATACAAGAGTTTACCACATCCCCTGCATTCTCTTAATCTTCCACCCTCTGATTATCATATTTTAAGCACTTAAGCACATTTTTATATAGTAAAACTTACAGGTTCAAACCAGAGGTAGAATCAGTTTTCAAAGATTTTGTTGCATCACAGCCAATAACTAATCTTGTCAATCAATGGCAGAAGTGCATAGATGCTCAAAGCTCACATTTTAACTAATTTCAACATTTCTACAGTTAATGTTTCAAGAATAAAATTATGTTTCTGAATTTTTATAACAACCTAATAGTAATTGGTTTGTTGAATATGGTATTACTGTGCTTGAAAGACCATTTAACTTACCTTGGAGTGAATTTATAGGATATTGTCAAAGGGAAGAGGAAAGACATTACTTGATCTGAGAAGGTAATTACAGCTACTTTTTTTCCCTCCAGATATTGCATTTGTAGGCTGATGCTGTTTTCTTTATTTTCTAAATTTTTTGGATGTGATTTTTTATTAAATTTCCCATACATGTTTAGAAAGTATTGTGCTATTAACACACACACACACACACACACATATATAGTCATCTGTAGACTCATATGTTTCAGTATGGTTAGACATTCGATTGCTTCTAGCCATTATTGAAACCTGATCATTAGTCGGTGATTCTACCTCTTAGCTATGGGCGCTCATGGAGAGGATTTTCACTTAACTGAACAGTGTTGTTTCATTCATAGAATCCAATACTATATATATATATATATATATATATATATATATATACATAGGTAGTTACAACTATTCATTTTCCTCTAGTGATTACATTTGTAGGCTGATTCTGTTTTCTTTATTTTCTAAAATTGTTTGGGTGTGATTTTTTATTAAACTTACCATACATGTTTAGAAAGCATTGTGCTATTTACACACACACACACACACACACACACACACACACACACACACACTTGCATATATATATATATATATATATATATATATATATATATAATTATAGTCACTCTGTCAAAAGTAAAGTTCACATTCTAGTGTCATTTTTCAAGTGCTTGTGAAGAAATTTGAAGTAAATAAAAAAGAACAAAATTTAAAAAAGCAAGCAAAGCAATTTTCAATAGAACATCTAAATTAAAAAAATAAAAACAAGGAAAATGAAAGATATTCCATTCTTCAAAATGGCATATTTTAAAAAGAAAATGATAACTTCAAAATATTTTTAAGCCTAGTAAAAAGGAACATCATTTTTACTGAGAAAGAAAATTTATATTCTATTTAAAGAGAACATCATAACAAGCAAGATAAATCAAAACTTTTGTCAAAAAATTAATTAGAAATGAACACAGATAACTTCCTGCTTCCCTTATGAAAATAGGATGTCCAAAAAATAGGATGCTGGAAAATTACTGACATAAAACATTTGTCTATCTTTACAGCTTCTTCTTCTATATGCTTTGTCCCTTCAGGACAAAGGTGATCATGGCCATCCACGTTTACCTATCCCCGGTGGCCATTTTCTCCTGTTACACCACCCAAACCCCGCTCTGCAATCCACTAGCTCAATACCATAAATCTAAAATATAAATATATAGAAACTTGCATGGCCACAAAATGAGGGATCAGTTTATATATTGATTATAATATAGAATTGATCCCCTCATTTTATATCCACATTATAATTTCTTATAAACAGTTTTCATATATATTCTATGTGCCCTGCCCCTTCAGGACGTAGGCGATCATGGTCTTCCACGTTTCCTTATCTCTGGTGGCTCTGAGCATGCCTTCTCCTGTTACACTATGCAACCCTCGTTCTGTCATCCACCTGATTAGGTCTTTCAAATATGTTATCCGTTGCTTTCCCTGTCTCTTTTTCCCTCTATCTGGCTTGTTAGTATCAGATTCTCCAAGCCCTCCTTCCTCATTAAGCTTTAAAGATAAACAATTCATATAATTATTTTTTTTTTTTGACAATTTTCTATTTCTATTCACCATCAGAACTTTCAAAAGCTTGTTTCGATAATTTTTCTGATATAACACCGATGTCTTTTATAAACAAATTTACTTCTTTATAAGAGTAATCTTTTTCTGACCTTGTCAGGTCTGCTTCAGTCATTTTGCAACAGAAGTTCTTCTTTAATTTAAATATTCCTGAAAGCTGTACTGATTACAAATTAAGCATGACTAGGATGAAGTAATTAGACTAGAAGATGATAGTGTCTACTTGATCAATAAATTTGTCTGTGAAGGGCTTGGCAATTACATGAAAGCAGAACACTAGAGAATTGCTAAGTCTGGAACACAATCCCTAATGTAACTTGCTCTATGAAATACATTTTACACTTACCTGCAAGAATCTCCGAGAACTAATAGGAAGACAAAAGCAATTTTGTGATGAGTTTTATATACTTTCTGTTATAGATCAGTAGAGTACTAGCATCAAAAAATATTATATGTGTTTCTTTATTGAACTTTCCGTTTGGTATTTGATATGTTTGTAACCTACTTATAGAACCTTACTTCACCATCACTGTGACAGGTCATACCAGCACTAAATTAGCCTCACCAGTCATCAATTAACTTGCACAAAAAAACAACATGCTTATATATAATATATATGTGCACATACATACAATCTATCTATCTATCTATCTATCGCTTAGGAGTAGTGACTCCAACTGACACCAAATCGGTCGAGTTTCAATCCTGGCCAGAAGCAAGTGGATGTGTCTAGCCACACTAATGAGATGTGATACAGCAAAACAGGCTTGTATGTGGATGACTAATATATATATATATATATATATATAAGAAAAGCGCGAGAAGCTGCGAACACTTTGTTTAAAGTGTAGATTTATTGTTGCTATTATTATAATTATTACTTGTTTTTTTGTATGATATATGAAGTGTCCATAATGGTATTTGTGTCGCTACATGTGTTTCGAGTCTAAAGTTGACTCTCTTCAGGTGAATAAACTTGTGACTTCACATGTTGAGATCCGTTTGCTTTTCTGATGGCAAAGGTATCGTGTATAGATAACTAAATCAAGTGGTAAGTATGTCAAAGTTCATATGCATGCGTGCATATGTGTTTTTTTTCACACTCGTACATTAAGTTTTTCTCTGTCACCTTCATTGATCATAAATCTTTTTTTACTGACTTGTGAAATTTGATTTTGTCTTTATATTTAAAATATATATATATATATATATATATATATAGATATATACACAGACACACACACACAGACACACACACACACATATATATATATATATAATTGTGGACAGTATTATTCACCCCCATTCCATAATTGCAAATAAAGTTTAAATCTTCATGTAAATTTCATGTGGTTTTCACAAGTGATGAAATAATGAATTTGAAATAATGTGTGGTGACACCCACAACAAAATTTTTTTTTATGTCAAACAATCATACAAAAAAAATATTCACAAAAAAAAACATATTTAACATAGGACAAAATCATCAACCCTCTTGTGGCATCATCAAGGAGTAGACAAACTAGGAGTCTCACAATACTAAAGACTCATTGAAGACTACCACTAGAGACATGACAACCAATGTAAAAGAAAATCTCTTGATCTGTGAATGAAGTCACTTCCAAGGCATCACTGAAGGATTCTACAATAATCAGAAAAGTTCTGTTGAATAACCTGTTGTTCTTTTTCTAAGTTAAACATGGATACAAGTTTTCAGTTTGGGTTTGAGTTTTGTTTAACGGCATATCAACCTCTGTGGGTCATTTAATGTCAAAAAGGTGGGATTTAAGGTATTTTTTTTAATGTTCAGTTATAGTGAGAAGGTTGAATTAGTCAGATTTTAAAGAATCTTTTTTGCTATCATTCTTTTTTATTTTAGAAAACTAAAAATGTCTTCTAGTTTTGTTTGCAAAAATGTTTTGCTGGGAATAATTTTTTTCTTTCAAAAATATGTTATGGTAATAATTTTTTCCTCAAAAATGTATTGTTGGTAAGAATTTTTTCATCAAAAATGTATATTTTTCTATAAAAGTCTATTTTTATACTTTCATATTGTTTTGAACCCAGTTTAGGGGTTAACTATTTGCCCATGGCTGGGGCTATAAAGGATGCTACCACTCCAGGTCAGGGTGAACCTGAGAAAAACAGCAATTAAGAGGCAGTCCCATGCTCCTCACAACCTCCCAATCAGAGGCCTTGATGCCAGACGCAGTTTACCATCATGCCAAGAACCACAGCAATTAAGAGGTGGTTCCATGCTCCTCACAACCTTCCAATCAGAGGCCTTATTACTGGATACAGTTTACCTTCATACCCAGGACCTACAAGTTTTAAGTATACTGAAAGAATATCATTGTTTCTTTATGCTTTAGTTTATCATCATTTTCCTAACTTAAAATCACTGATTTATTTAAAAATGGGAACTATCCAAATAATAGTAGAATAATGATTTTTTTCATTATATTTTCAGTGGATCAGAAAATTACATTACACAATGAAGATTCTCTCTTTAAACACCTTGGAATATTCTAGAAAATGATGTTACTACTATAGAAGCTAACTGATATTTTATGGGTCAACTAGTGGTTCTATGGAAGGATGCTGCAAATATCATGGATCGAGCATCTGAGCAATGATGAGGTCTTAGAAATGATGGAAACAAAAATGAAATTAATACTGAACATGATGAAGAGATAACTGAAGTTCCTGGGACATGCAACAAGGAAGGAGGGCTTGGAGAACCTGATACTAACAGGCCAGATAGAGAGAAAAAGAGACAGAGGAAAGCAATGGATAACATATTTGAAGGACCTAATCAGGTGGATGATGGAATGAGGGTTGCATGGTGTAACAGGAGAAGGTGTGCTAAGAGCCACCAGGGATAGGGAGATGCAGAAAGCCATGATCGCCTACGTCCTGAAGAGACAGGGTACAGAGAATATATATACAAACTGTTTATAAGAAATTATAATGTGGATATAAAATGGGGGATCAATTCTATATCAAATCAATATATAAACTGATCCATCATTTAATGTGGCCATGCTAGTTTCTATACATTTATATTTTAGATTTATGAATAACAACTGGTGGATTACAGAGCGGGATTTTGGTAGTTGAAGCAGGAGAAAGTGAGTTAAGAGCCACCAGGGATGGGGAGACGTGGAAAACCATGATCGCCAACGTCCTCAAGGGGTAGGGTACATAGAATATATATGCAAACTGTTTGCAGAAATTATAATGTGGATATAAAATGGGGGATCAATTCTATATCATAATCAATATATAAATGATCCCTCATTTTGTGGCCATGCTAGTTTCTATACATTTATATTCTAGATTCATGGTCTTGAGCTAGTGGATTGCAAGCTGGGTTTGGTAGTGTAACAGGAGAAAGTGAGTTAAGAACCACCAGGGATAGGGAGACGTGGAAAACCATGATGTGCGTCCTCAAGGGGTAGGGTACATAGAATATATATATGCAAACTGTTTATAAGAAATTATAATGTGGATATAAAATGGGGGATCAATTCTATATCATAATCAATATATAAACTGATCCCTCATTTTGTGGCCATGCTAGTTTCTATACATTTATATTTTAGATTTATGGTCTTGAGCTAGTGGATTGCAGAGCGGGATTTTGGTAGTGTAACAGGAGAAAGTGAGTTAAGAACCACCAGGGATAGGGAGACGTGGAAAGCCATGATCGCCAACGTCCTCAAGGGATAGGGTACATAGAATATATATGCAAACTGTTTATAAGAAATTATAATGTGGATATAAAATGGGGGATCAATTCTATATCATAATCAATATATAAAATGATCCCTCATTTTGTAGCCATACTAGTTTCATAATTTATATTCTAGATTTATGATCTTGAGCTAGAGGATGTCAGAGCGAGGTTTGGATGGTGTAACAGGAGAAGGTGTGCTAGAGCCACCAGGGATAGGGGAGACGTGGAAATGATCGCCAACGTCCTCAAGGGATAGGGTACATAGAATATATATGCAAACTGTTTATAAGAAATTATAATGTGGATATAAAATGGAAAGTCAATTCTATATCATAATCAATATATAAAATGATCCCTCATTTTGTGGCCATGCTAGTTTCTATACATTTATATTCTAGATTCATGGTCTTGAGCTAGTGGATTGCAGAGCGGGATTTTGGTAGTGTAACAGGAGAAAGTGAGTTAAAAACCACCAGGGATAGGAGACGTGGAAAACCATGATCGCCAACGTCCTCAAGGGGTAGGGTACATAGAATATATATGCAAACTGTTTATAAGTATAATGTGGATATAAAATGGGGGATCAATTCTATATCACAATCAATATATAAACTGATCCCTCATTTTGTGGCCATCTTAGTTTCTATACATTTATATTTTAGATTTATGGTCTTGAGCTAGTGGATTGCAGAGCGGGATTTTGGTAGTGTAACAGGAGAAAGTGAGTTAAGAACCACCAGGGATAGGGAGACGTGGAAAGCCATAAGTCGCCAACGTCCTCAAGGGATAGGGTACATAGAATATGCAAACTGTTTATAGAAATTATAATGTGGATATAAAATGGGGGATCAATTCTATATGTAATCAATATATAAAATGATCCCTCATTTTGTGGCCATGCTAGTTTCTATACATTTATATTCTAGATTTATGATCTTGAGCTAGAGGATGTCAGAGCGAGGTTTGGATGGTGTAACAGGAGAAGGTGTGCTAGAGCCACCAGGGATAGGGAGACGTGGAAAGCCATGATCGCCAACGTCCTCAAGGGATAGGGTACATAGAATATATATGCAAACTGTTTATAAGAAATTATAATGTGGATATAAAATGGGGGATCAATTCTATATCATAATCAATATAAAATGATCCCTCATTTTGTGGCCATGCTAGTTTCTATACATTTATATTCTAGATTTATGGTCTTGAGCTAGAGGATGTCAGAGCGAGGTTTGGATGGTGTAACAGGAGAAGGTGTGCTCGACCACCAGGGATAGGGGAGACGTGGAAAACCATGATCGCCAACGTCCTCAAGGGTAGGGTACATAGAATATATATATATGCAAACTGTTTATAAGAAATTATAATGTGGATATAAAATGGGGGATCAATTCTATATCATAATCAATATATAAAATGATCCCTCATTTTGTGGCCATACTAGTTTCTATACATTTATATTCTGATTTATGATCTTGAGCTAGAGGATATTAGAGCGGGAGTTGGATGGTGTAACAGGAGAAAGTGAGTTAAGAACCACCAGGGATAGGGAGACGTGGAAAGCCATGATCGCCAACGTCCTCAAGGGTAGGAGTACATAGAATATATATGCAAACTGTTTATAAGAAATTATAATGTGAATCCTGGAAATGGGGGATCATTCTATATCATAATCAATATATAAAATGATCCTCATTTCCTTCAACCATCTTAGTTTCTATACATTTATATTCTAGATTTATAGTCTTGAGCTAGAGGATGTCCAGTGGGGTTTGGATGGTGTAACACAGGAGAAAGTGAGTTAAGAACCACCAGGGATAGGGAGACGTGGAAAGCCAAATTAGCCAACGTCCTCAAGGGATAGGGTACATAGAATATATATGCAAACTGTTTATAAGAAATTATAATGTGGATATAAAATGGGGGATCAATTCTATATCATAATCAACATATAAAATGATCCCTTATTTTGTGGCCATGCTAGTTTCTATACATTTATATTTTACATTTATGGTCTTGAGCTAGTGGATGTCAGAGCGGGGTTTGGGTAGTGTAACAGGATAAAGCGAGTTAAGAGCCACCAGGGACAGGGAGACGTGGAAAGCCATGATCGCCTATGTCCTGAAGGGACAGGGCACATAGAACAAGAAGAAAGTGTATTTGTGGGTGTATCTTAAGGCTTGCCTTCAATCTATCTTTTCTTGATATTACAGAAAATAAAAGAAATCAGAAAATATACCAGAGGATATTTGTGAGCCTCCACAAATTTGATTCATATTTGGGAACAATTTTAGAATGTGTGAAGGTACCATGTCCATCCTTACAAGCAAGTATTATAGTAGGCAAATATAAATACCATATTACCATGCAATAATAATACCACAAACACAGCAAATGATCTTTGGAAAACAGTTAAAAAATTATGCATATCATCAGTTAACTGAAAATTAGATAGAAATAACAATATAACAAATATAGCCTGAAAGGCAACTCAGCAAAACCGCCATAAAAAAGCCAGAAATATTACATTGTTTGTCCATAAAAACCATTGTTATGTTTAGAGGCAAAAAGAGGACATTTCCAAGGACACCACCCCAACTTTAAAGCATGGCTGTAGTCATCTCATTTCATAGAGGTGCTTTGCTGTAGGATAGACAGGTGCACTTGAGAAAATGAATAGCATCATGAAAAATGAAAATGAGACAGATTTATATTGTATGTACATATCTGATTTAAACTCTGTGTGTATAAACATATATATATATATATATATATATATATATTTAAGTGAATAATGTTCCTGGGTATGACAGCAAGCTGCATCCAACAGCAAGACCTCTGATTGGGAGGTTGTGAGGAGCATGGAACCACCTCTTAATTGCTGTTGTTCCCAGGTCCACCCTGACCCGGGGTGGTAGCACCTGTTAGGGTCCCAGCTAGGGGCAAATAGTTAACCCTCAAATTGCGGTCAAAACATTATGAATGTATAAAAATACACTTTTATAGAAGTATATATGTGAAAATAGACTTTTATAGAAAAATATTCATTTTTTTTAAGGAAAACTAAAAATTTATTCCCATAATACATTTTTGAAAGAAAAAATTTTTGAAAGAAAAAAATTATTACCAGCATTACATTTTTCAATACAAAACTAAAAGATAGTTTTCTAAAATACAAAAAAATGAAAATAAAATTGTTTTAAACAAACTTCTCATTATAGCAACATTAAAAAATACCTTAAAACCCTACCTTTTTGGCATTAAATAACCCACACAGGTGTTGATATGCCGTTAAACAAAACTCAAACACAACTCAAGTGAATAAAGAACAAAGAAAATATTAACAACATTCAAAACATTAATTTAAAAGAGTGCTCAATATAAAAATAGATCTTACTTTTTCACTTTTTTTCTTTTTTTCTTTGTTAAACCCAAAGGACTGGCCATGAAGGCTGTAAAGGACCACACCTTATCTTATATTGTTAAATCTGTCTATAAAATTTTCAACATGTCCATTAATCACCTCTCTCCTCTTCCCCTTTCTTTATTTTGTTCAAATTCTAACTTACAACTTATAACTCTGATTTCCCATTTTTTACCCCATCTACCTCTCACACATAATTCACCAATATAAGGTAAAGAATTTTCTATCTCCCTTCACACTACCTGATGAGACATCATCCTTTCAATGTCAAAACAAAATGTAAACTTTGTAGTAGATTGTAATTTGTACATGTTCTAAACTATAATTTATAATATATATATAGGTATAGTTGTCAGTCTGTAAACAGTGAGGATAATCCAACAAGATTTCCTAATATAAATTATTAATAGGTAAATCCATATAGAGAGCTCGATGGGTGTTAACCAGAGCGATATGAAGTTTATAAAGGAAAACTCAACACGTCATATTAATTATAAACTATAGTTCATTTCAATGAGCTTAACTAGCTCATATCATCAGACTCTTTTACAATATTTCCCCATCTGGCATAAAATTTCTGCCGGAATGAACGTTTTCTTAAATTGAAGAGGGAACATAATATAAATAATAATAATAATAAACATAAGAATACAAACAAATAAATAAATGACAATAAATGTAAGAGGAAGGAGGTAGGAAAGAAAAGAGATAGAGTCCAGTTCCAAATATGGGTAGTATCCGCTTGAAGTTATTTTCACTGTCTTAGATGGCATGACCTATATATATATATATATAGGAAAGAAAATTAAAACGTTTTGAGTTTTAAAATGTGTTTTTTGACAGTATTTGTTTATTTCTACTATTATATTTTATATTTCAGACCGCCCTCAGTCCTTCATCAGAAACAAATGATTTTAAAATTTGAATTAGTAACGTATTTCGCGAGATTTCACGAGAGCATCAGTGAAGTGTCTGTTTACATCATGTGACACGTATGTTTACATCACGTGATGCGTTTGTGGAGAGAGATTTTGTTTTTACATCAAGTGATGTTGAAAGTGACAGATTTTTTTAAAATTATGTTTGTAAACGTAAACCTATCTTTAATAATGCTTGTAAATTTGTTTTAGATAAATGCAATGAAACAAACACCCAACCTATCAACTATCCTCACTTCTAACAAATATCTAAAAAACACAAACCTATCAGGGAATTTAAAATGTCAGAAACCCAGGTGCCTAATTTGTAAACATTTGGTAAATGACACAATATTCTCTGTACCCAACACCAAAATCAAATTGCACCCACCACACCTCACTTGTGACAGTGAAAACATTATATACTTCCTCTTCTGTTCAATATGTCCCAATAGTGGATATATTGGTGAATCCGGTAATAGCTTTAGATTTCGCTTCAATAATCACAAACTTAATATACGCCAAAATAATCAATATTCCCCAGTAGGAGCACATTTCAATCAACCGGGTCACACCTTAGAAAATTGCAAATGTTTACTAATAGACTCCAATTTTAGTTCTACATACACATGCATAAAGAAAGAAAAATACTGGATTTTAAAATTAAATACACACAAGCTAGGGTTAAATAGGGACTTAGGTGCTTTGAATCTTTGCAAATACTTCAATAACTAAACTTTTTTAGATGCATTTTAAAATATTTTTTAAAATTTTTAGATGTATTTAAAAACATTTTTTTTATCTAAAACAAATTTACAAGCATTATTAAAGATAGGTTTACGTTTACAAACATAATTTTAAAAAAATCTGTCGCTTTCAACGTCACTTGATGTAAAAACAAAATCTCTCTCCACAAACGCGTCACGTGATGTAAACAAACGCGTCACGTGATGTAAACAAATGCGTCACGTGATGTAAACAGACTCTTCACTGACGCTCTTGCGAAATCTTGCGAAATATGTTACTAATTCAAATTTTAAAATCATTTGGTTCTGATGAAGGACTGAGGGAAGTCTGAAATATAAAATATAATAGTAGAAATAAACAAATACTGTCAAAAAACACATTTTAAAACTCAAAACATTTTAATATTCTTCCCTATACATATTAAGACATATACGTGGATCATCACTATGCTATATATATATATATATGTATCAGTGAAATAAAAATAAAATTATTTAAGATGCACTATCAGGTGATACATAGCTAACATACAAATTTTTGCTTTTTCCATTTTTTTGTCTCTTTTTTTCTCTCAACTGGAAGCATGAGTAACATTTTATAAAATAGAGAAAATATTGTTCTGTTTTTCAACCTTTATAAAATTTACTTTAAGTCTGATTTCCTCTCTGTTGTGAGCAGAGATTTCATTTGCTATTATTTCTGTTTCACACAAAGAAGCTTTCTTCAATCTCAATAGGAATCTTTTTCCTACCATTTGTTTCCAATTTCCTGTATTCCAGTTTTTTAAATATTTTAGTGAGTATCCCCCCCCCCGCCATGTAGGGCAGTAAAGCCAGTAAAACACTAGTGGAGTTACAGAGTGTAGAAGAAGTAGGGGCGGAAAAAGGAAATATTCATCAGGAGGACAGTAGATAATGGATGGAGCCAGAATGGAGTTCCACCATTGTGAAGTGCAAAAAATAAAACCTGTTAGCATAGAAGTTATGGCTACATCAAGCCAGCTCAACTGTAAATTGATGAAATCTCAATACTAGTCTAATCTTCTTCTTTTATGTGTTCTGTCCTTTCAGGGCATGGGCGATCATGGCTCTCCACATCTCCCTATCCCTGGTGGCTCTTAGCATGCTTTCTCCTGTTACACCATGCAACCCTCATTCCATCATCCAACTGATTAGGTCCTTCAAATATGTTATCCATTGCTTTCCCCTGTCTCTTTTTCCCTCTATCTAGCCTGTTAGTATCAGGTTCTTCAAGCTCTCTTTCCTCATTGCATGCCCCAGGAACTTCAGCTGTCTCTTCCTGATGCTCAGTATTAATTTTCTTTTCATTTCCATCATTTCCAAGACCTCATCATTGCTCATATGCTTGATCCATGATATTTACAGCATCCTTCTGTAGAACCACATTTCAGTTGCATCAAGTTTTTCCTTCATCTTTGATGATATTGTTCAACATTCACTGCCATATTGAAGAACTGACAACACATAGCAATTCAGCACTCTCTTCCTTGTTTCTAGCAAAATTGTCCTGTTTCCTAATACTTTACTCAACTTCTGGAATGCTTCCTTCACCATACCAATTCGCCTTTTTATCTCTGTTTCGCACTTTCCATCTTCTCTTATAACACTTCCCAGGTATTTAAATTTTTGTACCTGCTTAATTTTAGTATCCCTGACCTGTATTTGTCATATTGGGCTGCCTTTCTTACCAGTCTAATACTGTGCTTAAATTAAAAAAGTCTGGGTACCAAAATGAAGAGCCCATCCAAACAATTACCATGAATGTATTTATAGAAAGGGCACAGATAGGTAACCTTATAGTGGTGGGAAAGGGACTGAATCCAAGTGACTGTAGTCCTTGTGTCTAAGAGGCTTTATTGCGTTGCATAGTATGATACCACTTAAAAAAAAAAAAAAATTAGCTTAAAGACCACAGACACAAAGAATTTTTTAGTTTTTACTTATAGGTGAATATTGGTTAATAAATAGTACATATAAAACTATAAAATCTTTTCCTTTTTCTTTTTTTAATCTGTTTCTGGATCTAGTCAGTCTTTTAGTGGATTAAATATATTTTTTTTTAATCATTTCACCCCAAGCAAGGCATTCGCTGCCACTATTGCGCATGGGGCTATATAGCAGAAGGTAAAGAGAAGGAGTGGTTAGATATAGGAAATGTCAGAAAGAAGGTGATAGATGGGTAAGGATACCAAAGATGAGGGTTGGGCAGATGGGAAGCTGCTGACCTTGAACGGGATCTACACTCTGTGGTGAATTGGGGCAAGAAGTGGCTTGTCAACTTCAATGCGTCCAAGACCAAGCTGTTGTCTGTCAACCATCACAGGCAACCTCTCCTGCCTCACATAAGCATGAACCAAGCAATTCTCCCTGAGTGCAATACACCGCGCCTCCTTGGCCTTACCCTCTCTTCTGATCTCAAGTGGAACCGCTACATCGAATCCATAGCTAAATCCACTGCTAAGAAGGATGGGTCACTGTGTCGATCCAGGATGTTCTTTCCGCCTGAATCCATCCTGCACATATACAAGTCTACCATTTGACCCTGCATGGAGTACTGCTGCCATTTATGGTCAGGCGCCCCTGACGCTCACCTCAGTGTTCTCGACAGGCTCCAAAGGAGAGTTAGTAACATGATAGGTGCTGACTTGGCGGCTCGACTACAGTCACTTCCCCACCGACAAAATGGGGCATCCTTTTGTCTGTTCTATAAGTACTTTCATGGCTTCTGCTCAGTCACTGGTGCCTCCTCAACAGGTGTTTATTCATGCAACCAGAATGGCAACTGGGTCCCACCCATTCACAGTTAGGTTAGCCAAATGCAGACAACAATTCTACTCCTGCAGCTTCTCTCGCACTTCACGCATGTGGAACTCGCTCCCATATTCTTGTTTTCCTGACAGCTACAATCTCCAGAAATTTAAATGCGATGTCAATACTCATCTACTAACCACTTGACTCTAGCCCTTCCCCCACCCCGTATATCCTTCCCTTTCTCCCCCCGCTTGCAACTGTCATGACACCTGCATTTTCATCTTTCTATTGCTTCTTTCTAATTGGTTTGTAATCCTCTTCTCCCTCCTCTAATTAACTTTCTTTCAGTTATGTAGCCCCCCGCACATCAGTGGCATTTACACCTTGCCCAGGGTGAAATGATTGAAAAAAAAAAAAAAAAAGAGTGTTTGCTAGACTCACCTATTTTTTCTTGCTTGGTATTTTTTCTATATCTGAGTGTAGAAATGGATTCTACCATTGATTTTGAATTCAAACTTGTCCTTCTATTCAAACTTGTCCTTCTCCTAGACTAGATGTTAATCAAGGCTAGGGAGTCCTATTTGCTCTACAGTTTACACATAGCTTAAAGAAATATGTTCATGCCTTTCTTGGGGGAATTACTGTTTCAGGACCTGATCAGGTGGATGACGGAACGAGGGTTGCATGATGTAACAGGAGAAAGTGTACTAAGAGCCACCAGGGAAAGGGAGATGTGGAAAGCCATAATTGCCTATATCCTGAAAGGACAAGGCACATAGAAGAAGAAAATTATAAAAATATACAGTGAATATGATCTTTGGCAGGAATAGTAGACTAAATGCTAATGAACCTAGATGTCAGGAAATAAGTACAAAAAAATATGGCAAATTATAGAAAGGTTTATTGAATGACCTCTTGCTAATTGTTCTGATGTCAATGAAAACGTTTGATTATCTTTTTAAACTTGTGATGATAGAATTAGACGAATATTATTCAGCTTTGTTTTGTTTTTTTACAAAGTATCACAAAAACTAAATTTCTAAAACATAGTTTATAATGAGGTAAGAAATAACCATTTAATGATTGCTTTTTTGGTCTCAAACTGATTTTTGATACATATATGGTAAAGGATCAAACATTACTTTGAACTATAAGTGACAGGAAGTGGTGGAGAGCTATGATCATTCACATCCGGATTGTACATAGCACATAAACAAGGATGATGAATGGCAACTACTCTATATTAATCTTAGTCAAACTATTTTTAAAAATTAGACACCTCCTAACACACTAACTCACATCCATTCTCTCAAACACTGTTCCCATCTACCCAACCCTCATCCTCAGTATCCCTACCCGTCTATCACCCTCCTTCTGACATTCCCTATCTAACCACTCTTTCTCTTTACCTTCTCCTATATAACCCCTTGCACAATAGTGGCAGTGGAATGACTTGCTTGGGGTGAAGTGATTAAAAAATAGACCACTCGTATAAATTGATATTAGCATAATATAACATTATGTATTTTTGTTTTTGTATAATTTCCTTTATAAATGCAGTATTATTCATTTAATTCAGAATTTTCTTATTAAGCCAGCATTAACTGTTAAGATGGTGAAATATGCTCCAAACTAAATATATATTAATTAAATATATTCATTGAATTCATTATTTATACGTTAGAGTTATTCCTTATAAGGCCTCATACTGTAATGACTCCATACGCTCTGTTAAATAAAATATATATTTGATTAAAACTGATTATAAAATACAAACCAGATTAGAGGAAGAAATATTTATAGGAAATGAAGCCTGTTTCCAACACAATTACATATACACATAGATACCATATCAAAACATAGCCAAATTTTATTTTATACTGAATAACAGACAATCTTACAAACATGCCAAAAAGGTTTCACAATACAACAGAAATTGTTTAAATCAAAGTGTCCATTGATTAGAAATTAACATTATGGAACCACCTCTTAATTGCTGTTGTTCTCAGGTCCACCCAGACCTGGAGTGGTAGCACCTGTTAAGGTCCCAGCTATGGGCAAATAGTTAACCCCCAAACTGCAGTCAAACACCAAGAAAGTATAAAAATACACTATATAGAAATATACACATAAAAATAGAAAACAGACTTTTATAGAAAAATATACATTTTTTGAAGGAAAAATATTACCAACAATACATTTTTTTTTATTTTTGAATACAAAATTAGAAGACATCATCAGTTTTCTTTAAAAAAAATGTTTTTTTCATCGCAATCTAATTTAATCAACCTTGAACTGAACATTAAAAAGAATACTTTAAAACCCTATCTTTTTGGCATTAAATAACCCACAGAGGTTGATATGCCATTAAACAACACTCAAACTCAAACAAACTCTTCTTTTGCTGTTGCTTAGCTAGGTAAAGTTGCTACAATAGAATAATTCGCTCAAGGGTTCACTCACTAACACACTTTACACACTTCTTTACTCGTTGCTTCCTGCAGTAAACTAGTTGCTAGCCAAGGCTATAAAACCCAATGTGTCCTATTATTTAACCCAAATTGGAGGGAAGAAATGGAGTAATACCTTTCCCAGGGGTATTTGTATGTAACTGAATGCCATGAATTTGACTGGAATTCAAACTTGGCTCCTCGATTTGTTGTTCCAAGTCAATATCCATTGCACCACATATTACTCAACAATAATTGTCAACCAGACTAGTGTCACTAACCATAATCTTGACACAAAGGAACCATATTTGCTTGTGATGTAATGAATATGCATACACCTTCGTTCCCCCTCACAGTAATATGATTGGCTGATGTCAGCCATAGGCAGGGATGCCTATGGACTATGCCTAAGCACAGTGCATACAACTATGACGCGTACCAGTCTATTACATCTACTTACTAGATTGTCCTACCTGGTTATATTTGCCAAAACCACTTAGCTACTTCGAATAATATATACATCCCTTTCCTGGACATATCAGTTTGTGAGTGCATATATGGAAATCCCCAATTTTTCTCCAGGAAATAATGCAGCTTACAGTACAGTGGTGTGGGTATTTTAAAGGATTATTTTAGGTTCATATTTAGTGCACCAAGCGTGATAATGAAAAGAGGAAAAAGTTGAAAAAGATATGATTCAGGAAATATTATGAAAAACATGATAGGAAAATATGTAACAGATTATAAATAGATTTGAAATTTTTTGGAAACATCAAGAAAAATATATTAAAGTTTCAAAGCAAGAAATTATTTTTTTTAGGAGTTCACTGAACAGGGCTTTTCAGATTAAATAAAACCATTGATTACATACACTTATGAGCTAAGGCAATGTGATTGCTGATATTATTACACTTACTTTTACATGCTACTAGTTGTAGAAGACTTGCTATGAAGGACTGATCTTCAATGATCCTGAAGTAGATGTTATACAACTTTTCACATAAGTGATAGACCCTAGTCCAGTGGTCCCCAATCTTTTGCAACCCCTTACCTAAAAGTTTGAAACCCATGCAACCCCCTCAGTTCAGTTCTTGCTTGCCAATGTTGGATAGTGCTGAAAAGAAGAGGTGTATAGAAGAGTAAGACACACAAGACAGATATAAGGATAATATATATTAATTTTTTTTAAGGCTTAGAAATAACAACCTTCAAAACGTTTGTCATAACTATCACTTTGCACCTAAACAAAAAAAAATGTAAGAGCTTGAAAAATGTAATTGATGAAATACAATTAATGTTATCCCAAGCTACTTCTAACAAGGCTATATGCTCCCCTACCAAGTCATCGCGACACCCCTGCCAAGGCTTTGCAACCCACCAGGGGGTTGCGACCCACTGGTTGGAAAAGTCTGCTCTAGTTTTTCAGATCATTACTATATCTCTACTTATTGTTATTTTCTCTGCTATGTATCCCACAGATGTGTGTTGTGGTGCAGTGGATATCGGCTCGGAACGAGAAATCGGGGAGCCAAGTTCAAATTCCAGTTGAATTCATTTTATTCACTGACATGCAAATACCCTTGGGAAAGGTATTAGTCCGTCTCTTCCTTCCAATTATGAGTTAAATAACAGGACAGATTGGGTTCTATAGCCTTGGCTGGCAACCAGTCTACCGCAGAAAGAAATAGAAACCTATTGTGGGATAATCTTCTGCCCAGTCAGTCATGTCTCTTTTGAGACATGATCGCCCAAGCATGTTTCACGTATGGCACTTAACTGACTATGTATCCTAGTACTTTTGCATGATAACAATGCACATCCACTGCTATCCACTTTATTTGAAAGAATTTAAGATTTATCAAATAAGATTTATCTTCCACTGGTAACAAATCCAGTTCTAATGCTTACTGAAGAACTTTTGACAACAGGCATTGGTTAGCATAGGTAGTGTCTAGCCTATATCTACCCAACCTCCATACACAAGAATTTATATACTGCCTGCTTTGTCACATTCCTTCTTACATATCGACCAATTCTATCTGTAGTCTTGGAATGGGAAATTGGAAAAATGAGTTTGATTTCTAGATGAATTTGTTGCATTCACCCCTGGGAAAGGTATTAATTCATCTACTTCCCTCTAGCCATGAATCAAATAACAGGATAGATTGGGTTCTATAGCCTTGGCTGGAAATCAGTCTACCACGAAAAGTAATGGCAACCTACTGCGGGATAATCTTTTGCCCAGTCAGTCATGTCTCTTTCAGGACATGATTGCCCAAGCATGTTTCACGTATGGCACTTAACTGACTGAATATAATAGTTGAAAACATGATTAAGTTTTCTACTGGGCATAAAGTGCGGGATCAGTTTTATATTGTTATGAAGAAATAAACTGATCCCCCACTAATTACCATTTTATAATATAATACATCTTTTCTCCCACTAGCTATGAATCAAATAAAAAGATAGATTGGGTTCTATAGCCTTGGCTGGTAACCAGTCTACCACAGAAAGCAATGGCAATCTACTGCAGGATAATCTTCTGCCCAGTCAGTCATGTCTCTTTCAAGATATGATCGACCAAGCGTGTATCATGTATGGCACTTAACTGACTGAGTTTGATTTCCAGGTGAATTTGTTGCATTTATTTATGTGCAAATACCCTTGGGAAAGGTATTAATCCATCTTTTCTCTCTGAATTGAAGGATAGATTGGGTTCTATAGCCTTGATTGGTAGCCAGTTAACTGCAGAAAGAAATAGCAACCTACTGGGTAAAAATCTTCTGCCTAGTCAGTCATGAATCAAATGAGACATGATTTCCCAAGGGTGTATCACGTATGACTGACCGAGTCATTCTATCGACTCACACTTGGCAGGAAAGACTTTTTTCAATTCTCATAAAAATAAATTTTGGCAAGCCAATGCCTTTTTAGTGCTTTGTGTTTTTTTAGCCCAGACTTGTACCGATAGTCATCCATAACAATATAAACTACCCTTAATATAAATTTCCCTTAAAACAAGTCATTGAGAAATACTTTGGCTTAGTCTTCCAAAAAATTTGGCCTTCGTTAAAATCACTCTAAAATCAGTTTTCTTCTTGCCCATAACGTTGATATTCATTATATTGTAGTAATAGAAAAATAAAAGTTCACTCTTTCAAAAAAGAAAAGAAAAAGAAAACTAAAAGTTGGCAAACCATTTCCATTAATGTGGGGTGGGGATATGTTTACAGGTGATTATCTTCGGATAACATTCTTAATAAACCCAAATATACAGCAATTGTTTTACATTTTAAAAATACAAGCAAAGATAATTAGTACAAAGATATATTTTGCATGTACTCATAAAATCTAATATCTCTTAAAATAAATTATACAATACTTTACAAGAATTCACAAGTTCACATCAGAAAGTTACTCGTATAAGTCATTTAGCATATGACAGAGAAAAGAGAATCCTTATAATTGTGTATGTAAGTATGTATTTTATCTCATTGATAGTAGTAATTCTTTCAACTCTCTCTGAGATTTTTAGATGTCCGAAAATTTAAGCCATGGGAGAATGGACAAAATTATCTTGCCAACTCTCTGGTTTCTTTGCCTGGTTGTCTTTGTCTGTTTTTACACTTTTCAAAGACAAAGGAATTAATTCCAAAATTGTTTCATGATTTCTGTTTTGTTCACAGATGTGACTCATTTGACCATCCTTTTTTTTCACTTATATTTAGGAGTGACTAGCAGTATAGCCTGGCATTGCTCGGGTGTAATGAAAGCTTTAAAACTAATCCATAGTGCTAGAGCTCAGACTATTTGGACGTTGGCACGAAAGACTAAAAAGCAATAGTTGTTTCCAGTTAAAGCAAAACCATAGACTGAAAGAAAAATGAATGGATGTCAATCAAATTTTGGTTTCCTAGTATCGATATCAAATTTTCTGCACTATTGTAAGAACTGCAACCTTGAAACTTCTGAATATTGTTTCTTATGTCTTTGTCTATGAGTGTATCAAATTTGATTAAAATTGGACCACTCCTTCTATAATCTGATTTTTTCGATTATCGATTTTCAATATTTATCGGGGGTACCTCAACACAAAACCTAGCTAAAAACACTCACAGATGCTTATAGTACAACTGTGTAAATTTTCAAGAAAATTGGTTCAGCCGTTTAAGAGTCTATAGGTAACGGATGCACACACAGACACACACATACACACAGACAAAGTTCCATTTATAAATAAGTTTAGATGATATTTTGGCCTCTTTCTTCTTTATCTTTTTGTGTTTATTTCTTTATCACAAACCAAAATGGTATGCTGACTTTTAGTTTTCTATTTCTCTTTTTTCTTCAAATAGTGAAATTTTTATTTTTCTGTCACGGCAATATCAACCCAAGGCCAGCTTACCTGCTTAGAAATGCATGTAATTCTTATGGGCACAACAGTTGTGAGACAGTAGATGTCATTCTCACGACATCTCACAGGCTAATTTGTGTATCATAGCATATCAGAGGAAATAATTATTTCATTTTACCTCATTTTTTATTTAAAGCAAATCTTATTCAGTGATAAGTATTATAGCAGGACAGATTGGGTTCTATAGCCTTGGTCGGCAACCAGTCTACTGCAGAAAGCAATGGCAACCTACTGCGGGATAATTTTCTGCCCAGTCAGTTATGTCTCTTTTGAGACATGATCGCCCAAGCATGTATCACGTATGGCACTTAACTGACTGATTCATCTAGAAATTCTTTAGCGGCTAAAATGAATACATTTCAGAAATTGTTTTCAAATATCTGCTATTCTTTCGAATGTTAGTATTCTTAATAAACAATTGTCTTCTTTTAACTATATCATCTTCTGTTCATCTCCCCCTAGCTATGGGTTAAATATTAGGACTTAGATCAGATAAACCATTATTATTCTCAAAATATTAACACAGTAGTCGTTCATAAAATAATTATTCTTACAATCCAAAATATTTTCTGGCTTTAAATAACCTACAAATGTTGATAAGCCATAAAAAAAAAACAAATCAATTGATCAGATGGTTCACCATGTGATTTTGAAGTACTCTTCAATTGTATGATGAAACATAGAAAGATTTTGGCCTACTTCATTTCCTAAAATCTGAATAAATGAGCAAACATTAAAACATTTTGTTTTTATCTGTTGTTGGTCATGCCTTATAAAATGAAAAAGTGATAAGTTTTCATTGCGACAATACAAGCACTTTGATATAACCATTTTTAAACATGTGCATGAAAAACATTATGTTCGGAAATGCTACTTGTTAATGTGTTAATAATACTACACATTAATAATTAATATTTAATTAATATTCATAAATGATAAGTATTGTTGCCCTTTGGTATTTAAGATTTTATATTGACTCAGTTGATTAAAAGCTTAATTGGGCAATTAAAGTTTATTGCTTTACTCACCAGCAGTCCATTAAAAATCTCACAATGAAACATGTCCCTTCAAATATAGAAAAAGGAAATCTGATTCATTTTACAACCCAAAAGTATGTCATTGAAGATTCACAAGTTATTTAGACCTACAATGACTTTTTATTGTCCTAGTCAATGTAAACATTCATTTAATTAACACAGCAGGGTGAAGCTAAATTGTCTCTATGGTCCAGATTAAAGATGCTCACAGATTTTTAGAAACTCATTTGGAAAAATATTATCCTTGACTAAATATCTATATTTTCTCTCAGCTTACGAAAAGTAAAAACAAACATATTCATAAATACTAGATATTGTTACTCTTTGGTATTTAAGATTTTATAAGGATATTTATGCAGTGACTAACTGGGGAAAAGATTTCATATTACATATAAGCTGAGAGTAAAAATACTGTCAATTTTGAGAACTAGCATTTAAAACCTTGGACATTAATTGCAAGCTGCAATTATTTCAGTTGCTACACAGATATTCAGCTAAAAAATGGAGAAATTATATATGAAGGCATAAAACAATGTCAACAAAATTTTTTGCATCAATAAGATATATTTTCACATATGGATGGGATGTCAATATTAAAAATCAAAAGGAGAAATTAAAAACATATAAAGAAAATTTTTATTAAATGTCATGGCATTATTGTTATGACTGGCATAAAAAGAAAATACACTTTTTTTACAAGACATTTTTTTATCAAATGGACTTGTTACTCATTTAACTCTCAAAGAAATGGCTCGATAATATTATATGAATGAAGATGGATTTCAACAGTTCTATTCAGGCATATTGGCATAATATGATTCATCAAGTAACAAAAAATATCTGTTATATGAAGTCAATTAATGAAACCTTCAGCTTTAAAATAGGACAAATGCATTTGAATGGAGGAAAGAATTATTAAGTTCAAATATTGATTAGCTTTAATTTTTCTTTATGCTTTTATTAGAATTCTTTGAAATCAAACTGATAAACAGATGGCTGTTTTGATAAACAACCTGATTTTAAGGATTGTCTTCACTGGCAATGAAAAAAGATTTCTCGTTTATGATTTAATTATTACAAATAAAACCAATTAAGATGCTTACAACATTAATGCAAAAATAATGTCACAATCATTTTCATTCCAAACTGAAATACACTGAGAGAAAATAAAATTAAAGAACCTTCAGGTATAATGTCAGTTTGAATCTGGTTTAGAGTATATATATATACTAGTGGGTAGAAGATATACTGATAAGATCTTCAGCCATCTTGTGTCATAGTAACACTCATTGTTTAGTGCCATTTGTGATACACGCTTAGGTGATCACATCTCTTTTCATTCATGATTAATTAGGCAGAAATTGCCATTTCTTTCTGTGATAGACTGGTTATCACTCAAAACTATAGGAACTATTCTACCCTGCAGTTTAACTCAGAGGGAGAAAAAAAGTCTTTGTGGAAATTTTAAACCCATATTTGATATGATAAAAATGAAACATGTGCAGTTTTGTGGTAAACACTTACTATCCTTGAAGGTATAATGGGTTACTTATCTATTCCTTTTCTAGTTGTAGTGGGCTTCCGTCCTAGTGAGGGGTAGTTGTATATTGTTGCAGGTTAATGGAATTTGGCCTCGTGGTAGATAGCCCACTATAAGTCATAAAATGATTATAAAATCAAGAAAGGCAATTTGAGTAGAAAATAACATTTATATAGATACACATATCAATTAATGTTTTTAAAATTAAAGTAATACTTGAATATAGGTCCAACTGAGGTTAAAATGTTCATGGCAAATAAAATGCTGAAGGAGATTTAGGCTTAGGAATGTGGGAGCATTGCGAGTAAGGAATGTCTTTGATGTAGTCGCTCCTTAGGTCAGTAAGTACTTTTGAGACAGTGGAGAAAGTAATGAGAGGTGAAGGGAGGCGAACATAGTAGCCACATGACTTAAGTCAAGGGAGGTACTAGTCATGCTTGTTTGTGTCCGTCTTTCTGTCTCCTTCGGTCTGTCTGTTGGGTGCTTTCTGTCTTGGCTTTTTATATGTGCTTTTTGGATCAAAAGCAGCTCGTTTGGGATTTCACACTTGTATTTGATTCTGGGCTTCCCATTGGCTGGTAAATAAAATTTGCGTAGGCTTGCAAAATGGAAATTTAATATTTGATTAATTTTTATTTTTCAACTGGAACATCTGTGCAGACCTGGATGAGCAACGATGACTTTTGGTCACTTGCCTTTTTGTGGTGAGAGAGCAAACATCTGGTCCATTGCTTTTGTTTGGTCAGTATCACCACAAAGGTATAAAATGCAATAAACCATTTTATTGTGTTGTGTTTATATTTATTAGTATATACAGTACTGTGCAAAAGTATTAAGACAATAATTATTTTATCTTTTATGAGGCATATTGACAGAAAATAAACAATTTCATTAAAGTAATTTTATTTGATTTACTCAACAAATACTTTAACAAGAAAAAATACTTGTTACAAAAAAAAATTAATATTTAGTATAATAGCCTTTTGCTTTGATCACAGCCTTCATTCTGTCAGGCATTGACATTACAAGCTTCTTCAATGTATCTAATGGTATCTCATGCCAAGCAGCTTGTATTTGTTCCCAAAGTGTGTCTTGCGAAGTAACATTAGATTTATCAATTTTCTTATCCAAAATATCCCATAGATGTTCAACAGGATTGAGATCAGGGCTTTGTGGGGGCTAATTCAAATTCTGAAGCCTTCCTTCCTCTTCCTTTTTAGTTAAATAATTCTTACAAAGGTTTGGCTTTTCACCCTGTATTTGAATTTCATTGAGGATTTTAAGAAAATCACCCCTGTCCTAATACTTTTGCATACTACCAGTGGTGTGCAAAAGTGTTTGGACAGGGGTGATTTTAAACTTTACTTTGATGCCTCTTAAAAGATAAAATAGTTCTTGTCCTAATACTTTTGCACAGTACTGTATATATATATTTATATATTTATATATATATATATATATAGATATGGGGGATAATTTTTAAATTAGACCTGAAATAGTGAACCTTAAGTGAAATGAAGCTATATTTCACTGTTATCAACTGGCATATATCAGCAGTAAGGTATATAGCCATGAAATAGTAGATTAAAAAACTAACACATAAGAAGGAACACCCAGCACTTTATGCTTCTTAGTAAATGAAATACTGACCTGACATTAAGAATTTACAGACCAAGAATTGGCTGTCAAATAGAATTTGACAAATAAAACAACTTGCAGGGAAAGATAAAAAGAAAAATGTGACAGTCAGATAAATATTTAGAACATTTCTGATCAATCCAGATGTTGTTCTCAGACCTTGCTTTCACTGTGTAGATCTTTCAAGATGGTCATGTGATATTTGTATACAGGATGCAATGGCTAAATTATCACCATTTTATATTTTTGATTTTGTACATGTGGGTTGTTTGTCAGATGCATATTTGGGCACCATCTATGAGAAAAAGGGCACCATGATGCAATTCATTCCAAAAGACATTTGGAAAAAGCATGCAAAATGCTTGGCATTCATTCCAGAAGCTCCAATATAAACATTTCAGAATATTTGGGTGTCAATCTGAGGACAGTGCAGATGATTCCAAAAAAGTTCTAATAGTGATTATGAATGCATGGCATCTCAGAAAACTCACTCTGATCATTCTGCATTCTGATGAGAAAGAACTCCCGGATTTGTTAGTGAGGGCCTCAGACTCAACACAGAGTCCTACATCAGGTACTTTGAGAAGGTACTGCTGCCCTGGATCAAAAGGGTGGCTGCTGGAAGATCCCTTGTCTGACGACAGGATTCTGCACCATGCCACAGAAGCTGTCAGACAATTTCTGCAACCACATCACCCCTTATATCTTGCCATCTAGTGCCCCAGACTCTAACACTCTTGATTATTATTGTGTGGGGAGCAGTAGAGAAAGAGATCAACAGAAAATCTTGTAGCACCAAAGATAAACTGAAGGCAAGGATTATGGCAGCATTCACCAAATTAAACAAGGAGATTGCCCAAAAGAGATACAGGAGATTCCAAAGTTGTCTGAATGCTGTGGTTGAAGCTAATGCCGATTTTATTAAAACAATTTACTTTTTAGTATTTCAAGTTATTTTTGTGCAATTTTAGTAAATATATCTGTTAAAATGAGATTTTTTTTTAATAATCATATCACCCCAAGCAAGGCATTTTACTGCCACTGTTTTGCAGGGGGTTACATAGGAGGTAAGTTATGAGAAAGAGTGACAGGTTATAGGGGGGGTCAGAAAGTGGGTAAGAGAAGGATGAGAATCCTGATGAGAGTGGAGTGGACAGAGAAAGGAGTATGAGAGAGAGGATGCAGGTTAGAGAGATAGGAGATGACTATTGGCTTTACATTTAAATTCTTGGATATTATAGCTGTCGGGGAAGCAAGTAAACGGAAGGAAATTCCACAGGCAGGAAGTGAGAGAAAAGAAGCTGTGGGAGTAGAATTTGCATTTCCAATTCATTGGTTTCATAGTAAAAGGGTGCAACCTACCCTACTTGCTAATCTTGTGACTCAAGTAAATTTATATATAGGGGGAACCAGTGAGCTAAGTTCATTGAAGCAGATATATATGTAGATATCAGTATTAATTAAATTAATTTTTTTTTTGTGATAATTTAGACAACAATTTATCCATCACACGCTGCATTTTGCAGATCAGACAACAAAGTAAGGAAGTTTTATATCTCAGGATTCACTGATGCTGAGAACATAAATTTTTGCCTGGTAATAAGTGTTGTTAATAGAGACAAATTAGAAGCATAATTTTATCTACACTTTATCCTCTTTCTGTTTAGCAGTTTGGTCAGTAAAACATCAAACCTATTTAAAGAAGACTTGATGGTCTTGTGTTTGTAAGCAAGGTATGACTCTAGAATAAAGAAATCAAATACATAGAAATAACTCATTACATCAAGCAACCCACTAAGCAATTTGAAACCAGAATGTCCTCTTTTGGAAGGCAAACTGATGGCTCACTTTTAACAAGGTGCTTATTAAAAAAAAGTGTGTCTACCCTTTTGCATGTATCGGATATCTGCCAAAAAAAACAGGAAATTGTTACAAGAAATAGAAAATTATGGAATTTTAAATCTTTAATTCAAACACTATTGCAAATTTACTAGGCCCAGAAAATAGCACTCTATCAATTTACTAGGCCCAGAAAATAGCACTCTATCAATTTACTAGGCCCAGAAAATAGCACTCTATCAATTTACTAGGCCCAGAAAATAGCACTCTATCAATTTACTAGGCCCAGAAAATAGCAGTCTATCAATTTACTAGGCCCAGAAAATAGCACTCTATCAATTTACTAGGCCCAGAAAATAGCACTCTATCAATTTACTAGGCCCAGAAAATAGCACTCTATCAATTTACTAGGCCCAGAAAATAGCACTCTATCAATTTACTAGGCCCAGAAAATAGCACTCTATCAATTTACTAGGCCCAGAAAATAGCACTCTATCAATTTACTAGGCCCAGAAAATAGCACTCTATCAATTTACTAGGCCCAGAAAATAGCAGTCTATCAATTTACTAGGCCCAGAAAATAGCACTCTATCAATTTACTAGGCCCAGAAAATAGCACTCTATCAATTTACTAGGCCCAGAAAATAGCACTCTATCAATTTACTAGGCCCAGAAAATAGCACTCTATCAATTTACTAGGCCCAGAAAATAGCACTCTATCAATTTACTAGGCCCAGAAAATAGCACTCTATCAATTTACTAGGCCCAGAAAATAGCACTCTATCAATTTACTAGGCCCAGAAAATAGCACTCAATCAAAAAAGGTTATAAGATGCCACAAACAATTATTGAAATGTCTCCAACTCCACCACCACCCAAAATATCAAACAGAATGATATAAATAGCTTGATATGATGAAATAAATCAAATAAATTAATATCATCTAGTCAGACTATTGTTGTTGCTTTCGGTGCCCCTACAATCACTGAATGCTGTTACGCATATGAAACTGTGTTTCCAGCAAGAAAAGATGTTTATGCTACAAGAATACTTAGAAAAATCCTGAATTTTCAATGCACAAAATTTTGTAGTTCCTCAAGAGCAAGATCTAGATTGGTAAAAATTGGGGCTAAAGTACTGATTCTATTTACCCAACCCTCAACTGTAATGACCTAAAGTCTTCCAACTCATAAGTTGAAGATGGACCCAGAGACTGTGGACCATTCAGTTGTAGGCAGTCGTTCAGGCTCTAACTTCATCTTTGATGCAGCATACTTCATATACTCGATGAAGCTGAGAGAGTCCAGTGTATCCTCTGGTTTTCCTTCTGAAACCCTGCAAATGCAACTTTGGTAGGAGAAGCAGTTGCATCAGCTAAAGTAGTGCAACAAGAATGGACCTCTTTTGATTTACAAATAAGCCTGATTATCTCACATTCCCTATACCTAAATAGAGCTGATATTGATTCACATTCACCCCATGCGTGGATGACTGGCAAGTTTCCCCAAGGTAAGAGTTTGTCTTCTCTGTGATATCATGGATGCTGAGCAGCTTCTTCATCAGGTCTTTTTCCCCTTGTAATGTATATCAATGTCAGACTTGTCTGGGAAAAAATAAAATAACAAAATTGTGTGTCATCATCTTTTACAATCACTAAATTTGTTTCAGTAGCTAGTTTGAGCATTTCAGAAACAATGGACATGTCTGTGTCTCTCTTACTCTTTGGACCTCCCAATGACCAACTGCTTCCAAGTAACAATATAACCTCTTGACTAACTGATCTTTGTTCTCATTTGCAAGGAAGAGGTCTTGATGAATAGCAACTTGCAACTCATCTTTGATTTGTATTTTAACAGAAGTCTGAGCTCCTCTAGCTGATGTTCATGGTCTTTTATGGGGTCTGCATAACCATAAAAAAGGATATTGATGGTCTGTAATCAGATTTCATGGATCCCGGGTACTGTGAAACTATGTTGCTGTATGTCACCCAAGGCAACCAATTCACTTGGCAGAGGAGAGCAACACTGTTGTGAACCCGGTTAAGAAGTCCAGCAAGAAATAATATAACAGCAACCAAAATAGAAAATAAGAATATATATTGTAAACTCAGCAAAATACAAATACGTAGAACAATAGATAATAAATAGGGGTTAGGTAGTAATACTATAACTGGGTCTCTCAATAGTCATACTGTAGCAGTCTTGGTTATCTCTGCCTATCGCTCCCTGTTGATCTGTTTATGCTAAGCTCCTGCAGATCTCTCACATATCTACAACCTCTTGTGAGGGGAAGTATATGTAGTTGTAGGAAGAGTGCAATCTGTTATAATGGGTAATGCCACCATGACAAACACCATCTAAAACAAAGATTGTGCCAGTTTGTGGCTGAGATTCAGGTACATCATTGATCAGATAATGCTTCAGCATGGCTTTGTCTTTTTTATTTAGAAATTTGTAAAAATTGAAGTTGGAAATAGAGTGAGTTTAAACTTGAAGAATGGGGTTACATCTACACATCTTTCTAGCAGAACATTCAGCCTTGAAAACAGAACATTATGGTCAACATGAATATTTTGACCATCGATGTTTACATATTTTTCAAGCTCAACAAATGAGAAATTTTTTTCTCAACTTGAGACCTTATTTTCAATGAACTGTCTAAAATGTTCTTGTTGTCAAGCATCTGCATAGAATGATCAATCTCCTCAATGATATCACAATTGATGCACCGTTGGATGCACCGTCAAACCAGATGATACTGATCATAGTCATTGATGGCTTGGGTTAAAAGGGTTGTGCTGAAAGAATTGAAGACATGGGTCATATGAGCCCGATCCCTTGCTCACTGATTCTGTCAATATTATCATGGCATCGTAAAATTGGGTGCAGGTGAGTATGCTATGCACCCACATCAATCTCACTGATTCCATAAACTTCTGTCTCCTAGTTAGCCCACCTCTTCTCTTTATTGATCTCATCATCATTTGTTCAATAATGAAGTCAGTTGACAAGTGAGTCCACTAACTGTCACTGTGTCACAATGAATGAAACTCGTACTCTGAGAACTCTTGATGTAGCTAAGGATGCTTTTCATTAATGCACTTGAAGTGTAGAGAGCTGGTTAATGTTTCTTTTGTTCGGCCTTGTGTCTTTCTTAACCGAACTCCCTACAGCTTACAGGATTTATGTTGAATAGTATTCATCAGAATTATTATCAGGAGGTTGGTTGTCGGCAGTTGGAAAGTGTGTATTAGTATAGAAGAGTGGAATAATAAAATATGCACTTTGAATGTAAAATAGAAATTTATTATAAGGAGGAATAACAAATGGTAAGAGCTAATGCACAATTAGAAACATTAAGAAGTTAATGATAGAGTTCATATTCAATCATGAGGTTGAAGAATTAAAAGTTCGTACAAACTGTTTGTAGCAGTAATTGTTGAGATAGAGAAGGAGAGAGAGAGAGAGAGAGAGAGAGAGAGTTCATTGGCCAGGTCACTTGAAGTTGAGAGTTACATCTTTGATGTGTGTTAGCAACCTGCCTCCTCTGACTTGCCTATGATCAGTTAGTGACCATCCTTAAATATTGAATGGGGTTGATTTTTTCTTTATCTACGGAAAAATGGTTTCTCTGACATATTTTGAATTTTGTGATTTGATGACCAATCAGGATCCAGAGTTTCACTACTGGTCCATAAAAGGAATTTGATATTTATTTATTTTTGGTTTAACTCCGGAACTTCTGGATGGAGCCAGATGCACAAAGAACAGTTTTTTGTCATTTGTTTTCTGAATCTCTGAGGGCAAACATCCAGTCCCTTGCTTTGCTCAGTATTACCACACACTCTTTGTCTAGCTAAAATGCTCAGTTGCTGAAAATAAATTTAGCATCCGTCCCACTGCCACAAGATGCAAATTCTAACTGCATGTTCTTTCGATAGGAATAAAAAGCTTAAGCATGTGAATGTACTCAATGTAGGCCAGTCTTAACTTTGCTCTCCTTGATTTGCTCCCAAGTTCATGCATCAGAGTATTGAGAACTCTTGGCAGCTTTATGAGAGCTGAAGATTTGCCAATGTCATCAAATCTGATCTCATGTGCTTAGATTTTATGATACAAATCATTTATTTCATAGACATCAGAATGTTCTAGTTTCTCAAGCAAATAGCCTTGCACCACATCATGGAAATTAGCCTGAAACGCACCAGATGTCCTTCTCACAAGAGTTTTTTCAATATCTAGAAGCTCACCTTCATTCTCCACAACACTCATCTACACAAAAACTTCAGTTAAGTGAACTCATAATTGTTTATTTTGTATAACATATTATAGTCACAAACAACAATTTCTTTGCAAGGAATAATATTGTTTCAATTATATATTACATGACTGTATTATAATATTCTTTAAAACTTTCAAGTTGCATTCTGTTTTCTTCCTGTAACAACTTCATCAGACATCACATTAAGCATCATATGTGGCTTACATCATCATGATATATACTACTAAACATCTCAAAGGCAGAATACACAGGCAATAGTTGACAAAGATATGATTGATATCAAAGGCAGAAAACACAGGCAATATTTGACAAAGATATGATTGATATCAAAGGCAGAAAACACAGGCAGTAGTTGACAAAGATATGTTGATATCAAAGGCAGAAAATACAGGCAATAGTTGACAAAGATATGACTGACATCAAAGGCAGAAAACACTGGCAATAGTTGACAAAGATATGACTGACATCAAAGGCAGAAAACACAGGCAATAGTTGACAAAGATATGACTGACATCAAAGGCAGAAAACACAGGCAATAGTTGACAAAGATATGACTGACATCAAAGGCAGAAAACACAGAGCAACAACAAAAGCTTGAAAGGCAATAGTTGACAAAGATATGACTGTTGTCAATTAAGCAACCACCTCAAAAAGCAAAAAACATGTAGGAATTTCAGGTTTATATAAGTCGGGTTTTTGGCCGAAGTCAGAACACAGAAAAAAACAAGAGAAGAAGTCTAAACAGAAAGAGAGAGAACAAAGAACTCCTGCTGGCTAATGAGTCCCTGTCGAGTCTCTCATATCTGTGTGATTCTCTTTGGCTACCCTCCACTACACACAACTGTCACCGATAAGGAATAAAATATATGTTCTTCATTGTCTGTCAAGATGATTGTTGTTTTCCAGCTGTGGCAGCAATATAACAATCTCACAATCAGGAAATATAACCTCAACTAATAAACACTGGAAGTTGGCATCATAATTTTTGAATAACATGTAAGACACGGTTGAAATGACTTGTCCATGAAAGCTACTTACAAGTGTAAACTATTCCAGTGGCTAAGAACCATGTTTTTCCTTATAGCACCTGTTTTTTTGCGGAGAATGTGGTGCACAGAAAAATATGTCTGGATGAAAGAGGAGTTTATTTTCTTGCAGGATATAAAATTCCACTTCCAATGATATAAAAGATGTCTTGGTAAGATTTTTTCTGGGTACACCTTATATTCACTCTAAATCAACCAGACTGTTTCAGAAATAAATGCATAAACACAATATTTCTCTCTTGCACACACACACACACACACATATATATATATATATATATAAGGTCATTATATGACCTAATCATATTGTCTGGAAAAAAATGTTCATTGATAGCCATTAGCCAAAACATGAAGCTTCTTTTTAAAGACAATATTCATTCAATTGTCCATAAACTGTCAAAAGATTTCTCCTTATAAATAATTAATTCTGTCATGGGAATCATACAACACTTTTAACTGTTCATGTATTCTTGGAAAGTGATTTTTCTTAATCAATCTCAAGAAGCAAACTTGTGTTGATTAAACATTAGATGTATGTCATTAATACAAGAAATGTCGGTGAAGTAAGGTATGAAACTCGCTCCCATATTCTTGCTTTCCTGATGGCTACAACCTCCAGGAATTTAAATGCAATGTTAATACTCATCTATTAACCTCTTGACTCTAGTTCTTTCCCCACCCCGTATATCCTTTCCTTTCTCTCCACCTTTGAAACTGTTATCACACCTGCATTCTCATCTTTCTATTGCTCCTTTCTAACTGGTTCGTCTTCCTCTTCACTCTTTTCTAATTAATCTTTCTACACTCATGTAGCCCCCTGTACATCAGTGGCATTACTGCCTTGCTCGGGGTGAAATGATTAAAAAAAAAATTAACATAAATCAGCTAGAATTAAGCATTATGATAGATGCAAACACAAACTCATATTGGTGGGGTGTATGCAATATGTCTGAAAACATATTTAATATTGAAGGCATCTGTCTGTGATATCATCACAAAGATGGCTACTATGATAAAACAGTGAGCAAGTATAAAAGTTCGAAATATAATATGATTTTTATACATGCCATGTAAAAAGATCCAACAGAATATATACAACATAGATAAAGTAACATGATTTAGACAAAGTCAATTCTTTAAACCAAATGAATAAAATAGACAACTCCCACTGCTAATAAAACAAACAAAAAATGTAAATAAAAATTAACAAATTATAAATCTATATCTATAAAAGTGATGAGGGTGGACGTTGTGTAAGTATTTATTTGTTTGATAGATTCGACTTAGCATCTGCATTTTATGGTTTAGCTTGATGGGAGTTGCATTCAGATGTAGATCAAAATTTCAGAATGCTAATGACACCTTGAAATTTTTCAGAAAGCCAAAATTAGGAGTAGAAAAATATATATCATCATTCCACAAAGTCAGGGATCAGTTTATGTATTGATTATAATATAGAATCGATCACCCCACTTTATATTATCTATATCTATATATGTGGCCCCTCCTGCTCCCACCCTAATCCAATAGAGACATTCTACATCATTATCTATATAAAAGTGTCGAGGGTGGACGTTGTTTAAGTATTTGCTATGTAAATTTATCATATGTTTTTTATTCTTATTGTTCATTAAACTACCTGAGTGAAACCGGGTTAAACTACGATCTATATCTGTAAAAGTGATGAGGGTGGACGTTGTTTAAGTATTTGTTAAGTAAATTCATCATATGTTTTTTATTCTTATTATTCCTTAAACTACCTGAGTGAAACCGGGCTAAACTACGATCTATATCTGTAAAAGTGATGAGGGTGGACGTTGTTTAAGTATTTGTTAAGTAAATTCATCATATGTTTTTTATTCTTATTATTGCTTAAACTACCTGAATGAAACTGGGCTAAACTGCTAGTATATATATAAACACAACTAAATGTAATAATAATAATGATTATAAGCAACAACAAATAATTAAGTAATCAATAATAGATAATAAGTAACACTATAAAATAGCTACAAATAACTGCAAGCAGATCCACATTTATTCCTACTTACTGACCTCTAGAATTTAAAAGCTGTTACTGCCAACCCAATAACCATTAGGCTTTGCTACCCATAATGCACTAATGAGCAGCATATTTAAATAGTAAAGCCAAAACACAACACAAAACACACGTGATCTAAAGATTGCATACAGACAGTTGCTGTTTGGTGTTGACCTTAGTGCCCACCTTTATATTTATATATAAACTCTATCCCTGATATTGAGCACTTTAACCCATGTTATATAGCATACCATAAAACTATATTTTTACCATATATATATATATATATATATATATATATAAGAATAAATCTAATCTAGAGCCAACAGACCTACCTAGGTTTCACCTAACAGATCGTCAGGGCAAGTCGGCTCCTTTAGAGAGTGTCCTATTTCTACTCGCTCCATGTTAAAAAGGTTATGGAAGTGCTCTATAGTATAACCTAGAGATAATATAATAATAATAACAATAATAATAACAAAATAATAATAAGATTAATAATTGTTATAATATATTTCAATCCGTCTTGAAAAACCCACCGAGTATAAGCGTGGAGGGGAAAAAATGGGAAATAAAAAAAGAAACAAACTAAGTACTTGAACATACGTCAAAATACTCATTTCAAGACGGATTGAAATGTATTATAACAATTATTAATATTATTAGTATTTTGTTATTATTATTATTATTATTATATATATATATATATATATATGGTAAAAATATAAGGCCAGCAGAAATTATAATTTACTGTTTAACTATATATATATATAAAAATAAACAGATTTTCCACTCAGATACTAGTATCCATTGAAAAAATAATAATAACATTAAACAAATAAAATTTCAAATATGTCAGCTAATGCCAGTTTTATAAATTTCCATATAACTTTGTAATGTTGTCTTCAGTTGAGTTTGTTTGCATATGATACAATCTATGCAGCTATTAATCATTCAATAAAAATCAGAAAAATACCTATATAAATGTTAAACTGAATTTTGTTTGCCATGAAATCTTTCATGGGTCAATTGGTAAGATGTGTCTGATCTAAACATGACATCTCTCCAGTGTGGGAGTATATAGGTTCGATTCCTGCTGGAAGATAGATATTTTTCAAATGATTTCTCAAATGATTAAGGCCAGTATAAATTGTAATGTACTGTTTAGCTATATATATATATATAGTCATTCGCAGACAGATTTGTTTTGCTGTATCAAAGCTCATCAGTATGGTTAGACATCCGATTGCTTCTAGCCAGGACTGAAACCAGACGAAATTGAGCTATGAGCCCTCAGTAAAAAAAAGGTAAACTTTAGCATGTTAGGTACAATGTAAGCACACACCAATAGCCAAGTGTGCTCAAATTCATTACTTAATGAAGGATGAATGATATATATATATATATAAATAGATTTTCCACTCAAATATGGATATCCATTAAAAAAAAATAAAAATGTTAAACAACTAAAAATTCATATATATATATATATATATATATATATATATATATATATATATAGTTGCTCAGTTCTTTGAGAACACTTACATAAATTTAGTAAAAAAAAGCATAAATCATGAAAGAAGAGATTTATTTGAGAAAAATTGATATGAATAATCCTGAGACACTTCTTGACACATCTACTTAATGAATGAATGTTAACATCAATTAAATGATACAAGATGAGGTCCAAAATGATGTCATGCTCAAACCAGATTATCTTTATCTATATTGGACATTCGAGTCCCTTATAAACTTGTGCAACTTATTCAGGTCTAGAGAGCTAAGAGATCATATGTTTGGGCTGACATGATTGTAAAGATTGCAGTGCATCCATTCTTGGTCCATCTTTGCTTTATGAGTCTTGTTGCTATCCAGAGCCTCACAGACTTCTCTAACACCTTATAGTCAGCAGCATTGACCCTTAAGCCCTGATGAAAAAATTGAGGAGGCATGACCTCCCTGTATCAAACAGTCACAAATACAGTGTCATAAATAGGTGCAAATTTACTCATCCACTTCGTTGGCTTCTGCTCTCTTGTTCACTACCACTGACTTTATATACATTTTGTAAATACACTAACCCATGGCTGACACATTCAGTTTATTCTATCAAACATTTTTTTTATGAACAATGGAATGAGTCTGCCTTGGTTTTTATTTGTAGCATGGAGCCTATAACATTGGCAGGTGTACATTTTTTAGCCTTTTTGAAGATAAGTGAATTTCTTTTTGAAGATAAGTGAATTTCTTCTGCACACTTCCTCAGTGCTCATGATTCAAAGAACCATTAAATTTGCTGGAAACTTTGTGCGTATGATCATTGCAACATATTTAAGGATTTTGCATAACAATCTGTCATTCCTTTGAATTTTTCATCCTGATCAAGGCTTTTCACATCAAAATGAAACCAAAGCATTTCAGGTTCTTGATGCTTCAACTTGCTTGACAAAATCTTTGTGCAGATTGGACAGCTATTTCTGGTATTTTTAGGCATCAGTTGGCCTCTCTGCATCACATATAACTTGTATCAAAGGTCCTCATGCACAATTCTTCTAATAGATTGCCTTGAAACCTTGAGTTCCTTAACATGTTAATTGATTTTCTAAGGCTTTTATTGATAATTTTCTGCACCTGATGGTATTGGAACCCTTAGCAGGTGTTTTACATTTGGCTACTACTACAATCAGTGGCTTCCAGCTCATTGTGAAATTTGACAACAAACAACTGTGCAACTTTCAAGAAGTGAGCAATCTCTAAACCAGTATGCTCTGCCTTTAAAGGAAATGAATACTTTATATCTTGTCATTTGCTGAGTTAACTTGATGTTTGCCATCATCTGAAAATTAAAAGAAGCAACCCTGTATATATAATCACTAACTTCTGTCGATCAAAACTGTCAATCTTACATTTTTTGCTGTAACTGCACTTTGGTAATGACACTACAAAAGTCGAACTGATTGGAGATAGAAGGGATGTTGAATAGAAAATAATCAAAGCATTGAAAACTAATTTCTGAGCTGCATACAATTATATAATTTCATTTTCAATAACTTTGAAAACTCTATAAAATATCATTTAATGAACCTTATTCTAAAACAGCCAAATCTTAACCACTTTTGTTATTTTCATATTTGTCCCATTTAGTTGATAAGATGAGCAATTTATTTTTCAGAAAAGATTTTATGATGCACTGGATCACACCACATTCACATGCAGACATCAGAAGGTTATTCTATTTCATGGTATTTATATATTCATAATTTTTCAATCATTTAGAAGAAAATTGTAGTAAAAAACAATATTGTATGTAAAATATAGTGTGTGTGTGTGTGTGTGTGTGTGTGTGTGTGTGTGTGTGTGTGTGTGTGTGTGTGCACGTGCTGATAAAATTAAGCAGAGACATATACAAATTTTATAGAATATATTTAAATGCTTGTACAGCATTTAAAAATTAGATTTCTCTTTTCTGAAATGTCAAAAATATTATTGATCTCAAAAATGGTTGGGAATGATAAGTGCTTACATATTAAATATTCACGAAGAAAAAGTAGTTTTTGTTATATGTATTAAAAAGTGATATCTTCTTTTTTGCCTTGATGATAAATGTATACTTGAATTGTCTATGTATTGTTTTAAAAAATTGAATATATGTTTATTTGAATTACATGTAATTCATTTACAACACTAAATTCAATTGGCATTTGAAGTATTTGTATACAGAGGGTTTCCATAGATTTTATACATAGAAGAGTGTACGTTCTAAGTACAAAGCTTCAACTAAGTTTAAAATAAGTTTGATTTTGGTTTTTAGAAAAATACAACAAATGAGTATTCAAGATAATATTCAAGATGAAAGTCAAATTCTGATAACCCTTTGTTTAGTGTTGGGACGCCCGCGCCTATTCGGCTATAATGGACTATTCCATTACTATGTAAAGTAATGGTGGCATCTATGGAGAGTGTGCCGAGCAGCCGTATCGACAAGTCAGTCGTAGACTTCCGGTGATGACCCGGAAGTACCCATTGCTCATACTACGTCTTATGACGGTTGAGATGATTAACCTCTATTCTTGTATTGGATACTAATAACCTTTGTAAATACTATTTTCACGGAATACAACAACCTATTCCTGTTGTTGAGTTATTTATTCTTACTCACGACACAACATTTAGTTTGTTACATGCAAATACTCTACATACTTACAGATGTGTAGATAACTCCTGAAGAATATTATTAGCTTTCAATGTAATTGAGTTCTTTGTATTTTTAATTTGAAAATATCTAGATAATGTGGATGTGCATTGTGGTGCAGTGGATATCGACTCAGAATGACAAATCGGGGAGTCGAGTTCAAATTCCAGTTGAATTCACTTATGCACAAATACCATTGGGAAAGGTATTAATCTGTCACTTCTCTCCAGTTATGGGTTAAATAATAGAACAGATTAGGTTCTATAGCCTTGGCTGGCAACCAGTCTACCACAGAAAGCAATGGCAACCTACTGCGGGGATAATCTTCTGCTCTGTCATGTCTCTTTTGAGACATGATCAGCCAAAGTGTGTATCACATATGGCACTTAACTGAATATCTATATCCTCATTTTGAGATTTGGTAGACTTTTAAAAAATGCATGTACTCTTCTTAGACAAATTTCAACAGTTAATAGATAAAGATGAGGTGTTTTCTTTGATTAAAATCCCCATGTAAAATTTATTATACCCTTTGAGTTATGTAATAATTTTTAAGAATTTCATCCAATTCATTATGAAAAAAATTTAAACTAAAGTTTTGAAATTAGTCATCACCTATTTTATTGGAACTAGGTATTAGTGAGAAAATTGAATGTATCCCTGTCAGGAAGAGAAACAGTCGAAGATATGAGCTACAAGTTGAAAATGTCAAAATAAACAAGTAGAGAAATCTAATTATAAGTTTTTTAACAGTTCATGGAAAATGTGACACTGAAATCCAAAGTTTCATTGGAACAGCAAAAGATGCCTTCCAAAAGGCTAAACAAAGAGGGAAATTTTGTTAGAAACAAATTAAAACTGTTGAACTGTTATATTATATCTAGTCTGCCTATATGGCAGTGAATGCTGGAAAATTTTCTCATAGATGAAGAAAAAATTTGAGGCTACAGAGATGCGGTTCTACAGAGTTATTCTGAGAATACCATGGACAAAACATGTAAACAACAAGGAAGTTTTAGAGAAAATGGAAACAAAAAAGATACTTAAACCCCAAATCAGAAAGTGATAGCTGAAATCTTTCAGACATATAATGAGGAAAGTGTGCCTGGAGAATTTAGCACTCAGAGGACATATTGAAAGCAAAAGAAACAGAGTAAGTAAATGAATGGAAGAATAGAAAATGGGAAAAATAGTGAAAAACCAAGACTTTCTAAGAACTGTAAAATATAGAAAGTTGTGGCTTCTTCAAGGTGCCATGTGGCTTCAGGAAATTGCACCTAGAAGACCAATTAGTCTCTTTGTAGTTCAAACAAACTCTGCTTTTTGAGACTAGAATCTGTATTTATATTTATTTTTGTATTTTTTTTCAATGTTTCTTGGCAGATGAAATAGTAGTCAGTTTTTCTCATATATTAGCAATCAAGATTAACAGTAAATGTTACAGTATTTACATTATTTGGACTATTGTCCTCATCTTTGTTACCATTTGTACAACATTGTATGCTTCGGCCTTCTTCAGGTGCTAGGAATTTCAGACCAAACCCTTTATTACAATCACCGGCGTATATCGTTCTCATTCCTTACGTTGTAATGCCTCGATCGGAAATCATGAGTTATCTCCTTCTAACCTTGCAAGTTACTGGTTCACCACTGCTGTAGCATGAACTAACCAACATCTATATCCACTAGGCTATGTGTCCTTAAGGGTTTGGTTTGAAATTCCTAGCACCTGAAGAAGGCTGGAGCATACAATGGCCAAAACGTCATGCAATTGGCAACAAATATGTAATGTAAATACTGTAAATACTACCTCATCTCAGAAATATAGTCAGTCAGTCAGTTAAGTTCCATACATGAAACATACTTGGGCGATCATGTCTCAAAAGAGACAGAACTCACTGGGCAGAAGAAGTAGGTTGCCATTGCTTTCTGCAGTAGACTGGTTTCCAGCCAAGGCTATAGAACCCAATCTATCCTGTTATTTTACCCATAACTGGAAGGAAGAGATGGATTAATACCTTTCCCAAGGGTTAGGCACGTAAGTGAATGCAATGAATTCAACTGGAATTCGAACTTGGCTCCACAATTTCTCGTTCCGAGCTGATATCCCCTGCACCACAAAAGACAAATACAAAATGTTATGTTTTAGAATACAAGTATTAAAACCTGATTAGGAAATGATTGGTATATATTCTTTGCAAAATTTTTCAGTACATTCTTGTGTAAAATTCAAATGATGTAAATCTATCTAATCTTTTTTACTAGGATGCAATCAAATAAAATTCTAATTCTTCTTATATCAAATATGTTTTAATGTTGATGATGACAGAACAAAAAATCATGACATTTTGAATGACTAAGATGTTTTTACTTGTCTCATATAAATCCTCAGTTTATTTCTTGTTCATGGAAATTATTTTTCTTTCTTCTTTTTCAGTCTTAGAGAAAAAGAATTTGAATTTAAAATACCTATGAGCAATGTAGCTATTGGCCTGCAAGACACAGGTTAATTGTCCAAATATTTTGGGAAGAAATAGTATCTTCAGTTTCAGAACATATGATGATTAATTATTGATCAGTGATAATGTCAGTGAAATTAGAATTGATTCAGTCTTAGTTAATTTGATTGACACTTAATGATTATAATCTTGAAAATCCTCAGGGATTCATTTTTGTTTTTAATAATGAAAAGATATGCTAAGGAGGCAGGATAATTCATTTGTTCTCTAGCAGAATTTTTTAATCATGCTGAATAAGCAGACACATTTTTCTTTTCAATAAGAAGTAGTAATAAATTCATATTCATGTTTTGCGACAGTTTAATTCTTTTGTTCATTCATTAACTGTATTAATGAAGCATTTTCAATATCTAATTTTCAGAGGTTTGGTGAATATAGTACTGTGCAAAATATTTTAGTCATATTGCAAAAGTCTAAGAATTGCCATCAATTTTATTTTCTTTGTCCTTTTTTTTTTTTATTATCATATCGCCCCCAAGCAAGGCATTTTACTGCCACTGTTTTGCAGGGTTTACATAGGACGAAAGTTATGAGAAAGAGTGACAGGTTACGGGGGTATCAGGAAGTGGGAAAGAGAATGATGACAATACTGATGAGAGTAGAGTGGATGGAGAAAGGAGCATGAGGGAGAGAATGCAAGTCAGTGAGATAAGAGATGACTGTTGACTTTACATTTAAATTCTTGGAGATAGTAGCTGTTGGGGAAGCAAGTAAACAGAAGGGAATTTTGCATGATTATTTTTGGGTATTGTTTTGCATCTTTTCTTCTTATACAGAACCCTTGCTAAAAATATTATAATTAAATGTGAAAATGGTACCAATATTGCCAAATTCTTATTATAAACAGCATATATAAAGAGCTTGGATGAACTTAGCTCTCTGTTGTCCCCTATATATAAATTTACTCAAGCCACAAGATTAGCAACTAGGTCCCAAGTTTTTACTGTGAAACAATAAATTGTAAATGCAAATTCTTCTCCAGCAATTTGTTTTCTTGCACTTCCCACCTGTGGAATTCCCTTCCGTTTATTTGCTTTCTTGACAGCTACAATATTCATGAATTCAAATATAAAGTCAATAGTCATCTCCTATCTCACTGACTTACATTCTCTCTCTCATGTTCCATTATCCGTCCACTCCACTCTCATCAGTATTGTCATCCTTCTCTTACCCACTTCCTTCCACCCCCGTAACCTGTCACTCTTTCTCGTAACTTTCCTCCTATGTAACCCCCTGCACAACAGTGGCAGTAAAATGCCTTGCTTGGGGGTGATATGATTATAAAAAAAAAGTTTCTATACAATTATAATGTGGTCATAAAGTGGGGGACCAGTTCTACATTACAAGCAATATATAAGTTGATCCCTCACTATATGGCCACATTCATTCTTCTCTTACCCACTTCCAGACACCCCCTATAACCTGTCACTCTTTCTCATAACTTTCCTCCTATGTAACACCCTGCACAACAGTCGCAGTAAAATGCCTTGCTTGGGACGATATGATTATAAAAAAAAAATGAGCAAGAGAGTATTTGAACTTTTGATGAGTATAGAGAAATAAAATTATTCACTTTTTTATTAATGATGAGTCAGTTACTAATCGATAAGATACAATAGAATTTAATAAAAAAATAAAACTGACAACAAAGTGCACTTATAGATGGACAACACAGAAAAAGAATTTTTATCAACAAGCAAATAGGAAGTAAAAATAGTGATGTTTTAATCTGTTTATATTTTTTTGAGATGTGGTGTGGGCACTGGGCTAACAGTAGCATCATATACAGATAAATTTGAACTGTTTTATTTCATCTTCTTTTTCTTGCCACTTTTGAATACATTGACCTTTCATAAGTTATCATCATATTATCACTGATAATAAAAAGTATGAGTTGAGAAATAAAATTAAGCAGCTTAGAAATATTGATCATTGAAAGTTGGAAAGACTGTCCACTGATATCCCCCAGATGATAAAACAAAATTGTGATGAAAGTGTTGACAAAATCTACTAGTATATAATGATATATACCCAAAAATATGAAACAAAAATATTATTTTAATTTAATTTTTGTTATTGAAATAAACATATGAAATAATATATATGTTTATTTGTAGAAATGTTTGCAAAAATAAAAACTGAGTAGAAATTTTCTATAACAAAATAGTGAAAGTAAAAATTAAACATTCATAGAATTAACATGAATTATATTTTTCATATTTTGTTTTGCTAATTTAGATTTAGATAAAATGATTTTTTTTTTCTAACACAGATTCATCAGCAAAATATCAAAACAGAAGTTTTCCAAATTTTATATATACTAGCAGTATAGCCCGATGTTGCTTGGGTGTAATGAAAGCTTTAAAACTAATCCATGGTCCTGGAGCTCAGGCTCAGCCTAAAGAATATTTGTGTGAAGTTTGGTGAGAATCGGATAAAAATTGTGGATTTATATAAAGGACATACAGACAGATAAACAGACACACGCACAAACAGCTTGCCTTTTATATATAAATAAATAATATATATATATATATTTTTTTGATTTTCTGCACTATGGTAAGAACTGTAACCTTGAAACTTCTGAATATCATTTCTTATGTCTTTGTATATGAGTGTATCAAATTTGATTAAAATCGGACCACTCCTTCTATAACCCGATTTTTTTGATTATTGATTTTCGATATTTATCGGGGGTACCTTGACACAAAACCTAGCTAAGAACACTCACAGATGCTTATAGTACAACTGTGTAAATTTTCAAGAAAATCAGTTCAGCCGTTTCAGAGTCTATAGGTAACGGACACACAAACACACACATACACATACACAGACAAAGTTCTATTTATGAATAAGTTTAGATATTCACTATTCTATCAAATTATCATATATATATATATATATAGCTGCTTCAAAGGTATGATGCAATAAAAATAGCTCAGTATATATTCAGCAAGAAGAAAGTAGAGCAAAATATAGTTAGCAAATATGCAGTGACACACCTAACAACCTGAGTTTCAACACTGAGGTATCTTCAGCATCTGCCTGAAGATACCTCACAGATGAAACTCAGGTACTTTGGTTCAACAGTTTATTTGCAAAGAAAACTTTTGACTTATTCAATAGCCAGAAAAATATGTTAAATTCTCACAATTTTCATATATTTTTTCAGTTGAATTTTCAGTTGCACTCTGTTATAACACCATGTTACATTTTTACCTTCTCCAATTAGCTCCCTTACATTGTGGATGCTTGTTTACTTTTAAACAAATTTAACTTGTTTAATTTTAAAATAATTATAACAGAATGCATTCACATTTCTTTTAAAAAAATCAGCATCACAATAATCATAGTTACTCTAAGTTTCTCTTTGCAATTCACCCCAGATGATAATTTCAGAGGAAATTGAAAGTACATGGGTTTACAAGAACTACGTCACCTTTCTTGATAAATTTCAACTTAACATAAAGATGATAAATAGAGAACTCATCCCTGCAGGCTTAGCACCAAGACACCAATTCAAGGAGGGTCGTCTGGTCTGAAAACGTATCCAGTACAACAGATGAATGAAAGAGAAATTATATTCCGATATCCCCAAGAAGCTTGAGGCATTCCTCAGCAAGATCACTGATGAAGAAGACCAAAAAAAGGATAGTAGGAGTTGAACAAATCCTTCAGACAAGAATTCAATGCAGTCAAGGTCTGCCAAGTATGGAAATTAAATAGATTGAAAGATCTGAAGAGGACATGAGGTCCATTACCCACGCTGTGAAGGCAATTGTCAACACCAGTCAACATCAGCTGAGTGCCTCTGAAGAGCCAGTGCTGAACAAGGGTCTCAACTTTGCAACAACCATCAAGCAGATACCATACCTAGACATCATTGCCTGTATCAAGGAAATAACCTTAGACATCCCTTAGGCACAGGCAGATGAGCTAAGATGGAAAGTGAGACAGACATTGGAGAAAGTCAAGCTACCCAAAATCAGGCAGATACCATACCTAGAAATCATTGCCTTTATCAAGGAAATAACCTTAGATATCCCTCAGGCACAGGCGGATGAGCTAAGATGGAATGTGAGACAGATATCGGAGTAAGCCAAGCTACCAAAACCAAACATCATGAAAGAGGATAAGCTGGTAATCAGGATCCTACTGAGGAATAAGAATATCATCATACTACCATCTGACAAAGACGATGTAACAGTAGTGATGGACAAAACTGAATACATCAAGAAACTGAAAGACCTCATTAGAAGTGGTAGCTATAGCAAGGTAAAGAAAGACTCCAAAACAGAATGACAGCTGTCACAGATCCTAATCAAAAACAAGTATCACTTTCATCTTAGGAACATACAGGCATTTCTCTCAACATTACAGCAAGCTAACTCACATGTATGGTCTACCTAAGAATCATAAAGATGGTATTCCACTCAGGTCAATTGTTAACAGCCTAGGCTCAGTGAACCACCCACTGAGTCGTATCCTTGTAGATATAATTGTCTCACTGAAAGGAAAGTCACCATCATATGTTTAAAATTCCACCCACTTTGTGGAACTTATCAAAGATGTTGCCATCTAATGCAACCAGACGGTGAGCCTGGATGTAGTGAGTCTATTCACCAAGGTACCCATGGTGGAGGCACTATTGGTAGTTAGGGACAGACTGGCCTCAAACTCATCCCTAGGAGAATGCACCAGAATTCCACTAGACAACCTAATGGAGATACTGATACACTTTGGATTGGGATCAGACATATATCAGAAAGTTAAAAGCTTAGCAATGGACTTGCCAATATCACCATCACTGGCTAACATATACATGGAATACTTTGAAGAGATGGCATTAGAATCCACAACTTTAAAGCCAATTCTATGGCTGAGATACATTGATGATACCTTCATACTCTGGCCACACCAGGACAAGGTCCAGACACTACTGGACCATGTGAACTCAATAAGATCATCAATACAGTTTACTATGGAAAAAGAGAGAGACAACAAACTGGCATTCATGGATGTGTAATAATTTGAACAGAGGTTGGATTCAAAACATTCGTAACCAACATTCACCGGACAATATTTCAATTTCAACTCCCACCACTCATACAATGTAAAGAAAGGGATAGTCTGCTGCCTTCAACATCAAGCAAACAGGAAATGGTCAGTATAAGCAGTACCCGACAACGCAACAATTATTCAGGGTACATGACAACAACAACTCCAACAAGCATGGAAGAGAGAGGGTGCATGAGGATAACAACTCTAAGAAAACAGGCACAAACACTTTCTAAGATATATATGTAATCATAAAACTAGGTCTAGAAAATAAGATTAAAAATAGAGGTGGAGAATGAAAGAAAGATAGAATCTGTGTTAAAGAAAATAAGACAGAAAGAGAATTATTTAAGTTTTTCTGCTCAAAACTGACATTAGTCAGTTAAGTGCCATACATGATACATGCTTTGGGCGATCATGTCTCAAAAGAGACATGATTGACTGGGCAGAAGATTATCCCACAGTAGGTTGCCATTGCTTTCTGCAGTAGACTGGTTGCCAGCCATGGCTATAGAACCCAATCTGTCCTTTTATTTGACTTATAGCTAAAGGGGAAGAGATGTATTATATTATTAAGTAAGAGATCAGTTTATTACTTCATAACAATATAAAACTGATCCCATACTTTATGCCTAGTAGAAGTCTTAATCATGTTTTCAACTATTATATTCATATGCTTTGAAAGAGAAATGACTGACTGGGCAGAAGATTATCTCGCAGTAGGTTGCCATTACTTTCTGCAGTAGACTGGTTGCTAACCAAGGCTATAGAACCCAATCTGTTCTATTGTTTAATCCATAACTGGATAGAAGAAACAGATTAATACCTTTCCCAAGGGTATTTCTTAGACGTTTCAATACTAAGCAGGTGAAGCACAGGTACAAATCCTGGCATGGCATCTAGGGTCCTCAAAAGAGACAGAGGAAGGCAGCGGATAACATATTTGAAGGGCCTGAGCAGTTGGATGACAGAACAGGGGTTGCGAGATGTTACAGGAGAAAGCATGCTAAGAGCCACAAGGGATAGGGAGATGTGGAAAGCCATGATCACCTATGTACTGAAAGGACAGGGCACATAGAAGAAGAAGAAGTTTAATGATTGTATATGTAGGGAGAGGTAATTTTGATTTTGTTAAGTGTATTTTTAATAGATTTAGGTACTTCTGTATCATGTTAGTTTATAAAGATTTTGTCTAAACTGACCATATATTTGTCTTTGATGTCTTTAATTTTAGTTTGTTTAAGAGGTCACCAGAGTTATTTTATATGTGACAGGCTTATGGTGTCAAGGAGTGGTGTAAAGATTTTGCTAATTTATATGGGTTCCTGCCAATGCTATGATAGGTCTCATTTGTATGTCTGGTTTGTATGTTTTCGCTAGTCAGTGTAATGTGAGTGTTTCTGGATGGTGTACAGTAAGTTTTAGCCAGGAGATATCTTCTTGTTTTAGTAATTTTTTGATGTCGCTAAAGAATTTTTGTATCTTTTTTGTAGTTATGTTTTTGTTTACTTTCTCATAGATGTTGTCTTTCATTTTCTGTTGGTAGATGTGTTCATCCAGGATTATTATTCCCCCACCTTTATCAAAAGAAGATACGTGGATATTTTTGTTGTTTTTAATTCCTTTAGGCTTTTTAGATATCTGCGAGTTTTTGTATATGGCTGATTTTACCTAAGGATATATTCTTTGGTAAAATCTGAGTTGTTGTAGTGGTAGTTTTTAATCATGTAATCTGTGGTGTTGTATTTTGGTAATCTGGTGGCAAATAATACATATATATATATATGTGTGTGTGTGTGTATATATTTTTAAGAACCATCACATCACTTGAAAAGACACAAAAGTGTTGAAACAAAATGGCTACTTTTGTAGTGATATTGTAACATATCCATGTTATAATTTATGAATAAATGATATTATTAGCTCTACTTTTGTATTGAGCACTTTCTTAAAAATAGTGTTTCTTTTGACAAGGAATATTATTCCAACAATACTTATTATAAATTATAGTTTAGAACAGGTACAAATTACAATTTACTACAAAAGTGTATATTTTGTTTCGACATCGAAAGAACAATGTCTCATCAGGTAGTTAATAATGATCGTAATAAACATTATTTTATATAAAAATAATGTTTATTATGATCATTATTAACTACCTGATGAGACATTGTTCTTTCGATGTCAAAACAAAATATACACTTTTGTAGTAAATTGTAATTTTTACATGTTCCAAACTATAATTTATAATAAATATTCATAGCTCTATTTCTATATTGAGCACTGTTTTAAATTAATGTTTTGAACGTTGTTCATATTTTCCTCATTCTTTATTCACTTGAATATACATATATATATATATATATATATATATATATATATATAAATAGAAACAAATTATATACATATATATATATATATAAATAGAAATAAATTATATATATATATATATATATTACGAAAATTAATGAAGATTAACAAAATAGTCTTTAAACAACAGACAATTTGAAATGATATGTTTGAACATTATTTTTGATCAATACTCGTATTTAAGTAGATATTCTGTTTATAATAAAACAGTATTAAATATTTATTTCTACCGGCCTGATTATTTATGATAAATATTTGTTACAAAAATGTGTGTCATTTGGCAGGATTCAAACCTGCAACCTCTATCCATATAGAAGAAGCCACCAATTGTTCTGGTGAGTTTTAAACCTCTTGATCATGAATGATCAACAGTCTAAATATATATGGATAGGGGTCGCATGTTCGAATCCTGCAAAATAACACACATCTTCATAACAAAAATTTATTGTAAATAATCAGACCGGTAGAAATAAATATATAACACTGTTTGATTATAAAAACAATATCTACTTAAATACCAAGTATCAATCAAAAATAATGTTCAAACAAATTATTTCATATATATATATATAGTCATCCACAGACAAATCTGTTTCACTGTATCACAGCTTATCAGGTACGGTTAGACATCCGATTGCTTTTAACCCAGGATTGAAACCCGACTAAACTGGCATTGGTCGGTGATTCTACCTCTGAGCTATGGGCACTCGGTAGAAAGAGGCAGACTTTTAGCGTATGATGTATCATACGTCAAAAGCCAGAGTGCTCTAATTCATTACTAAATGAATGATGCATAGATGCTAGAATAGCTACTGTTTTTTCAAATCTACCATTCTTCCAGAGTGCTCAATCAAGGTGTGAGAGCATATATATACAGATAGATGTATGACTGGGCGCTGTTATCTGAGGATGCCCGTCTACAGTCTACAAGGGCAGTTAGCTAATCCTTGTTGCAGATGCTTACTCAGACCCACTTGTGTTTGTTCAACACCTGCAGAACCGAGCTTTGGTTTATACTGTAACTATGTTGAGCAGACCTTAGTTACAGTTTCTAGGTCAGAGCACACAATCTGGTATGAACAACAATCTAAACAAGGCCAGGATGCGGTCACAATGACTTTTGACTTCAACCTAGCACAACCATCAACAGCTCTTCTGACAGAGCCGTCTACACAATTTCCCTCACAAAGCTTCAGTCAACCTGCGGTATGGTACTTTCCAAAGGTGTCGCATGCTGGGATTGCTTCCTCCAGACTGATAACATCAAAAAGTCAACCAGAGTGAGATTCAAACCTGGGCCTCATGGTCAGAAAGCAAATGTTTTAACCACTCAGCTATGCACCCATATAGATAGTGTTGTGGAGTAGTTTTCGCACTGAAGGTTATAATTGTGCTGTGTCAGTTGCTAATCGACTTAACGCGCCCAAAATGTTACGAACTTGGTAATCTTCTACTGTAAGCTGACTCCTTAGTATTTGGCTAACTGCTGACTAATACCAACTGCCTAGTAGTTCTACTGAATTCCAATAGAACTCTAAAGAACTCCTATGAACTTCCCAAGAACTTCCTGTTAACTCTTTTTAATATAGGAGGGAGAGTCCATTATCTGAGGAATAGGTGTGTTTCTCCATAACACATAGATAGATAGATAGATAGATAGATAGATAGAACAGACTGAGATAGATAGATAGATAGATAGATAGATAGATAGATAGATAGATAGAACAGACTGAGATAGATAGATAGATAGATAGAACAGACTGAGATAGATAGATAGATAGATAGATAGATAGATAGATAGATAGATAGATAGATAGATAAAATATATCCACTGTAGAGCATATTTGTGACTGGTGAAGATTTGATATAGAATAGTTAATATTTCAATATTTAATTATATCCCCTTAGGATGATAATGTTCTAAGGATAGTATGAAAAAAAATCTATCTTCCATTTCTCTTAAGGATCTCTCTACAGCTTTCTATGTTTTTCTTTCACTGAGATTAGATCTTTTATGACTCCAGTTGGTTTTCTGGTAATTCCTCTCTTATCTATTCACTAAAAAATGTCTAATAGCTCTCTTTCTGCTTTACTTGTATTCAATATTTTGTGTGAATATTGGGATGTATTAACATAAATCTAAGGAAGATTCAATCAGCTGAGTGCCATACATGATACATGCTTTGGGCGACCATGTCTCAAAAGAGACACAACTGACTGGGCAGAAGATTATTCCACAGTAGGTTGCCATTACTTTCTGCAGTAGACTGGCTGCCAGCCATGGCTATAGAACCCAATCTGTCCTGTTATTTGACTCATAGCTAAAGGGGGAAGAGATGTATTATATTATTAAGTAGTAAATAGTAGGAGATCACTTTATTACTTCATACCAATATAAAACAGATCCCTCACTTTATGCCCAGTAAAAGCCTTAATAACGTTTTCAACTATTAAATTCAGTCAGTCAGTTCAGTGCCATACGTGATACATGCTTTGGGAGGTCATGTCTCAAAATAGACATGACTGATTGGTTAGAAGATTATCCCACAGTAGGTTGCCATTACTTTCTACAGTAGACTGGTTACCAGCCAAGGCTATAGAACCTAATCTGTCTTGTTATTTAACCCATAACTGGAGGGAAGAGACAGATTAATACCTTACCCAAGGGTATTTGTGCGCAAGTGAGTGCAAGGAATTCAACTGGAATTTGAACTCGGCTCTCCAATTTCTCGTTCCGAGCTGATATCCACTGCACCATAATGCATATCAAGGGAGATTACTCATGAAACCACATTTATTCAGCACATTAAAATTCTTTAATGAATAAAGTTATATATACATGCATATGCATACACATACTAGCATGCATGTATATGCACATACAACCACATACAAACACACAGACAGAAAAAGAGAGAAAGTGAAGGTTTAGTTGATTCATCAATTGATTGGCAATTACAAAATTATGTATTTTAACAAGTATATATAATAATAATAATAATAATAATAATAATAATAATAATTATAATAATAATGGAGCCATAACAACACACCACAACCTGCCTTAGGTCTTCCTGCAGACTTGATGGGTAGTGCGACCATAGAAGAAATCAGTTTATAATGAAAAATGGCATAATAATAATAGTTTGGATTGACTCCTGTTTTGACCATTTCCAATAAGATTTTATCATTCATAGTTATTTCCAAATATTGCATCAAGAAAAATCCAAATTAAATTCATTGTCTCATTTTGAGTAATCATAGCACAAAGCCTGACTAAACTTTAAAGCTAACATAACATAATTTATGATCATATCACATCATAGTTTAGCACAAAAATCAAAAATTATTTTAGCCTTAAAAACTTGGAATATTGATTGATAGAGTTCGATGCCGACCATATGAAACTTTGACTGAAAAAAACTGCCAGAACAGTTATTAGTTTGTTGGTTGTTTGGTTGTTTTGTTTTTATGGCATATCAACCTCAAGGTCATTTATTGCCAACTAAATTTTATTTATTTATTGCTGGTAATACCTTTTTCTTTCAACAATTTATTGTTGTTTTTTATATAAGTTTTGTATCTAGTAATATTTTTTCCTTTTTTGAGTATCAAGATTCATTGGGATTTGTTTTTAAGAGCAGGGCCCCCAAGTCCTACCCTGTTATTTAACCCATAACTGGAGGGAAGGGACAGATTAATGCCTTTCCCAAGGGTACCATTGCTTAAGTAAATGCAGGGTATTCAACTGAAATTCAAACTCGTCTCACTAATTTCTCTTTCCAAGCCGATATCCACTGCACCACAACGCACATCAGTCACTAAACACTTACAGCACCTGGTACTACCAAACGGTCACCCATCTAAGTACTGACCAGGCTCAACATTGCTTAACTTCGGTGATCGAGTGAGAACCAGCGTATTCAATGTGATATGGCCGTAAGCCTGCACATCCGTCACTAAACACTTACAGCACTTGGTATTCCCAAGTGGTCACCCATCTAAGTGCTGACCAGGTTCAACGTAGCTTAACTTCGGTGATCGAGCAAGAAACAGTGTATTCAACATGATATGGTCATAAGCACACACATCCGTCACTAAACACTTACAGCACTTGGTATTCCCAAGTGGTCATCCATCTAAGTGCTGACCAGGTTCAACATTGCTTAACTTCGGTGATCGAGCAAGAACCAGTGTATTCAACATGATATGGCCGAAAGCACGCACATCCGTCACTAAACACTTACAGCACTTGGTATTCCCAAGTGGTCACCCATCTAAGTGCTGACCAGGTTCAACATAGCTTAACTTCGGTGATCGAGCAAGAAACAGTGTATTCAACATGATATGGTCATAAGCACACACATCCGTCACTAAACACTTACAGCACTTGGTATTCCCAAGTGGTCACCCATCTAAGTGCTGACCAGGTTCAACATTGCTTAACTTCGGTGATCGAGCAAGAACCAGTGTATTCAACATGATATGGCCGAAAACATGCACATCTGTCACTAAACACTTACAGCACTTGGTATTCCCAAGTGGTCACCCATCTAAGTGCTGACCAGGTTCAACATAGCTTAACTTCGGTGATCGAGCAAGAAACAGTGTATTCAACATGATATGGTCATAAGCACACACATCCGTCACTAAACACTTACAGCACTTGGTATTCCCAAGTGGTCACCCATCTAAGTGCTGACCAGGTTCAACATTGCTTAACTTCGGTGATCAAGCGAGAACTGGTGTATTCGTGATATGGTCGTAAGCCTATTAGTTTGTATAATTACGTTTGACCATCACGGATATAATGAAGAATGCAACGTCTAAGACAAAAGCATAAATTAAAACTCAAAATGAAAACAGGAAAAGATTGAAAATTTAAATAGATAAAACACTGTTTTCAATAAAGATTTGAAAATCTTTAAATAATCATTAAGTATTTTCTGCTAATGCATATAAAGATAAAAAAATTTCTTGTTCTCAGTCACAAGTTTCAGCAATTGTTTTAATTTCGTTCTTATTGGATTTGGAGTAAAAACAGATACAGTGGATGTCATAATTACTTCCACTATGTGAATCAGTTGATCAAATTAATTGTTGAAAAAAAAAAACACAAAAAATTGATGCACTTAATTTTAAGGTTAAAAAGTGTCATTATATCGGTGCTCTGAAAATGTTTGTTATAAAATGCTTGGGAATTAGCAATTGTAGCCTGGAGTATCAATAATTTAATGATGCAGTATGAAAATAAAATGTGTAGAATTGCCAAAAGCGTTTTATAAAATGGTCTCGAAGATTTGCATTTAATAAAATTCAATGATTTATATTAATTACTTGTAACTGAGATTAAATGTTTCTTTCATTTTCATTTTTAAGGGAAATAATTAATAAACAAATAAATAAGGTTATGAAAAAATGAAACAACAATATTGATTGATCTATAACTGTTTTCAAATCAGTTCTAACTTTGACCACAAATGATAACTAAAGAATTGAGAATATAAAACAAATATGTTTCACTAGTAACTAAAATTTCTGTCATCATTTTCTACCGATCCACAGCTTCAGGCAATAAAATTTTGTCATTTATTTAATGATCTCTTATTGCAACATCAGTAGTAATAAACTTAGTAAGTTATTTCTGGGCTTATATATATATATATATATATATATATATATATATATATATATATATATATATATTTTTAATCATTTCAGCCCAAGCAAGGCATTCCACTGCCACTATTTGTTATGTCGCCAAGTATAAATGAATAACTCAACAACAGAATCAGAATATAAGTTGTATTCCGCGGAAAGACGGTTAGTATGTACAGAAGTGATTAGTAATATTTACAATAGAAAGATACAAGAGTCCAATCCGTCGTAAGATGTGTGTATACGTGATTACTTCCGGTATGCCACCGGAAGTGTGACTAACTCTTCACTGACTCGCACTGACTCTTCAGTAACTCATTAGAGACTCTCAAGTGACTCTCTACAACTCCCTCCTAGAGAATCCACCATTGCTATATATATAGCAATGGGAGCAGTCCATTTGTAGTCAAATAGGAGCGGCGCCCTAACACTATTGCACTTGGGGCTACATAGGGGAAGGTAAATAGGAAGAGTGGTTAGATATAGGAAATGTCAGAAGTGGGGTGATAGATAGTTGGGTGGGTGGGAAGAGTGTTTGAAAGAATAGAAGTTAGTTTGTTAGGAGGTGTCTATTGACCTTACATTTAAACTCCTGGAGATTGTAGCCATCGGGGAAGCAGTCATGTGGAAGGGAATTCCACAGTTGGGAAGTGTGAGAAAAGAAACTGTTGGAGTAGAAGTTGCGGTTGAATTTTATCGGTTTCACTCTAAAATGGTGGGATCTAATTGCTAATCTAGTATCTCGTGCAAATTCGAACCTAGGGGGCACCAGTGATCTAAGTTCATCAGAGCAGAAGCCGTGAAAGTATTTATAGAAGAGGCACAGGGAAGCCACATCATGCCAGTGAGAGAGAGACTGCAGGCGGTCTACTAAGTCGGTATCGATCACATTACAGACCCTCCGCGGTACCTTGTCTAGAAGCCCAAGGAGAATAGCAGGGGCACCCGACCAGATACGGCAACAGTATTCAATGCACGGGCGAATGGTAGATTTATAAATGTGCAAAATAGATTCAGATGGAAAAAACCTCTGGCCCTGCACAGAGAACCGACTTTCATAGCAGCAGATTTAGCAATGGATTCGATATAGTCATTCCACTTGAGGTCCGCTGAAAGTGTGAGACCAAGGAGGCGTAGTGTTTTACTCTCTGGGAGGCAAGCCCGGTTCATGCTAATAGGAGGTAGGTGCGATTGTCTATGATGATTAATTGATAGTAGCTTCGTTTTAGTAGCATTAAAATTTACAAGCCATTTCTTACCCCAGTCCACTACGGATTGGAGGTTCTTTCCAAGCTCGGCTGGAAGGATTCATGATTTTCAGCAAGGTGCTTCATTTATAATTTCTTCCTTCCATAAATTTGTTTTTATCTTTTTAACCAGATGAGAACTTAATCCAGGCTGGTTTCTTTTAATTGCTATGAATTCAAAATTGATTAAACAAGCAAGAGAAAATTTATATTTGGCATCATGAAAATGTATTATTTTATTTAAAAGATGTTTTCACTTTCTGGATATTGAGCCATATACCAAAAGAGAAACAGCTGATTAGATATGATCATTGTGGCAACAATATTAGTGAAATAAAATATATTTATGGTTGCAAACTTAAAATATTGATAGATTTTTATGAGATTCTTTTTTTTTTTTTTTGCATAAACTTATAACATGATAAACTTAGCTGATAATGATAAATTTAAAAGAAAGGATATATCAATTGAACTTCTAAAAATTGTCAGTACAAAAAATCATTTAAAATATTTAAAAATATGTATCTACAGTAAATATGCTATGGGTAAATAGCAGGATGGACTGGGTTCTATAGCCTTGGGTGGCAACCAGTCTAAAAGAAGGTTTGGCTCCATCAGGCTGTCATTCCCAAAGAAACATGCTTCTACTGTAATACATGTGCTGCCCCTACGACTCTAATAAGTCACGGGACCTCCCTTCCATATACTTGCTTTCCTGATGGCTACAACCTCCAGGAATTTAAATGCAATGTCAATCCCTATCTCTTATCCACTTAACTCCACCCCTTTCTACATCACCCCCATGTATCTTGTTCTTTTCCTTTCTCTCTACCTTCACAACTGTCTTCACTCCTTCTCTTGCCCTTTCTCTTTCACCCCCTGTAGCTGGTTCGTCTTTGTCTTCACTCTCCTCCTGCCTAATACTTCAACTCTATTATGTAACCCCCTGCATATCAGTGGTATTAACGCCTTGCTTGGGGTGAAATGATTAAAAAAAAAGATCTGGATCTAGATCTACAGTTTAACTAACGTAAAAATCACAATCAGAATTTGATTGACCATTTTTTTAAGAATTTAATTTTTATATTAAAATAACTGCTTTAAAAATGAATAAAACACATTAAAATTTACTACATATTTTTCAAATGTTTTTCAAATAAAATAAAAATAATATTGTGCATTCATTGCTGTAAAAAAATCTCCACTTGGAAAAACTGAAAAATATGTAGAATTAAATACATGAGCATGTATTTTTGAAGAACATAGACTGTAGAAAAGATTCAATTTCTATACTTAAAGTGCTGTGCAAAAGTAAGTGTACCCCTCAGATAATATTTAAAAATTTTTTTTCAGATAATCAACAAATCTGAATTGAACTTATATTCTTTAAGAAAAATCTTTATTCAAAGAATTACAACCACCTTCAAATTGTTTTAACAAGCTGGAATAAAAAATATTAATCAAAAATGAAAAATATGTCGAACCCTGTCAAATGCCTTTGAGATATTCCAAGCAACAGCCTAATCTTCACCCTTCTTAACAATAAATTGAATGGTTCTGGTATTTCTGGATTAATTTTTGAACTGATTCAGACTTTCTTATCACATCATAAAATGAAAGTTGTCTTGAATGACAACTCTTCTAGATCTTTTTTGCATTAATGAATGTGTCCCTCAGGGCTCTATCCTTGGACCTACTTTATTCCTAATTTTCATCAATGACCTTCCTGGTGGCATCAGTTCTCTAGCTAATATATATGCTGACAATACAATCATTTATTCCTGTATTAATAGTAAGTATGGTCAGTTTGATAAGGTCAAATTGACAGCTGATCGAGAAAAACAATCTACCTTCTGTTGTTAACAGAAGCAAGAAATGGCTTGTTAATTTTAATCTATCAAAAATTAAACTGCTCTCTTTTTTTATTTTCTTAGAGAACCCTTTTTTACCTTCCATCAGCAGGGCTAATTCTAACCTACAGGAGAGTGATTCATGGCACATTCTCAGACTAAAGTTTTCCATTGACATGACGTAGAAATATTATATTGAATCAGTTGCTTGGTCTGCTTCACAGAAAATTGGTTTCCTATGTCCTGCTAGGCAATTTTCCTTGCCAGAATTTATCTTACATATTTATAAGTCTACCATTTAATTCTTGCTTTGAATACTGATGCCAAATCTGGTCTGGTTCTTCTGATATATATTTAGATATTCTTCATAAAGTCCAAAGAAGAATTGGCAATGTTATTGGCATCTGGCATCTAACCTTCAGTTACTTTCCCATTATCACAGTGTAGCTTCCCTGTGCCTTTTCTATAGCTACTTTCAAGGTAATTATTCTGATGAACTTTCTTCTCTGAATTTAAGTGCAGTACTAGATTGGCAGTAAGGTCTCATTAATTTTATACTTGGATTGGCTAGATGTGACCATAAGTTCTATGCTAATAGTTTCTTCCCTTGTACATCTTGTTTGTGTAACTCTATCCCAGCTTCATGCCTCAAAGTCAACTTTGATATTCAGAAATTTTAAATCTTCTTTTTTCTCAATTCTAGTTCTTTTAATGATCTCTCTCCTTAGTAACATTTTGTTTTTTCCTATTCTATAACACTAAGTAACCCCGGTGTTTCTTAATGGCTTTATTGTCTTGTTTGAGGAGAAATTATTTAAAAAAATAGGAATTGTGACTTCTCAAATTTTGTTTTCAAGTCAGCCTGTTACATTTGTCAATTTATCACTGTCCCATCTTTGAAGGTCCCATGCTCACATGAGGTTGAAAATTTGTCATTTTACTGCTGTAGGTAACTGTAAGGTAAGCCATTAGCTGTTTATAGGTCAAGGTGTTCTGTTGAAATATGCCTTCATAAAGGTGTTGTTTGGCAGTTTTGACAAATTCATCTTCCATTCTTAATTGGAAAGTTTTGTCTTGACTGCTTTGTTCCTATCCATAATGAAGTGGTTGATATCATTACTCAATTTAAATATTCTGGTATCTTACACTGCATCATATTCTGGTTTCTGTTGCTTTATTTCATCCTAGTCTGTGTCCATGGTTCTAGTAGTGGTAGATTTTGGCCAACATTTCTTGAATGTCTCACTGAAGTTTGTCCAATGTTCCTCAGCTTGTGTAGAGTCAGTTTTGATTTTCATGATTGCTTCATACTGTTGCTTGATTTCTGTGTAGATGACACAGGTGTAATCTATTTTGTTAGTTCTCTTGCTGCATGCTATCACCAACAGTTATGTGCGGATTCTGATTGGATGAGAGAACAAAAGAAAAATGGAAATCAAATGCTTGTAAGCCAGAACGGAAGTAAACAATGTTTGCTAATGTAATATTCTTTACATTTTTGATACAGAGGATGTGAGTGGAATGTCTTTTCACATGCAAAGAAAGTAACTTGGAGGGAGAACAGAGTTGGTAGAACCTGGAGTTGATGTGTGTCAGGTCGGTTGACTGATGTCACTGGTGGTAACATTGACAGCTTACCTGTTTACTGCAACTCCCCTACAGTGTTATCATTTATATCCTTAAAAGTATACAGGTTTGTTTATGACTCATTGATTTCTTTCATCTTTTTTTTTTTTTTACTGCAACATTTATAAATGGCTCCTTTCATATCATATTTTATATTTTTTTGAGAAGATTTGTTTTGTGAGCTGGATGTGATGCTCAGGGCCCCTATGCAAAGGATGACTTTTTATTTTTGGTTTTGCTTTCTTAGCCTTCATATCATAGCAACATATAGAGTTAATCAGAAAGAGATCTCGTTTGCAGCGTAGCATAAGATGTATTCTCTTTAATTACTATTCAATTCACTCACAAATTAGAAAACTACAAGATAAGAAAATATATTTCAAGATGCACTTCCAGCCATTCCAGAGATGAAGGAATTTCTATGATGTTTTTTAGCCACTACAAAAAAACAAAGACAGTCTTAACAACACGTAGTTTAACCTATCTGAAAACAAAGGAATTTCTAACAAGATGTATTTTAACCACTTCAAAAACAAAGGTATTTCTAACACAATTTAGTTTTAGCAACATGCAGTTTTAGCAAAACAAAGACATTTCCAACAGAAAACTGTTTTAGCCTCTCTAAAAACAAAGAAAATTTTAACATGTCGTAGCTTTAGCTTCTCCAAAATCATTTCTGACAGGATGTAAATTCAGTTGCTTCAAAAAACAAATATATTTCTAACATGATATAGTTTTAGCCACTTCAAGAATAAAGAAATTTCTAACAACATACAGTTTTAGCCATTCCAAAAACAAAGAAATTTTTAACAACATACAGTTTTAACCACTACAAAAAATAAAAATATTTCTAGCATAATTTAGTTTTATCCACTCCAAAGAACAAAGAAATTTCTAATATGATGTATTTTTAGCCACTGAAAAACATTTCTAAAATGATGTAGTTTTAGTTACTCTAAAAATCAAAGAAATTTCTAATATGGTGTAGTTTTAGCTTCTCCAAAAATACAAAGAAATTTCAAACATCATGTAGTTTTAGCCACCCCACAAACCAAAGAAGTTTTTAACAACATACAGTTTAGTAAATCCAAAAACAAAGAAATTCCTAACAAAATGTTTTTCTAGTCACTACCTCAAAAGAGAATATTCTCATAATTTTATTTCCATCTGCACTATTTCTCACTGGATTTTTTATCCCTGTTTCCAAGTTGTTGATTGAAATGGATTTTTTAGCCTGCAGTTGCACTCAAAAGTCACTCTCTGGGGGAGTTTATCATTGTTAATATCCTCAACTTAGACAAGTAATTGAAGGTCCTGAAAAATGAAACTCTTCTCTCCATAAGCATGTAAAATAATTATTAAGTGATAGGCATAGTGAAAAAAACCTGTTTCTGGCTGAATATATGTCCGATGACAATTTTTGTTCAAAACTACTCACTTTGAATTGATGTTACCTCTGAAAATGAGCCTTAGATTAATTGCAGCCTCTATTATTTAACCACTCCTGCATACAATTCACCAGCCTTTAAATTAATGAAAACAAAATGCCTAATCTTATGTAACTTGGTACTTTCCTAATTACATGAGGTGGTCATTTAGGTAGAGAAAAATTGTTTCTTTTGTTTATATACAGTCATTTATTTAATGAATTACTTGATTGAATGCAAGTTTTCCAAATTAATTAAAACTAATTCTTCTCAGCATCGCAACAAGCATTCCAATTGACTTTTGGATGATTCTCTTTTTCTGTTTTTCTCATCTCCTTGTGGGTCTGCCTACTTGAGCTATCAATTGCCAGCTAATCTGTCCTGAGCCTTTTGCCATTACAAGTCAGTGATTAGATCAAAGTCAGACATTGATGAATCACCAGCCACTTGGAGTCAGAAACCCAAATCAATGTTGACCTTTTGTTTTTGATGCAAAACAAAAAAAGATACTTTGTTTTCATTACCCCAACCTACAAACTGTCACCACCTACTCGTGATTTGTATTTCATTCTGTCTTTTTCACTCAAGATGTTTTCTTGCTTTACAAGATTACCATCAAGATAGAGAAAAAAACAAAGAAACTCAAGTGCATAGTTGTGGCAACTTGTCCTGGTAACAATATCTTCTACTCTGCCTATTACACTTAAAACATTATTCTTTATTTGTGTTTACTTAATTCATTTGTGCAATGTTGACACTAGTCTGCAATGAGGAATAAGTACAAATAGAGAAATCCATATTATTGATAAAAATGTTATGGCAGAAGAAAAGCTAATATGAATAATTTTCCCCATTTTATTTATTATTTGAATGTAGCAGGAATGTTACAGGATATTAACTTTCTTCTTCTTCTTCTTCTTCTTCTTCTTCTTGTTATTCTTTTATGTGCCGTGTCCCTTAAGGACGTAGGCGATCATTGCCCTCCATATTTCCCTATCCCTTGTAGCATTTAACACCCTTTCTCTTGTTACTCCTCCAAATCCTGTTTTGCTTTCCATTTGCTCAGCACTTCATAAATGTCATGCCTTGTTTTCCCCTGTCTCTCTTTCCCTCTATCTCTTCTGTGAGTATCTGGTTCTCCAAGCCCTCCTTCCTCACTACATGTCCCAGAAACTTCAGCTTCAACCTTATTGAATCCCATTCATTTTTTATCCTTTCTTCAATACCCACTGTACCTAGTCTTTTCTCTAACTGTAACCCTTTGTACACTAGTGGCATTCCCACCTTGCTTGGGATAAAATGATTAAAAAAAAAATTAAATGCAACATCAATTGCCATCTTCTATCTTCTTGAATCCCATTAAGCTTTTATCATTTCTTCAATACTTACTGTACTCAGTCTTTTCTCTAACTGTAAACCCCTGCACACTAGTGGCAATCCCACCTTGCTTGGGATGAAATGATCAAAAAAAAAAAAAAAAGAAAAGCTATAACTATTTAATTTTTTTATGATGCCTCCCACTCCCTGTTTTTTAAGTATCCTACTCATTGTTTTCTTTTACTCCTCTTGTCTTCAATATATCCTGTGAGTGTCGAGTTCTCCAAATTTACAGTCTTTCTTCATTATATATCCCAGTAATTCTAACAGTCACTTTCAGATTTTAAGTATGTAACCCTTTTCTTTCCATTTTCTTTAAAACTTCCTTGTTGCTAGCAGAGGATTCTTAATATCTTTCTGCAGAATCACATCTCTGTAGCTTTGTCTTCATTTGGGAAAAATTATCCAACATTCACTGACATATAGAATGATAGATATTCCAGAGCAGTTTAGTACACTTAGCATTGTTTAAAACATTTTTCTCCTGAGAAAAATATAGGCTTTGCATTGCTAGATTCTGATCAAGAATGTTGTAATTGGTTATGATTGACAGTAGAGAAAACTATAGATTTAAGCAAAGAAAATATTTGGAATACAGGGAAATTGGAGTTCAGCCAGTGACTTTTGTTTTTTCAGTTGAACTGTATTTGTTCTTTTTCTTCAGAAACTTTCCTACATTAATACTGGCATTCCTCCATAATGATCAAAGTTTTCATGAGAATATTTTGTGAGGCTCAGTTTTCATCTCTGGTGATATTTGATGAAGCTCAAATAAACTTCATGTATTTAAACTTACTTCTATCATTGTAACTTTTAATGTTATTTTTTATGATAAACTCTGTTCTGGGAAAATTTGAGAGCCGAACATTCTCTTTACTGACTGATTTACATTGAACGGGAATTCAAGTGCTGATTGTCTTCAGCTTATTTATTTCGCATTTCATTTGATGCTCTCCTTATTTCAAGTTTTCTAATTGGTTTTACCGAAGCATTCATAATCTGAACAATAATTAATCTCGCTCATCTTTCTTTCTTCTTTCAGTTATTTTTTCTTTTCTTTTCTACATGTTATTCTCTCCTCATTTGATTTCTACTTTCCCATATATTTTTTTCTACTTTTCATTGTTTTCTTCCAAAATTCCTCCTTCTTTTTTCTTTTTAATAATATCCCAATATTTTCCTTTCTCTTATCATTTGCAATTACTTTTCTATCTATTCTCCTTTTTATTACACTTTTTTTTTTACATTCCAACACGTTCCCCTTTCTTTCTTTTTTTTTTTTCTATAATCATATCACCCCAAGCAAGGCATTTTACTACCACTGTTGTGCGGGGGGTTACATAGGAGGAAAGTTATGAGAAGGACAGGTTATAGGGGGTATCTGGAAGTGGGTAAGAGAAGAATGAATATGACCACAAAGTGAGGGATCAATTTATATATTGCTTGTAATGTAGAACTGGTCCCCTACTTTATATCCACATTATAATAGTATAGAAATTTTTCTTTATAATCATATCACCCCCAAGCAAGTCATTTTACTGCCACTGTTTTGCAGGGGGTTACATAGGAGGAAAGTTATAAGAAAGAGTCACAGATTATAGAGGCTGTCAAGAAATGGGTAAGAGAATGATGAGAATACTGATGAGAGTGGAGTGGACAGAGAAGGGAGCATGAGGGTGAGGATGCAGGTTAGTGAAATAGGACATGCCTATTGACTTTACATTTAAATTCTTGGAGATTGTAGCTCTCAGGGAAGTAAGTATATGGAAGAGAATTCCACAGGCGGAAAGTGCGAGAAAAGAAGCTACTGGAGTAGAATTTGTGTTTACAATTTATTGGTTTCACAGTAAAAGGGTGGGACCTAATTACTAATCTTGTGGCTCGAATAAATTCATATATAGGGGGTACCAGTGAGCTAAGTTCATTGGAGCAGAAGTTGTGAAAGTATTTATAGAAGAGCCACAAGGAAACCACATTGCGCCGATGAAAAAGTGACTGTATCTGAGCTGCCAAGTCAGGACTGATCACATTACAGATTCTTCGTTGGATTTTCTCAAGGACCACTAGGTGGATAGCAGGAGCGCCTGACCAGATATTGCAGCTGTATTCAATGTACGGGCGGATGCTAAGTTGGGATTGATCACATTACAGATTCTTTGTTGGATTTTCTCAAGGACCACTAGGTGGATAGCAGGAGCACCCGACCAGATATTGCAGCTGTATTCAATGTACGGGCGGATGCTAAGTTGGGATTGATCACATTACAGATTCTTTGTTGGATTTTCTCAAGGACCCCTAGGTGGATAGCAGGAGCGCCTGACTAGATATTGCAGCTGTATTCAATGTACGGGCGGATTCTAAGTTGGGATTGATCACATTACAGATTCTTTGTTGGATTTTCTCAAGGACCACTAGGTGGATAGCAGGAGCGCCTGACTAGATATTGCAGCTGTATTCAATGTACGGGCGGATTCTAAGTTGGGATTGATCACATTACAGATTCTTTGTTGGATTTTCTCAAGGACCACTAGGTGGATAGCAGGAGCACCTGACTAGATATTGCAGCTGTATTCAATGTACGGGCGGATGCTAAGTTGGGATTGATCACATTACAGATTCTTTGTTGGATTTTCTCAAGGACCACTAGGTGGATAGCAGGAGCGCCTGACTAGATATTGCAGCTGTATTCAATGTACGGGCGGATTCTAAGTTGGGATTGATCACATTACAGATTCTTTGTTGGATTTTCTCAAGGACCACTAGGTGGATAGCAGGAGCGCCTGACTAGATATTGCAGCTGTATTCAATGTACGGGCGGATTCTAAGTTGGGATTGATCACATTACAGATTCTTCGTTGGATTTTCTCAAGGACCACTAGGTGGATAGCAGGAGCACCTGACTAGATATTGCAGCTGTATTCAATGTACGGGCGGATTCTAAGTTGGGATTGATCACATTACAGATTCTTTGTTGGATTTTCTCAAGGACCCCTAGGTGGATAGCAATTTCTTTACTCATTCTTTTTTAAGAGTTTTCTTTTCTTATACTCCAACTCTTTTTCTTTCTTTCTTGCTTTGAGGACATTTCAATTTTTTTCTTTGTAACTTTTTTAAATTACTTTCATGTATTTTTTATTACTGCTTTCTATCGCTTTTTAAACCATTGCCATCCTATATTAATTATCAATATGTTTATTACATTCACAAAACATTGATTTTTAAAGGTTTCTGTAAAATTAAGGAATTTATGCTCAGCAACTTTCAACTTCTTTAAAATCCTTATGGAAGTAGAAAAGCAATATCAATGATTCCTGAAAAAGAGTTATTTTGTTACAAATTTTTGGAATTTCTTCCACATATTTCAGTACACTGAATTGATGAACATATTTTTTTAACATGATGTACGGAATTTTAAGTGGCCTTTGTTATTTTCTCATGCCTATAGCTATTTTTATACATTTTCACTAAAGACAAAGAAGAGAGAACTGGATTGCTATGTAGTGTCTGTTCTTCAATATGGCAGTGAATGCTGGCCAATCTCATCAAAGATGAAAGAATGACCTGAAGCAACCAAAATGTGGCTCTACTGAAGGATGCTGTGGACACCATGAACCAAGTATGTCAGCAATGATGAGGTTTTGGAGAGAATACAAACAAAAAGAAACTAATACTGAACATCCAGAAAAGACAGCTAAAGTTCCTGGGACATATAATGAAGAAGAAGGGCTTGGAGAATCTGGTACTCACAGGTCAGATAGAGGAAAAAAGAGACAAGGGAAAGCAGTATGTAATATATTTGACAGGCTTGAGCAAATAGAAAGCAAAATGGGGCTTGAGTTGGGTAACAGTAGGAGTGCTAAGAGCAACTAGGGATAGGGAGACGTGGAAGGTCATAAATGCCCATGCCCTGAAGAGACATGGCACATAGAAAAAGTGTTTCATGTGTGTGTACAGTAGATTTTCTAATGCATTCTGTGCCTTCTATATGAGCTATATTGGATTTTATGTCTAGTTATTGTTTTATGTATGTATTACATTGTCTTATGTATGCATTATATTGTCTTATGCATGTATTGTCTTGTATATGTATTTATTACATTACTTTTTATGCATTTATCATATTTTCTTGATATGCATTTTTTTCATTGTATTATGCATGGATTTACGATACTGCATGTGCATTTATTGAATCCTCTTTCTTTGTTTATTTGCATTTTTTTAAATTAATGATCCTGTTAAATACATGCTGCTTGCTATCTTGATTAACAAGAGTAAAAGTGATTATTTTGTCTTTTTATGCATTTTTCTAACAATTCTTTGACTTATTTCACAATGGACTCACAATTTTATCTCTTTTGTTGTTTATCTTTTCTTTCACATTTGCTTTCTTTCTTTCCTTTCAATTTTTTTGGTATTTATTTCTTTTTTATGAGTTTGTTACTTTTCTTTTTCTTTTTCTACTTCTACATGTCTTCCCTTTCTCCCCTTTTCTTTTTCTATCTCTCCTTGCTACTTTCATTTTTCTCTTTTACTCTTTTCTCATTCATAGTTTTTCTACTATACATTTCCCCTTTATTTTTCTGTCGTTTATAATCTTATAAGAGAAGAGATGTAAAGTAAATACTGCCTTAATTAACCTATTATTTCTAGTAACAAAATTCAGCCATGCAGCACAAATAAATTGATTAAAATCAAGATTTTTTTTCTTTCCTCCCTTTACTCTTCAAACACAGAATCTCTGCACCTTAACATAATATAGATATGGGATTGGTTGTCTTAAAGATCCATTTTCTTTTTCTTTTTCCCATTCTTTGAAGAGACATTGTTGTGGCTATTGATTCTTGGCTTGATACAATCAAATCCAAATTCAAAGAAGATATGACATTCTATTAACTTTTTCTATAAGTAAGAAATAAGAAAAATGAATTAAAAAAAAGGTCAAGAAACTCAAATTTGTCAATGGAACAGCAAGAGGTGCCAAAGGGATGAGCAAGTTCAGTATCTTTTGATCAGTTAGCAACCCGATGATATTCCAAGGAAGGAAATTCTTTCAACAAGGCCATTTTGCTTTCACATTTACATTTTTTTTTTCTGAATTTATGGATTCAGCCCTTTTTTTTCCATCATCCTAAACCAGTTCCCATTCATAATCATCCGGTATCATTTTTCATCGTGGGCTTTCTTTTCAAGCTTTTTCGGTGATAACCCAGTTGTTAAGGAATTAAGCTACAGAAAATGAAAGTCTCCATTCACTTAATCCTTGCTTTTTTAATTTTTTTGCCTGCAGTTTCATTATTTAATTCTTCTTTTACTTTTTCTTTTCTTATTTCCTTTTTTCATTTTCTTCTTTAGTTTTTCTCTTTTTATTTCTTTATCCATAATTATTCACTTATTTTATTTCTTTCTTTTTTCCTTCTTATTCATTTCTCTTTCTCGCTTTACTCTTTTTCCTACTTCTTTCTCGTGTCCCCTATCTTTCAACAATGCCCCATCCTGATTGTTAATCCGTGAAAGTGAATTTGAGATAAATGTTGCAAAGACGACTATGTTAATCTCTTGATTATAATGCACCAAGAATATTTAAGAAATTGCAGTATCTTCTGTCAGTAATGCAAAAATGCTGACATTAAGCCATCTTGCCAGTTTACTGACTATAAGACTTCTTTACTTCTACAAAAAACAACAAAATTTCTTTTCTTTCTAAAAAAAGACAAGAATTCAGTGGTTATGTCAATAGCTAAAAGGCTAGAAAGCTTCATTCAAGATCCAAAAGTTTATTGAATAAGGTTGTATTGTGGAATGAAGAGATACACAGTGAAATGTAGATAAACTACTTTATTAAAAGTGGGGTACAACCAAGAGGTATGTTGTATCATGGAATGAAGAGATACACAGTGAAATATAGATAAACTACTTTTTGACCAGAGTGGTACAACCAAGCGGTATGTTGTATCATTGAATGAAGAGATACACAGTGAAATGTAGATATACTCCTTTTTTACCAGAGTGGTACAACCAAGAGTTATGTTGTATCATGGAATAAAGAGATACACAGTGAAATGCAGATAAACTACTTTATTAACAGAGTGGCACAACCAAGAGGTATATTGTATCATGGAATGAAGAGATACACAGTGAAATGTAGATAAACTACTTTATTAACAGAGTGGTACAACCAAGAGGTATGTTGTATCATGGAATGAAGAGATACACAGTGAAATGCAGATAAACTACTTTATTAACAGAGTGGCACAACCAAGAGGTATGTTGTATCATGGAATGAAGAGATACACAGTGAAATGTAGATAAACTACTTTATTAACAGAGTGGTACAACCAAGAGTTATGTTGTATCATGGAATAAAGAGATACACAGTGAAATGCAGATAAACTACTTTATTAACAGAGTGGCACAACCAAGAGGTATGTTGTATCATGGAATAAAGAGATACACAGTGAAATGCAGATAAACTACTTTATTAACAGAGTGGTACAACCAAGAGGTATGTTGTATCATGGAATAAAGAGATACACAGTGAAATGCAGATAAACTACTTTATTAACAGAGTGGCACAACCAAGAGGTATGTTGTATCATGGAATAAAGAGATACACAGTGAAATGCAGATGAACTACTTTATTAACAGAGTGGTACAACCAAGAGGTATGTTGTATCATGGAATAAAGAGATACACAGTGAAATGCAGATAAACTACTTTATTAACAGAGTGGCACAACCAAGAGGTATGTTGTATCATGGAATGAAGAGATACACAGTGAAATGTAGATAAACTACTTTATTAACAGAGTGGTACAACCAAGAGGTATATTGTATCATGGAATGAAGAGATACACAGTGAAATATAAATAAACTACTTTATTAAAAGAGGGATACAACCAAGAAGTATGTTGTATCATGGAATGAAGACATACACAGTGAAATGTATATAAACTACTTTTTTACCAGAGTGGTACAACCAAGAGGTATGTTGTATCATGGAATGATAGGTAAACTACTTTATTAACAGAATTGTTCAACCAAGACATATATAAAATATTTACAGTCTCTCTAATAGTAGGTGTCACTTCATGAAATCTGTGATAATTACAACTCCTCGTGATAAATGCACATTGTCTTTTATCCGGGTGACCGGATGTCACATGGTATGAACCATGACACAACAAATTATAATTCAGATGACTGGACTTTGCCAAATACATAGTGTATATGTGTGAGCATATATATGTTAAACAGATATTTAATCATAAACTAAAAACTATCCAGTATTAATTATAAAAATTAAAATAGAAGTTTGGTATTAATTATAGGTTTTTACCTATGACAGATTCATGCCCACCATGACACCATTTTTAGGAGTCTGGTTATTAACAGTTAATTTAATATTGATTACAAGTAAGAATCAATTATTAATAATTTTTTATTTGAAAAAATGTTTAGGTCCTTGTGCTTCCTCCAGTAGGTATTTGACTCCTCCTGCTATCCTTTACAAGAGATAGATCAGGTCTCAGGTCTAAAATGGAATACTTCTGTCATATAGGGGAAGAAGCTACCCAGTCTTCACTTTCCAGTTTCAAAAATAGTGTGTGTGTGCATGTGTATCCGTTACCTATAGACTCCGAAATTTCTTGAAAATTTACACAGTTGTACTATAAGCGTCTGCAAGTGTTCTTAGCTAGGTTTTGTGTCGAGGTACCCCCGATTAATATAGAAAATCGATAATTGAAAAAATAGGGTTATAGAAGGAGTGGTCCGATTTTAATCAAATTTGATACACTCGTAGGCAAAGACATAAGAAATGATATTCAGAAGTTTCAAGGTTGCAGTTCTTACAATAGTGCAGAAAATCGATAATATATATATAAATGTTTTCATTACACCCGAGCAACACCGGGCTATACTGCTAGTATTAAATAGAAAGATATTGAAGTCAATGTCTTTTGATAACTACTGAAGTCGTCCAAAGTCAATCAATCAGTTAAGTGCCATACGTGATACACGTTTGGGCGATCATGTCTCAAAAGAGACATGACTGACTGGGCAGAAGATTATCCCGTAGTAGGTTGCCATTGCTTTCTGCGGTAGACTGGTTGCCAACCAAGGCTATAGAACCCAATCTGTCCTGTTATTTAACCCATAACTGGAAGGAATAGACGGATTAATACCATTCCCAAGGGTATTTGCGTGTAAGTGAATGCAGAGTACATTATCATAAAATAAAAATTGAGTTATGCTGTCATGATGATTTGGGGGTGATACAGGGTGTTGATCCTACAGATCAAGGACAATGATGTAACATGTAAATATAAATTAAACAGTCAAATATTAATTTTGGTAAAATCAATCATGACAAAAAATGTGAATATAAACTCAAACTGAAACTGAGAAATAATCTGGAGTTATTCACTTTTGTTTAGGTGACAGTTATATATCACTAGCATGATAGCCCGGCGTTGCCCGTGCAACTCAGAACATTTTCGTAGTAGGAGAAGGTGCCAATGAGAGGAGTAGAATAAAAAGTAAACATAAAGGCTCATTTTTTCTTTTTTTAATAAAAAAAAATTTAGTCGCATTTGACACGTCTGATTTGATTTCTGTGACATAATTTAGCAACCATCTTAGATGTTTTACAGAGCAAATATAAACAATCGGCTTCATTGGCCAAAAAGTGTGAAAGGGAAAATTTGCTGAACTTAAACTCAAAAACTATGTGTCGACCTGGCTTCCCTGCAGATATGTGTCCCTAGAAAGTTTGAATGGTGTAGCTTAAAAAATGTAGGCGTGCATAGTGGACAGTCACACACAGACTCACAGATTGCCTTTTATATATATAGATTATTGGTCCCCTCTTACATCCAAGCATCAAGATCATCATCGGCACTCTTTATTCTCTTTCTACCCCTGATGGCATTGGCGAAGCAGGCTGTGAATCAAAAAGTATAACAAAGCCATTCACATGAACACACACACACACACACACACACACACACACATATATATATATATGTATTGTGTGTATTTAAGCAGCATTTTTTCATTAATGCATGTTTCATTAAATAATATAGACAAGTTTTGTCTATTTATTTTATGTAAATTTTTTTCATATTCTCTAAGCTTAATAGCATTATCATTAAATGAAGACAGAAAACTACAATATTGATACATAATTTCTTTTTAATAATCCAATCTAAGCTTTCAGCTTATATAAGCCATTTTCAAAGAAACACAGACAAACCATAATGACAAACTGTTTTTGTTTACATGGAAGATTTCCAAGCAACAACAAACTCGTGCATTTATGACATTGGAAGTGAATGTTGCATCACAGCTCATGATATCACACATAACCAAGCGAGAGTCCAAACAAGAGATATTGAGTATGGGAAGCCATTGAAATAAACCAATGGCTTCTATTATTAATTATAGGCATTTAAGGATATCTGTGGAGATTTCATAGTTTATCTTGTTCAGGTTAGGTTCAACTGTTTTATGTTTATGGCTTCGAGAATTTGTAGTTTGTGTTTATTGTTTTCATGTTTAATTCTCAAATCTTAATTTTAATTCTCAAAGCTATATATGATTTGTCTGTGCTTAAATATATAATGTAATTTGACATCTTTTACATAAAATAAATAGACAAAACTTGTCTATATTATTTAATGAAACATGCATTAATATATATATATAACATAACAAGGATTCTTTATGAATGTCCAATTTTCAAATTATATTTTTAATTTAATTCAATGCGCAATTTTTAAAATGTTTTAATTTCAATTTTCACACATGGCTAGCCACGTGTGGAATTTGAAATTAAAATATGAAAAAGACCCAGACATAACATGGAGTATAGTGAAAACAGCCAAGCCTTATAATGGTGGAAAAATAGTTAGACTGTTCCAGGAAGAAAAGTTAGCTCTTATGTTATTCCCAAACAAAAATGAACTACTGAATGAAAGAACAGAAATTATGACTAAGTGTAACCCTTAACAACAAATACCTATTAGGATCATACAACCATGGATGAAAATGTTATAACTTCTTCTAATTTCAAAATTGCTTGTTCATAAAAAATCCCTTTTATGTGAGCATTCTTAAAAAAATGGTAAAATCAGTTATTGTAAGTTGCCTGAAGACAACAGATGGCAGAAACCTGGGTTGCGTTTCAAACATTTCAAAACTGTTGTGTGATCAATTCTGCAATTTCAGCTTGCATCTGACATAAGTTTTTATGAATTAATGCCTCCAGTTCTTCATCTTCAAACTTTTTCAGTGTGCCAGAACATTCTTTTTCTTCATTATCATAATCATTATTTTTGAAGCATCTAAACCAATCTCTGCATGTTGTTTCCAACAGTGCATGATTGATGTAATTCTCAACAAGAATTCTGTATGCTTCAGCTACATTCTTTTGAATAAAGTAGTGTAGTAAAATTCCCTGCAGTTACTTTCTTTAGTTTGAAATCCATCATGTTTTATGCAATGAAAAACAAAGTTTTTTACACTTCAGCAAAATGACATACAATGAATTTCAAGCTTGCTTATAGTACTTCCTTTTAGATGCATTACCTTCTGAAACTACACGCACACAGTTCTGGGAACACTATCTGTTGGAAATAGCAAGAACTCATTCAAGGTCCTAATATATATGTATATTTATATATACATATATATACATTTTTTTTTGTTTTTGTTTTTATTTATCCTGTTTAAAAAATAAATAAAGAGCATCTATTCAAATATGAATCTCTAAAAAATAACATTTAAACAAATAAATTAAAATATGTCAGATTTAGCCCATTTTCTAATATAGATATATATATTTATATATATATGAGGTTATGGTCATATCGCATTGAATACACCGGTTCTTGCTCAATCACCGAAGTTAAGCAACATTAAGCCTGGTCAGTACTTAGATGGGTGACCACTTTGGAATACCAGGTGCTGGAAGCGTTTATTGATGGATGTGTGTTGTGGTGCAGTGGATGTCAGCTCTGAAAATGAAATCGGTGAGCCGAGTTCCAATTCCAGTCAAACATTCTACATTCACTTACGCACTGGTATCCTTGGGAAAGGTATTAATCTGTCCCTTCTCTCCAGTTATGGGTTAAATATCTGAGGTCTGCTGTTCATGCGATCTATGGTGAACTTCTGCACCGATTGTTTGTTATCAGCAGTTCCAAAAAATATGGATGGTGCTACACAAGCCTTCACCACTCAAAACAATTCTTTGTGTGGCAGTCTAACTGTGTTAGACACTCATATGTCGAAATCGACTGGAGAGTCCATAATAATAATAATATAATATATATCTAGGTAAAGAGAACCAAGTTTTACAATTCCAAGTTCTCTGGCATTTACTTTTTTTTTTAAAAGTGCTCAATATAATAACTATTGTAGGGCATAATATAATCATATAACTAAATTTGTCTTTTAATTAAAAGTATATTGTGACAAAGAAATTTCTGTTTTGAGATTTCTATCTCGTTATCAAGCAATGATTATAGTTGTGAAAATGAGTTTCATTTAAATATAAGAAACAATATGTTTGTTTTTATAGATATGGAAAGACAGAAAAATTTATGTGTGTGTTGAATTTAACTAATCAGAAAAGAGATTCACTTTAAATTTGAAAAAAGTTTATATTTTTGGGGAGTACGTGATTTCTTCTTTCAATCTAGGTTGACACTTTGGCAACCTAATTTTTAACACCCTTTTCTAGACCTTATTTCCGTTGATGTGTACATTATTATTACAAAAAATTTTTTTCAGCTTTCTCCATATCCCATCATTTTCTAAAACAAAAAAAAAATGAAAAAAAAAAAGGAGGTGAAGAAAGAAAGAAAGAAAGAAAGAAAGAAAGAAAGAAAGAAAGAAAAATTTATATTTTTGATCTAATTTAAAGGGACTTTTGAGTAAATATACTATTTTTATTTTGATTTGGAATGCATTTTGTTCTAATTATTATATTCTAATACAATTCTTAATATCATAATACAGTCTTTTAGATATCTTTTAGATAAATCTTTTAGATAAATTATTACAAAGAATTTAAATACTGATTAAATTATTTTAATATCTATTCAATATGAATAAAAAAAACTTTATGTTTATTAACTTGCATATAATAATTTATTTAAGAAAAATAATAATTGAAATAGATTTTATATAAAAAGAATAAAATGTATTTTAAAATTTATTTAATATATAAATGGATATTAAAGAATAAAAAATGTTATCTATAAATTAAAAGGTTTGAAAAATTAGAATAAAATTAATTTTTCTCAACTGTTCTTTTTATGAATGTAAAAACATTTGTTCTCATTCATAAAAAAGAACAGTGGAGAAAAATTAATTCCAAGGGAGATAACTTTGATATGACAATAGGATCTCTGGACTCTGCTGAATCTTCAAACTGGTAGGCTTATTCATACTACACCATCTCATGGCCTATAAGGAAATAGTTACTGAAGACATTGGATTATATAGGGATGATGGGCTTATGATAGTAAGGAATGCCCCAACTTTTACAAGAGACAAAATTTGAAAGATGATACATAGAGAATTTAAAAACCTTAATTTAAAAGTAACTATAAATACAAATATAAAAAATGTTGACGTCCTCAATGTAACTTTAGATTTGAAGAAGGATATATACCAACCATATAAAAAACCAAATAGAAATCCTTTATATATCCACCTGAAATCTAACCACCTTCCATCCATTATTAAATAGGTACCCTCATCAATAGAATATAAAATTAGTAGAAATTCAGCAAATGAAGAAGTATTTAATAAGCATAGCAATTTTTATAACACTGCCTTAAAAATAGTGAATATAAAACCCAAATATTAAATATGTAAAAGAGAAAAGCAACCACTGAAAAAAATAGGAACAGAATTATTTTTTGGTACACCCCCACCCTTTCAACCAAATGATTAGCAGTAAATTGGGGACGACATTCTTCGCATTAATTAAGAAAAACTTTCCAGAAAAGAATCCATTAAGTAAGATTTTCAATAAAAATACTATCAAATTAAGTTATAGCTGTATGAATAATCTGGAAAAAATTATAAAAAATCAAAGTTATAATATTTTAAAATTTTAACATAATTAATAAAAATGATCAAATACTGAAAATAACAATTTGGACAAGAATAAATGTAATTGTAGAAACCCTATAGATTGTCCATTAGAAAACATGTGCCTTACGGAACCTGTTTTCTATCAATGTGAAATATCTTCAATGGAAAACCCTAGTAATGGAAGATTTATGTAGGCAGTACTAAGAGCTCCCTGAAGCAACAATTTTATCAACATATATCTTCATTTAATAATAATAAGTACAGAAATAGAGCATCCCTATCAAAATATTATTGGTACCTGAAGGAAACAAATAAATCACCCACATTAAAGTGGAAAATTTAAAAACAAGCTAAAACATGTAAGTCTTTAAATGATCCATGCCCATTGTGTCTAGACAAAAAACTACGTATTATTAAATTTGTTAAGAATAAAAATCTATTAAATAAACATAATGAAATAAATGTCATATGTAAACATTGCAAAATGTTCACTTTAGAATATGGGTAAAAAAACAAACTTTATATTAATTACCATGCATATACCCAATAATTTGATTAAGAAAAATAATAACTGACGAGATATTAAAATAAGTAAATTGGTATTTAAAATTTTTTTATAATAAATAAATAAATATTAAAAAAATGTATAATGATAGTAGGAAGTAAATTAGAATAAAAAATAAAATTGTTATTTATAAATTAAAAGTTTTGAAAAAATTAGAATTAAATACGTACTGAATTGAAATAAGAATAGATTTACTCAAAAGCCTCTTTAAGTTAGATTAAATAATATAAAAAGTTTTCTTTCTTTCTTCATCTCTTTTCTTTTTTCAATGAGAAGAGGTCAAGATATGAAAAAGCTGGAAAGAACATTTTTAGTACAGGAATGTATGCATCAAAGGCAACTAGAACTAGTGAGTGGTAATAATAATAAAAATAAGAGTAGGTTAAAAGTAGGTTGGCACTTTGACTATTAGAAAGAAAGTATGTATTCCCTAAAAATAGAAACTACTTGTCAAATTTCAAAATGAATCTATATTTTGATTGGTTAAAAGGAACACAAGCATAAATCTTAGGTCTTCTCACATCCATAAATAACAAACATGTTGTTTCTTATGCTTCAATGAAAATCATTTTCACAACTAACATCTTACATTGCCTGATGACGAGATAGAAATCTCAAAACATAGAAATTTCTGTGTTGCAATGTATTTTTAATTTATAATTATATGATTATATTATACTCTACAATATTTATTGTATTGAGCACTTTTTAAAAAAAATATTAAATGCCAAAGAACTCAAAATCATAAAATCTTGGCTCATCTTTACCTGAATATGTACAAAAGAATTAATTTAATCTGAGATCTTTAACTTTGAAATATATTTAAATTCATTTTATCTTTATTACTAGCAGTATAGCCTGGCATTGCTTGGGTGTAATGAAAGCTTTAAAACTAATCCATGGTCCTGGAGCTCAGACTCAGCCTAAAGAATATTTGTGTGAATTTAGTTAAAAATTGTGGATTTGTATAAAGGACATACAGATAGATAAACAGACACACACACAAACATCTTGCATTTTATATATATATATATATTATCGATTTTCTGCACTATTGTAAGAACTGCAACCTTGAAACTTCTGAATATCATTTCTTATGTCTTTGTCTATGAGTGTATCAAATTTGATTAAAATCGAACCACTCCTTCTATAACCCAATTTTTTCGATTATCGATTTTCAATATTTATCGGAGATACCTCAACACAAAACCTAGCTAAGAACACTTGCAGATGCTTATAGTACAACTGTGTAAATTTTCAAGAAAATTGGTTCAGCCGTTTCAGAGTCTATAGGTAACGGACTCACACACAGACAAAGTTCCATTTATAAATAAGTTTAGATATACACTCAGTTAAGTGCCATACATGATACACGCTTGGGCGATCATGTCTCAATGAAGAGACATGACTGACTGGGCAGAAGAATATCCCGCAGTAGGTTGCCATTGCTTTCTGCAGTAGACTTGTTGCCGACCAAGGCTATAGAACCCAATCTGTTCTGCTATTTAACCCATAACTGGAAGGAAGAGACGGATTAATACCTTTCCCAAGGATATTTGCATGTAAGTGAATGCAATGAATTCGGCTGGAATTCGAACTTGGCTCCCCGATTTCTCATTCCGAGCCAATATTCAATGCACCACAACGCACATCCATACACTATTATACCTAAAATATTTAAAGCATAGAAAAACTTGTATCAGATAAAACAAAATGTTTTAGTCATTGTAAAAGCCTTCACTTATCTATGATATGAATGGTTAGATTTCTAACATGATGTATTAAAAATCAGTTAATATTCTCTTTTAGTAAATAATACAAGTCAATTCATTTTAGTGCTTTCTAAATGTTCTTTGATTCATTTAATTGGTTTAATGGTAGAAGAATGTCTTTTGGCTAATGTCTATTATCAGCTCTACATTAGCCAATAAGTATGCTTGGAAAGGTTTATCCCTTTTTAACTTTTCTAATTAAACTTTTTATTTGTCTGTTCCTGATTGTGTTCCTAAATTGGACAAATGTTTATATCCTAGAGGAAGATGACAAAACATTATTACTTTGTCCTTGGAAAACAAGAAAACAAGAAGTTCCTAAAATTTTATTGATTGGGTTGTTTGAGTTGTAAATTTTCTTCAATTTTTCTAGTGGGTGCGATAATTTGGGAGAAAGATAAAAAAAAATCTGTTCATTTTTTTCCGTGAGTTGAATACACAAATCATTCATAATTATATACGTGGAGATGATGAGACAAAGTGGAAAAGCTTATAAACAAAACATTTTGCTAACATCTGTTAGTCTTGGCTTCTTCAGATCAGAATATATATATATATATATATATATATATATATATATATATACAATACAATACACCCTGGCCCTGAGGAACTGTTGTGTGAAACCGCAGTACGTGGTGGCTCACTTCTAGATTTTTTGTATTGTATTCTTGCTCTACTTTCATACTTTCGTACTTTCATATTGAGCACTTTATTGTTAAGGTTTCGTCTTGGTTTTTTTTTTCTTTCCAGTGGGCACTAGATGCATTGTTCTTGTGCGCTGTTTGTTTCTTTTTTTTTCTTCCCCTTTATTTAATCCGTGAAGTAGTTCTTGCTGGGTTATAAGACGGTTTAAATTACTGTTAAGTTAGCACTATTTTCAGAAGTTCAGTCTATTATTATTAGTGTTGCCTTACTGTGATTAAGTTCATTATATATATATATATATATATTTAATAAAAATATGGTTTTAAGGAAAACCATATTAATGGGTAAAGCATGTGCACAGAAACTAGTTAACTATGAGTTATATCCCTTGATGCATGTTATTCTTGAATGATATTGTGATGTGATGCAAAATAAAAAAAACGTAAACTCACAATAAGACGTGAAAACGGCACATATTTATAACATGTGAACATGCAATAAACAACTGTCAAGTGGGTCACCTTGTCTTTCATACCAAAACACTCCACGTGGAAATATTACATAGTATCATAAGTGTCATAGACCTGGTAAAAGGTCCAGCAAGAATAACTCAGGACAACCAAATAGAGAATAAAGATTATATATTAATTACAGAAAAATACAATACTTTGAACTTTGTTAGTAGAACGATAATACAGGTTAGTAAAGAATACTATTATTCGACCCTCGGCCTTAGATCTGGGACTCGTAATGGTCATTAAGGTAGCCGTGTTCGTAGACCAACTCTTGGCTGAGTTCAGGCCTCTCTGAGGGCGCTCTCCTCAGGCTACTCCCTCAGGCTATTTCCCTCACCTTATGTGAGGAGAGATATATGTGATGGTTGGAAGAGTTCATTCCATCTGTCAGAGATGCCACCATGACAAAAAGTGAAAACCCACTTATACAGTAATGTATATTATTCAAACTCCTACACAGGTCTCCTGGAAATGAAACACTGAACAAAACTGTAGCAACTGGTTACAGAAATTTAAATTCTACTTTTTGATATCAGAAACAATTCTTCTTTTATGAGCTGTGTACTTTTAGGACATAGGTGGTTATAGCAATCCACCTCTTCCTCTCTCTTGTTGCTTTTAATATATTTTCTCCTGTTATTTCTCCCAGACCCTGCTCTGTAATCCATTTGTTTAAGCCCTTAAAGCATGTCACATATTTTTACCCCTATCTCTTTTTCTTTCTATCTATCCTGTGAGTATCAGATTCTCCAAACCCTCCTTCCTCATTACATGTCCCAGGAACTTCAACTATCTTTTTTATGACCAAGCCAGAAAAAAAAAGAAATGTGTGCTATTCCTGCACACATCCAGAAAAAAGGCAATAGATGTATACAATGGCCTGAGATTCACTGACATAGAAAAAAAGAAAATTATCAGGCACTAGTGAGAATATTCCAAGAATATATTCAAGGCAAGAAAGACACATTTCACAAAATGTATTGGTTTAACATGAGGGGGGGAGGAACTTTACAGTCCATATCAAGAAGATACACCTGTGACTAACTAAACCTAATGAAAAGAGTTAATATTATCAATATCTCTGAAAAAAATGAAAAAAATAGATTATAGTTTCCAGAATCTGATAGAATACGTACTCTTAAGCCAGAAAGTACCCACACAGCCTTGGCATAAAGTACCAGCAAATCATCACAAAATTTGTGGTGTTGACCTCACTATATATATACTAGCAGTATAGCCCAGTGTTTCTCGGGTGTAATGAAAGTTTTAAAACTAATCCATGATCCTGGAGCTCAGACTCTTTGGACATTGGCACGAAAGACTAAAAAGCAATAATTGTTTCCAGTTAAAGCAAAACCGTAGACTGAAAGAAAAATGAATGAATTTTGATTTCCTTGTATTGATATCAAATAAGTTTTTTCATTGTAAACTGAATTTTGAAGGCTAAGTAAGTCCTCTGAGTAAATGGTATTATGGCTGAGACTAAGAACTACAATTATACCTACTTAGAGTCAAACCTGAAGCAAAAACTAAAATTAAAAGGGCTGAAAAAATGCAGACATACAAGCAGATAAACAGATATATACACAAACATCTTGTCTTTTATATATATATATTATTGATTTTCTGCACTATTGCAAGAACTGCAACCTTGAAACTTCTGAATATCGATTTTTATGTCTTTGTCTATGAGTGTATCAAATTTGATTAAAATCAGACCACTCCTTCTATAACTTGATTATTTTGATTATCGATTTTTGATATTTATCGGGGTACCTCGACACAAAACCTAGCTAAGAACACTTGCAGATGCTTATAGTACAACTGTGTAAATTTTCAAGAAATTCGGTTCAGCCGTTTCGAGTCTATAGGTAATAGACACATACATACACAGACACACACACAACACAGACACACATACACACACACACAAAGTTTCATTTACAAATAAGTTTAGATATATATATATATATATCTTATTCCATGCACCCATAGCTTAGGGAGTAGGAACTCTGACTGACAACAAATTTGTCGAGTTTCAATACCGGCTGGAAGCAAGTGAATGTCTAACCATACTGATGAGCTGTGATACAGCAAAACAGACTTGTATATGAATGACTAATATATTGTGCTCTCATTATGATTGAGTTCTCTAGAGAGGAAAATTTTAAAAATAGTTACCACCTCTGTGATTTACGCGTTATTCTTAAGTAATGAATATATATAACATACTAAAATTTCTCATCTCTCATTCCATGCACCCATGCCTTAGAAAGCAAGGACTCCAACTGATACTAAATCAGTTGAGTTTTGATCCCAGCTGGAAACAAGTGGATGACTAGCCACACTGATGAGCTGTGATACAGTGAAATAGGCTTGTATGTGGATGACTAATATAAATATATATAGGTGTTAAAATTCTGGGAAGGATTGGTAAAATCCGGGATAAGGTTAGTAAGTAATCCAGGAGGATCCTAGTAATATCATTAATATATTAAAACTGATCCAATAGAGAGCTCAATGCAAATTAAATTTACGGAACAGATATTTCTTTATTTATCTGTAAATTCAGATAAAACTTAGTGGGAAAATAGCCATTTTCAACATGTCATTTTAAGACATGCATTCTTCGACCCCTTATAAACAGAGAACGAGGAAAAATTATATATACATGTATTTCTTGGTATAATCATGATCTACAATGAGTGAAACTGGTTGGTTTGGTTGATATCCCTGTTCTTTCAAGCCGTTAATAAATTTTTTAATCTTACATTAATCCGTATTTCCATAATGGTTATATTCAGTTAATACACATGTTTAAGGAGTTTTTTTAAGGAATGTTACATATACTGTTTAAAATATATATTCTTTGTTAACTCTACCAATTGCTAACAAGAAAAATACATTTCTTAAATAGGGTAAATTTGAGTGTTGAACCTTACTCTGGGGATGCATGCCCTTCCCCTTCAATTTCAAGTTTAGTGAGTATTACTCTTTTTTTTTATAATCATATCGCCCGAAGCAAGGCATTTTACTGCCATTGTTTTGCAGTCAAATAACAGAATAGGTTGGGTTCTATAGCCCTGGCTGGCAACCAGTCTACCACTGAAAGTAATGGCAACCTACTGCAGGATAATCTTCTGCCCATTCTTTCGAGACATGATCGCCCAAAACGTGTATCATGTATGGCACTTAACTGAAGGACAACAAAGTCGATGCAAAGAATTGAATTTAACAAAATTTTCATCTTTTCTGTTTGTTCTGGAGAAACGAAATGACTGATGACTAAATGAACTAGTCTGGAGTATACCAAGTAATATTAAAATCCTGTTTTATTTTTATAATCATATCACCCCAAGCAAGGCATTTTACTGCCATTGTTCTGCAGGGAGCTACATAGGAGGAAAGTTATGAGAAAGATTGACAGGTTATAGGGGTCGTCAGGAAGTGGGTAAGAGAAGGATGAGAATACTGATGAGAGTTGAATGGATGGAGAAAGGATCATGAGAGAGAGAATGCAAGTTAGTAAGATAGGAGATAACTATTGACTTTACATTTAAATTCTTGGAGTTTGTAGCTGTCGGGGAAGCAAGTAAATGGAAGGGAATTTCACAGGGAGGACTTGCGAGAAAAGAAGCTGCTGGAGTAGGATTTGCATTTACAATTTATTGGTTTCACTGTAAAAGGGTGGGACCTAGTTGATAATCTTGTGGCTTGAGTAAATTTATATATAGGGGGCACTAGTGAGCTAAGTTCATCGGAGCAGAAGCTGTGAAAGTATTTGTAGTATTTCTATTTTCGTTTTTTATTTTCAAATGAAAAAATAAATTTTCCAGAATTTTTATTTTAAAATATAATAAATCCCTTGAATTATTCTGTTTAATTAATCATTAAAGTCAACATTTAAATTTTCTTTTATTTCATTTAAAATTTTCTTTAATGCAGTCAAGCTGACAACCCAGCCATAAACAAGAGAATGTTGTTTATTGTTTATAAAATAACATTTATAAGTAATAAAATGAAGGCAGAATAAAATGAAGTTGAGTTAGTTTTCAGAATGTTGAAAGCAGACATAGTCACACTGATATGATATTGATAATTTATTGTTTATAAAATAACATTTATAAGTAATAAAATGAAGGCAGAATAAAATGAAGTTGAGTTAGTTTTCAGAATGTTGAAAGCAGACATAGTCACACTGATATGATATTTACTTGCAAGCTCAGTGACAAGAAATAGAAGATCTTGAAATTAAAAAAAAACAAACAAACAAATATCTATAGAAACAAACAGTATCAGTAATCTTTAAATTATACTCACTCAGTTGGTCTGTGATTTAATTATCAGTTTAAAACAGGCAACATTTTATTATGCAGAGAGTATAGTAGTTATTGACACGGAAAGGGGAATCAGTGAAGTGAGTTCAAATTTTGGTTGAGCCTGTTTGCACAAATGCACTTCGAAAAGGTCTGAATTCACAGCTAGAGAGTGGAAGGTATTCTCTGGCTATGGGTAAAATAGTAGAGTAGAATGAAATCTCAAAGTTTGGGTAGTAACCAGTACCCAGTAAATTCTGAATTGCAACCCAAGATGAAGGCTATTTATACTCTTTCTTTGTATTTCTCAAGATATAAATATTTGATTTTAATTATTATAAAAATGTTAGAATTGAATAAACATTTCATCATCTAAGTTGTATTCTTTTGAGAGAAATGTATTTTTACAAAGGCCAGACAGTTTGTGTAAAAAAGTGTTTCATTTGTATATCTTTTTCAGCTCAGTCATTGAAAACTGCCAAAATTGTGAAGGAATCATTTCAAGTTTATGGAAAATAGTTTTTTGTATGCATGGCCAATAAGTGATTATTTTCTTCAGTGGCCCTTGTGAAATCTTGGATGGAGTTTTCTATGAAACTAAATTTCTGAATAACTAGAACTAATGTCAGTGGATGAGGGCAAAAAAATATTCGAACGCAAGGGACAAGGCAAATTAACATCAAGGAAAAGAAGGTTTTTAACATCAAGAAGAGAGCATCAAGAAGGCACCAGTTACCAGCCAGCTGCAGAGAGACTAAAGAATTTTAAAGTTCAATTGAAAATTCTCCTGTAGTTAGACAACAAAGGATAAAAAGAATTCTAAGAAATTTTCCCAAGCATAAACAGTGAATTTAAAAGATATTTTTCTAAAATGACTATATGTCCCAGAGATGCTTGTGGGAAAAGTAAAAGTAGGTGTTTTTGTTTTTTCTCAAAGATGGTTGCACCTTTGTTTTACTACTGCCTAATTGAATTATTTTCCCTTTTTGTCTTTTTCAAAACCCTTGTCTCTTCCCAAATTTTAATTTTTTTTATTTTTTAATGGTAATCCATTTTATCAGAAATTTGTTATCCTGCTTTAATAGGTGCACAAAAATAAATATTTTATATTTATACCTTTTTCATAATTGTGCAATAAATGGGTTTTCCTTTTAAAATTTTATGTGTTGGTAGAGTCCTATTTTGTGATTTGGGTTAATTATGACTTGTTATTCCTACTAAGTTTTGTGTTTGACATAATAACTTAGATTTGGTAGGGAATAAACTTTTTAGTCACACCAATCAACAGATATTAAAGGAAAAGTATCCATGATGACTATGTCCTTTATGTGACATTAAAAAAATCATATTGTGATTAATTTTCTTTTTGACTTTTATTGTATGTATATATACTTTTAAATGGGGATTCTACATTATGTCTTTGATATTGTATATAAAAGACGAGGCTAGTCATACACTGAAGAGCCAAACAATTAGACATAATAACAAATAGCTCTTTGTTCCACTTGAATAATGATGGAGTCTGACAGGTGCAAGAGGGATTGTCAGGGTACATGGACCTAGATTTGTTCCAGGGCTATCTATAATTGAATTGTGTTTGTTGGGAATTTTGTGAGCATGTGTAATGGTATTAAATCTGGTGAGCATGTTGGAGACTAAAATACTTAGAAACAAACTAAGTACTCCTGAAACAATTTTCATGTCATCTGCACATGATGTGTTGAAGAATGTGTTACCTTGCTGGAAAAAAAATCAATACTGGAAAACTTAAGAAAGCATAAAAGCATTCAAATGATATGCAACACGTTCTGTACATGTCAACCTTGTCAAAACAGATTCCATTTTTATTAGTAATGCTTGTATGCTTCAACAGAATACACCTCACACCATTACAGAGTTAACACCAGCTTACACAAAACTTTACTGGTAGTCTGAATTCACAGTCTTAAGCAGTCTCATCTACATATATACTCAACTATCTATCTAAAACTGGTACAAACATGATTCATTTGACCAATGCCAGTCGTCCATAGTCCAATGGCCATCTTCCCTGGAATAGATGAGACACAATAAGGTTATAATATCAATAATGGTATGAGACTTCAACATTTGTCCATATATCCGAGATGAAGTATTGCAACTATTTACACTATTTATATGTCAGCCAATTTCAGGAGATAAACATGGGAAGAATATCTACACAATCTTCAGAAAGCCTAACATACGGATTCAAACAAACATCACTTGAAGAAAGCTGGAGAGTACAATGATAAAAATGCTGTGAATATGACAATAAAGATGAGGACAACAGTCCAAACAATGTAAATAGTGTAAATAATTACAATACCTCATCTTAGAAATATACACTGTGAATATAACAATAAAGATGAGGACAACAGTCCAAACAATGTAAATAGTGTAAATAATTACAATACCTCATCTCAGATGTATAGACTGTGAATATGACAATAAAGATGAGGACAACAGTCCAAACAATGTAAATAGTGTAAATAATTACAATACCTCATCTTAGAAATATACACTGTGAATATAACAATAAAGATGAGGACAACAGTCCAGACAATATAAATAGTGTAAATAATTACAATACCTCATCTCAGATGTATAGACTGTGAATATGACAATAAAGATGAGGACAACAGTCCAAACAATGCAAATAGTGTAAATAATTACAATACCTCATCTCAGATGTATAGACTGTGAATATGACAATAAAGATGAGGACAACAGTCCAAACAATGCAAATAGTGTAAATAATTACAATACCTCATCTTAGAAATATACACTGTGAATATGACAATAAAGATGAGGACAACAGTCCAGACAATATAAATAGTGTAAATAATTACAATACCTCATCTTAGAAATATACACTGTGAATATGACAATAAAGATGAGGACAACAGTCCAGACAATATAAATAGTGTAAATAATTACAATACCTCATCTCAGATGTATAGACTCTGAATATGGCAATAAAGATGAGGACAACAGTTCAGACAATATAAATAGTGTAAATAATTACAATACCTCATCTTAGAAATATACACTGTGAATATGACAATAAAGATGAGGACAACAGTCCAGACAATATAAATAGTGTAAATAATTACAATACCTCATCTTAGAAATATACACTGTGAATATAACAATAAAGATGAGGACAGCAGTCCAAACAATGTAAATAGTGTAAATAATTACAATACCTCATCTCAGATGTATAGACTCTGAATATGACAATAAAGATGAGGACAACAGTCCAAACAATGCAAATAGTGTAAATAATTACAATACCTCATCTCAGATGTATAGACTGTGAATATGACAATAAAGATGAGGACAACAGTCCAAACAATGTAAATAGTGTAAATAATTACAATACCTCATCTCAGATGTATAGACTGTGAATATGACAATAAAGATGAGGACAACAGTCCAAACAATGCAAATAGTGTAAATAATTACAATACCTCATCTCAGATGTATAGACTGTGAATATGACAATAAAGATGAGGACAACAGTCCAAACAATGTAAATAGTGTAAATAATTACAATACCTCATCTCAGATGTATAGACTCTGAATATGACAATAAAGATGAGGACAACAGTCCAAACAATGCAAATAGTGTAAATAATTACAATACCTCATCTCAGATGTATAGACTGTGAATATGACAATAAAGATGAGGACAACAGTCCGAACAATGCAAATAGTGTAAATGATAGACTTGTCAGTCAAATACTAGGAAATTCTATATTGTGTATGATTAATGGGTATCATTAGGATGTGATTTGATGAAATGTTTGCTGTATGGTTAAAATCCTTGTCACTTGGTAGTCCTCTTTATGAACCAGTTATCGATTCTGCAATTATTAAATTTGGAATTCATAGATTTGTGGCATACCTTTACTACCATGCCCCAAAGAAAAACTAGAGCCATTACAACCATGGAGATAAAATGCTTTATCTTTCTCATCTTGACAATCATTTCACAATCAATGCTAAATCTTGTCCAGATTCCATGGCTACCATCATTACAGTGACAGTTACACAATGTCTTTATCAATTACATCGCATATACACAATATGATTGAGTCCCTTTCAGTGGAGAGAAGCAGAACTTTTTAATCTACTACTGTGTTTAATATTTTTAGCATTTGAATTTTTATTTGGTATTTGGTTTGACAAGAGGGTATTTGAAAGATGACATGAAGAAAATATTATCACATCTCTTTTTCTAAGTAACTGATATTTTTGAGATTCATTGTGAAAATCTTTGTATAAGAATTAATGTCTAATTTAATACAAATTACAATTAGTTTAAAGACAATAAACATAAATTACACCTTAATAGAGAAATGTCTCACTCATTCAAAAGATTGTAATGAATCTTTAGAAAGTGACTGTATCTGAGTGTAAGCAATGATAAATATTTTCTGATATATATATAGAAATAGTGAATAGCCTGATTTTGAGCTTGAAGAGAATTTCCCAAGAAATATGGAGTCAGCTATATGTCTAGTTAACTCGCAGAAAATTCTTGGTAGATGATCAGTACAATGTTTTTTTCTATTTTCTTATCCTAATTAACATAATGATTTTTTTCAAGATTAAATCTGAACATTTCTCTGCTACAATTCAAAACAGTTTTTTTTTACTACTAATAATAGTAATAGTAATAATAGCTCTTTAAAATCATCACTTTTAAAATAATTACTTCTATAACTGTATTAAGAAATAATTTGTAGGCAATAACAAATCTCTGCAGCTGAATTGCTGTACATTTTTTGTTGAAGCTAGAAATCAGTGTTCAAGTGTAAGTAAACAGCCAGAAATTTTGAATAATTACTGTCAAAATAGGCTGGCCTTTTGCACACAAAAGATTTATTCAATACAATCTCCATAATAAGATTTTCTTATATTCACCCTTGTTCCAAGCTTGTCTAATCTTATCAAATAACAACACTCAAAATGAATTTAATATATTTACTCATTTGATAATTCCATGAAGTGCAGCGTAAATATAGAAATTATCTAATTGCGTCATATCTAAATTTCACTAAGATTTCTTATATATAACCATACTGATAAAAATGAATGTATTATACAGAAAAATTGTCAAAAAGAGAAATAAATTGGTTAGTACTTACCTTACAAATGAGATCAATTAATAAAATTAAGGATTTCATATAAAATTGGAGGTTTTAATTTGTATGATTTGATTCAATATTTTTAACATACATAAAGGATCCATCCAAGACTAACAAACTTACCTGTAATGGATAGCCAACTCATCTCACGTACCAGCTTGCTAGTATTCAGTCCTCAAAGAGTGACCCATGACTATGACACTGTGTTAAAACTGTTTTGTAGTCTGCCGCAGATTAGATTTTCTCATGATTCAATGTACATGTCAGCCAAATGTGAATGCTAAGAAAGCAAAAATAAAAATTTTAAAAATTGTTCTCTGTGCATGGGTTCCAAGTCAGATGTGGCTCATGAAACAAATCTTCTAAAAATAATATAAAAAGTGCCAATTATGACCATTGCCATTAATGCAAAAACATTAAAAAACATTGTCATAATCCAGTACAAATGCTTATAAGAATGCTATTGAAGACACTGTAGGCAGTCATGAAAAACAGGCAAGCTGTCTAATTCACCACCAGTGACCTCAGTGACTTGATAAAACACATCAACTCCAGATCCTACCAACTTTTTTCATCCTCCAAGTTGTATCCCATGCCCACAAAGAGATATTTTGCCTTGCTCCTCTGTATCGGCAATACAAATAATTTTATCTTAACAATTTTTCTTCTTTTCTTTTCTACTCACTGGTAGTGCATGTTGTTTCATTTGTTCTACAATATGCATGTTTATAACATAAATGACCATGTTAAAAAATCTGCCTATTATAAAAGAAAATACCCACTTTCGTTTTTTTTTTTTTAATCATTTCACCCTGAGCAAGGCAGAAACGTCACTGATGTGCAGGGGGCTACATAAATGTAAAAAGATTAATTAGAAAAGAGTGAGGAGTACAAACTAGTTAGAAAGGAACAATAGAAAGCTGAGAAAACAGGTGCAATGACAGATACATAGGTAGAGAGAAAGGGAAGGTTATACAGGGGTGGGGAGAGAGCTAGAGTCCAGTGGTTTGTAGATGAGTATTGACTTTGCATTTAAATTTCTGGAGGTTGTAGCCATCAGGAAAGCAAGAATACGGGAGCGAGTTCCACAGGCGGGAAGTGCGAGAGAAGAAGCTGCAGGAGTAGAATTGTCGTCTGCATTTGGCTAACCTGACTGTGAATGGGTGGGACCCAGATGCCAGTCTGGTTGCACGAGTAAACACCTGTTGAGGAGGCATCAGTGACTTAAGTTCGTCTGAGCAGAAGCCATGAAAGTATTTATAGAACAGGCAAAGGGAGGCCACCTTTCGACGATGGGGAAGTGGCTGCAGTCGAGCCGCCAGATCAGTACCTATCACATTACAGACTCTCCTTTGGAGCCTGTCAAGAACACTGAGGTTTTCCTGCTTTTGACTTATTAGCTTAATTCATTTTGAGTGCAATAAAATCTTTTTTTCTTACATGTGTTAAAACCTTTTTCGAATTTGCCAAAAAGAAACACTATACAACATTTTAAATGGTTTATTGTTGTTTAGTCAATCAGAATTTGTTAGATAGTTTCTGATGATTTTCTTACTCATAAATAACTCCCAGCAATCAACTCTCAAGAGATATATGTTGGTCAACTTATCTGCATTACTTCATGTTCACTATTAAATTATGACTTTCACAAATCATAGAAACAAATGCCAAATAATTGAATGCATGATGTCAGATTTGATCAAGGCTTCTGCAATTATGTCAAAATGTTTAAGTAAAACAGCAGCCAATATCAGTGGTAAAAATATTTGCTTGCATCTTGTTATCAAAATATCTGAGATAATTTATCAAACTATTTTTAAGATATATTTGAAACCAATGAAACTAAGTGATGAAACAGATGTCAGTAAGGGAAGACACCAATTCATTTGCTGGCTTTGTAAAGCTCATTTTCACGAACTTTATCAGTGAAATATAATGAATACAAAAAGCAAGTCAGAATCTATTATATCTTTGCAGTGCAAATGGCATCCATTTTTTATGTATCATATGAATTTCATGTATTTAGCAGTATATATATATATATATATATATATTTAGTATATCGAGGAAGCAAGTAATTTTCTAAACATATGCTGTTAAATATAAGAGACAATGAATGTCTATTATGTTAATCATGAGCCATTCTAAACATCGTATTTTTGCTTTAATTTCAGTTGAAAATAAAGACAAAAATTCTCCAACATTTGGACAATTATTTATTGATTTTCTTCTAAGCTTTCGGCTCACATGGGCCATCTTCAGAGAGGTTGTTTAAACTGAAATATTATAACATCCACCATCACCAACAATTTTATTTTGTGTTGACATAAAACTCTGCTTGGCAACGGCAATAGTTACCAAAAATAATAAACGCAGTTCTTAAATTTGTGATGTGGTTTTATGACGTCACACCGCGTGATAGCGCGAATTGACAGCAAAACCATGTAGTCAAATGCAATGTAATATGTGATATGCAATGTTAATTCGTGCTATCACACAGTGTGATGTCATAAAACTGCATCACAAATTTAAGAACTGCGTTTATTATTTTTGGTAACTATTGCTGTTGCCAAGCGGAGATTTTTGTCAACACAAAATAAAATCATTGGTGATGGTGGATGTTATAATATTTCAGTTTAAACAACCTCTGAAGATGGCTCATGTGAACCGAAAGCTTAGAAGAAAATCAATAAATAATTATCCAAATGTTGGAGAATTTTTGTCTTTATTTTCAACTGAAATTAAAGCAAAAATACGTTTAGAACGGCTCATGATTAAACATAATATACATTCATTGTCTCTTATATTTAACAGCTTATGTTTAGAAAAAAAAAAATATATATATATATATATTAATACAGGTTTCATTGAATAATATAGACAAGTTCTGTCTATTTATTTTGTGTAAGATCCTTTTGTATGATCTGATTAGCTTGATAGTGTTGTCATGAAAAGATGACAAGAAATCGCAGTAATAGTTGATTTTTTTATCAGGTCTGAGCTTTCGGCTTACATAAGCCATTATCAAAGGATGAACATTTAATATATAGTGGACATAGAACATTTAAATTATTAACAGAGTGGAGTTAAATAGAAAATTAAACAGGTCCATTTTTAGTCCGACATATATATATATATATGTCAGACTAAATAAATTACGAACACTATGGTTGCTTATTTTTAATAAAATCTGTTCCTACTCATGGATAATCTTTCGTGTATTACAATCAAAAGATGTCAGAAATGAACTCTAATGTTATTATTTTCATTCATTTCATTTCTTTAGGTACCCAAGTACTTTCAACCTCTTTTTGAGTTTGAGATCATCTTCAGGGGTGCGAGTTATGGTAACAAATGCAACCGGAAAACTGTGCTGCTAAAAATTACTGTACATTTTTTTCTGCTTCAAATATAACAGTTTACAAATTGATAGTGTTCATTAGAACATGAAAAATTATCCAAAATGGAATTTTTTTACATGTTGTAATGTCATAGTCATGCACATGCTAAAGCATGAAAAACTGTTCTTTTTATAAACATTTTAGAACATTACCACAGTATTCATAGCTGATTCTATTAAACGACGACTTAAGTGTTTTAATGAATATTGCCTCAAGAATCTGTAGTTTAATTTTGATGTTTTCTTAGTGTAGGATAGTTGTATTATCAATCATTATTTTTTATATTGCGAATGCAGACAGGAATGTTGCTGTAGGTGGCTACAAATGGATGAATGGTCAGACAAATGTAAGAAATTAATGAAAATAACATTTGTCAATGTTACAGCTCATTTCTGGTATCTTTTGATTGTAATACGCAAAAGATTATCCATGAGTATGAACAGATTTTATTAAAAATAAGCAATCATAGTGTTTGGAATTTATTTAATCTAACATTTTTAAAAGAAAATTTGCTTCCTAAATACACAAATATATATATATATATATATATATATATATATATATATATATATACCTGAAAAAGCAAACATCCAGAGAGCCGTAAGTAATAAAAATACTGGCCTTTTGTAGCATGAATTTCAAGATGGACTTGCAGTGCATCTATGTGTGCAAATCTAATATTATATTATTTCATTTCATTTTTCAGATTTGTTTCCATATTAAGATATATCCTCATGTGTGCTGCATATTTCAAAGATTTTTATTCTTTTTTCATGAATACTTATGGCAAAATATATTTCAGAAAATGCAAATCTAAAAAAAAATGGAAAAAAGCCAAAGGGAATTTGGTTGAGTGATTATATTTGCAAATGCATTAAGTGCTTTTCTTTTAAATATTTATTTTGGAAGTATGAACACATCTTTCTTCTGTTTGTACTAAATTTGTATTGCATCTTTCAAAATATTTCTTTGCTGGTAAAATAATGGTATATATTACATGATGGAATGTTACGTATTTGAACTAAAACAAAACTAAGCTTCACCTACCTCATGATCAGCTGTATAGTATATGTACATTACTTTATAGGTCTGTATTTGCATATGAGTAACATATGATTTTTATATAAGTTTTACAGGGTGTTCCATGTATTTGTGAACAAATTTTGATTTGAATAATCATAATATTTAGCTTAGAAAATAGATATTTTTCACAGAATTTAGATTATATAAATATATATATAAAAAATAAAAATAAAATAAATTCTGATGTTCAAATTCATTGTATGGCCATTTCTACAAGAAATTTCTGCAAAAAATTCCTTGTATCATCAGCAGTGAATTTTTTATTACAAAAAGCCAAATGACAAAATGAACAAAGATATTTTACCTATGGAAGTTCAAAAAAACTTTCATCACTGAAAATTAAAGGGGTGGGATTAATAAGAAAGCAGACAGAAATCTATGTCTATTTTTATTTTTAGTTTTTTTGAAAACCCCTACTCCTTAACTGAGTCAAGAGTTAAAAGTTGAAATTTAGCCTTGTCTGGTCAAAAGAAATGGTAGGGGGAAGAATAAAAAGAAAAGAGAGGAAGTAAAAGGGAGAAAGTAAAAAGTGGGGAAGGATGTGTGTGTGTATGGATGTACACTTGTTGAATTGATATACTCCTTAAGTTAAATTTTTTATTTTTGTATTTTATGTTTTATTTTTTATATTTTATTAATTATATTAATTTTTATTAATTTTCTATAAATTTTTTATTTTTTTAATTTAAATCTAGTTTTATATTTAAATTTAAATTGTATGTCAAGGTTTCCTAAAAAAAATTTTTCTATAACCTTCATTCCATTTATTTAAACCAAAAACCGCTATGATTTATTTTTCAACATGATTGTTAACAGTTTCTATGGAAATAGATTTTTTCTTTTTCTTTTTCTTTTCTTTTCTTTTCTTAGCTTACTTCCCTGTCAACCACCTCTTCACCCCTTTTTACTTTCTCCCTTTACTTCCTCTCTTTTCTTTTTATTCTTCCCCCTAGCATTTCTTTTGACCAGACAAGGCTAAATTTTAACTTTTAACTCTCAACTCAGTTAAGGAGTAGGGGTTTTCAAAAAATCTAAAAATAAAAATAGATATAGATTTCTTTCTGCTTTCTTATTAATCCCACCCCTTTAATTTTCCACGATGAAAATTATTTTTGAACTTCCGCCAGTTTTGTTCATTTTGTCATTTGGCTTTTTGTAATAAAAATTTACTGCTGATGATACAAGGAATTTCTCATAGAAAGTTCTCATAGAAATGGCAATACAATGAATTTGAACATTGGAATTTGTTTTATTTTATAATTGGCTCTGTAATTTGAATATAAATTGCATTGAGCCCACCACCTTGATCAGTTTCAATATTAATGTAATTAATATTAATTAGGATCAGGTTTTTGGGACTTATCTACCTGCTGTTCCTTTTGGATTAAAATTATATAAAATATATATATATATATATATATACAAATTTTTACAAAAACTTACAAAATGGATTAACTCAGACATATTTAGAATTTATTTGTTTTAAACATTATTTTTAATGGATACTCATATTTGAGTAGATGCACAGTTTTTTATAATTAAACAGTATATTTATTTACATCTACTGGCCTGAATGATCAAGAAATCTTGTAAAGTGGTTAAGACATGTCTGGTTTAATAATGGTTTCCTCTAGGGGATGCAGGTTCAAATCCTTTTGGAGGACACATTTTTTTAACAAGATGTTTTGAAGTCAATACCCAGAGGTGACAATCTGTTTCATGCTAAATGCAGTCATCAGGCCATCTGATGATTGCATTTAGCATAAAACAGGCGTTGCCTCTGGGTTTTGACTTCAATGTCCATTTTCATATATATATATATATATATATTGAAAGAGAGAGAGAGAGAGAGAGAGAGAGAGAGAGAGAGAGAGAGACATGTTTATTCAGTATAACCACCATCAGCTTTGATTATGACCTTGATGCAGCTTCTAAAATGATTACATGTATTGATTAAATGTTTTAATTCATGTTGGCCATGACATTCCTCATAGCAGCCTTCAGTGAGTCTTATATTGTGAACATGCTTGTAGATTTTCCTCTCAGTGATGCCCCAGACATAATTGCCAATAGGATTTAAATCAGAATAGATATAAGGTGGAATGTTAAGAGATAACATGATCATAAAAATGTTTAGCCAGTCATTCCTGGCTCTTGCTGGCTGTTTAAGAGGGTGTCTTGCTGGTATATATATGGCCCCCCACAAGCTACTTCTTGATCCAGGGCTTGACAATGGTATAAGTGAAGGAATTGACCTTAAGACCTTGTGGGAAAAAGTGGGGAGTCATGACTCATTGCTTATAACTCACAAAATCATAATAAATGACAGGACCTTACTGCAGGGAGGTCTGTGAACAGAAAAAGTAACAGTGACCTGTTATTTCTTCTGTTTACTTTTTGATCTTAAAAAAAGTTCTTCTCATCTGAGAAAAACAGAGTATGTTGGAATCTTTGGAATGCTTGACTTTGTTTATTAAGTGATTTGACCCGTAACTATTGGACATGAACTACCCTCTTTTCATAATTTAAATCTGATGTCTTCATGTGTCACATGTCTTATTGTTGACCCAGTGGTTGTTAGTGACCACAATTGATTTTCAGGGTTTCTTGTTGATGATACCTTGAAATTGATGAACAGACTTCAAATTTTTGAAATTTTTTTGCTTTTGTCTACTGTAGACACTTTATTGCCAGAGGCCTGGAACTATTTTCTTATCTTTGACACAAAGGAGCTTGCAACTTTGAAGAAGGTTACAATCTCTGGTTCTGTGCGGTTGGCAGATAAAGCAGCGAGAAGGGTATCCATTTTCATTTGTGTTAAAGTTGAAGCATCCATGGCATGAGTGAAAAAAGAGACAAGATGTTTAGTTCAGGTCGGTCACTTATGGCTTTCTAAAGATGTGTTCTCAAATGAATGACTCATCTTGTATATGACATATATCATTCTGCATATGACTTATATATGAATTCATATGTGTGACTTTATATGTAACATTATAGAGATAATCAAACCAAGTGGAAAACTTTTACAGACAATGTATTTTGCCTTCATGTGGTGGGTATCTTGAAGTCAGAATTAATGAAAAAATCTGTGTTTAAAGAAAGATCATTGGGGATGTTTTTAAGACATAAAACAATTTATCAGATGCTATAACAAAAAAGTGCTTTTTTATACTAAAGCTGTTAACATTTTTTTTATAATCATATTGCCCCAAGCAAGGCATTTTACTGCCAACGTTTTGCAAGGGGTTACATAGGAGGAAAGTTATGAGAAAGAGTGACAAGTTATAGGGGGTGTCAGGAAGTGGGTAAGAGAAGGATGAGAATACTGATGAGAGTGGAGTGGATGGAGAAAGAAGCATGAGAGAGAGGATGCAGGTTTGTGAGATAAGAGATGACTATTGACTTTACATTTAAATTCGTGGAGATTGTAGCTGCCAGGCTATCTATCTATCTATCTATCTTTTTATAATCATATCGCCCCAAGCAAGGTATTTTACTGCCACTGTTTTACAAGGGGTTACATAGGAGGAAAGTTCTGAGAAAGAGTGACAGGTTATAGGGGGTGTCAGAAAGTGGGTAAGAGAAGGATGAGAATACTGATGAGAGTGGAGTGGACGGAGAAAGGAGCATGAAAGAGAGGATGCAGGTTAGTGAGATAGGAGATGACTATTGACTTTACATTTACATTCTTGGAGATTGTAGCTGCCAGGGAAGCAAGTAAATGGAAGAGAATTCCACAGGCAGAAGTGCAAGAAAAATATATGCTAGATTTTAAATTAGCCCTCTCTGAGTTTATGTCTGTTTGTTTCTCTATTAGTTCATATACTGAAATGTGCAACTGTAGCTTTTGTGATAATTGGTGATATTGTGTATAAGTCACTTATGATTGAATATTATTCTACATCTTCTACTAATGTCCATATGACTTAACATATGATTTTCAAAACGGGATAACAATTGGATATCTGATGAGAATATCCAAACAAAAAATGCAGCATGTAATGTGTGTTGTGGTGCAGTTGATATCGACTCGGAACAAGAGATCGGGGTGTCGAGTTTCAATTCAAGTTGAATTCCTTGTATTCACTTATGCACAAATACCCTTTTGAAAGGTATTAATCTATTTCTTCCCTATAGTTATGGGTTAAATAATAAGACAGATTGGGTTCTATAGCCTTTGCTGACAACCAGTCTACCACAGAAAGCAATGGCAACCTACTGCGGGAAAAGTCAGTCATGTCTCTTTTGAGACATGATCGCTCAAAGCGTGTATCCTGTATGGCACTAAACTGACTGAATTCTTGAAGTAAATTCAAAACATACAGCCAATATACAATATATAAATATGAATTTATGTTATAAAACATAGAACCATATAAAACTTCACATATGTATACACGCAAACATACACATGCACATTTAGGTATATTAATTGTTAAGAGAAAAAATATAGATCATGGGTGCAGAAAAGTTGTCAGTTCAATCCACTACCAAAAAATTTGACCAAATGACTAAATGTCAGATTTTATTTTGACTAAAATTTTTATGTAAAATTTCTAACTCTATTCATGTATATGAAATACATTTTATTTATATGTGTGTCTGTGTGTGTGTGTGTGTGTGTGTGTGTGTATGCCCAACACAAAAATGTGCAGATATTACACTCTGATCCTTGTTAATGGGCCAGGGAATGATACTTTATCTTTGGTAGAGCAGACAGATACTCTTGTTCAAGACACGTGTACTAATCCATACTTGAATATTTCTATCATTATTTTATTACTACTCTGCAAATACAATTATAATGATATATATTTAATATAAACTGTGTCTAGAGATTATATGCAAGTTATGAATTGGCATAAAGAGTTGCGTCTTTAATTTTAAAAGTCCTATTATGATGTTGTTTAGATTCTACTCAATATCATTAACTTAGATATATAGTGATAAATAAAAATATTGTTTTTGGTTGGAAAAAATTTTACTAAGTTTATAAAAAAGACTAATTTGAATGTCAGTAGTTTATTTGCGACTGTTTATTTTCATACTTTACATTTATATACCTTGTAAAACTGATGTAAAAAATAATATGAAAATATTTTAGAACAAATTCGTCGATTTCTTCAAGGAAAAGCATAAAAAAAGGATTTTATTTTAAAAATAAAAGATATATTAACAACAAATAATAAGACCCTCCTAAAATTTATTGTACAAATGCTCCTTTCTTTTCAAGAACTCTTAGCAACCTATTGTCAACATCTGATGTTAGATTTGCAATTTTAGCAGCTGGTAAGTTGTTTGCAGCAACTTTAACTGCCTCCCAGAGGTAACACTTGCTATTGAATTGCCTTCCATTAGAATAAATATCTCTTTTGAGGATGCTCCTCAGGTTGTCAATGGGATTCAAGTCACAGCTATTTGAAGGCCAGTCCATAAGAGAATCTTCAACAAGTTCCTTTTCTTTTAACCAGGATTTAGTAAACTTTGATGCAGGACTTGGTGCATTGTCTTGCATAAAGATCATAGATCTACGCTTCAAAGAAATATTGCTCTAGAAAATTACAGTAACTTTTGGAATTCATTTTAACCTCATCTTTCAATTTAAATGGACCCATGAGCTCATTATCAATAATCCCAGGTCATACCGTGATCCCACTGCTGCCTGTTGGCATTTAAAAATTTTTTTGAGTCATGTTGCTTGCAAAACCATCCTCGAGCCCATTCATTTGGCCCATCGAGGGTGATCCTTGATTCATCTGTAAAAAGCACTTTACTGAAATCAGTTTTCATACATTTTTTGCCCACTGCAATCTTCTTTCCTTATGTTTTTTGTTAAAATGGGTTTCTTTATTTGATTTTTTATATCAGCAAACTTCCTTAGCGCTTTACACCTTGTTTCCCTTGACACCATAGCTCCAGACGGCCTCAAACGTGAACGCACTTGACGCATTTGGGTTTCTTATTAATTCTATTCCGATATGTGAGAAGATCTCGCTTTGTTAAATTCCTTAATTCAGCCTGAGACTATTTTTCCTTGGTTGAATTCCCATTTGACATATTTTCTTGAATGTTTGATGATCCCTTTCCAAATTCTTAGAAATTTGAATGACGACTTTCCTTTGCTAATTTCTTTGATTATATAGTTCTTTTCATTCATTGTTAGTTCTTTTTACGAGCCATAATACTAAATTCTAGTTCTTGCAAATAATCTCTTGACACTACAAATTGCTATAATTACTGAAAAAATACTAAATATCAATCTGAAATTGAAAATTGGGACTTAATTGCTTTCATGCTTACTCACGATACATAAAAGTACACATTATTTCATTGGATAACACATATCTATGAATTTTACATAACATATTTAACAATATCTCTTTTGTATATAATCTCTAGACGCAGTTTATACACTTTATCTCTGATATTGATCACTTCAACCCATAAACCTTAAAACTATATTTTTACCATATATATATATATATATATATATATATATGAATAGAATAAGTAAAGAACAAGTAGGAAAAATGTGTCCTTATTAAAGACACACTTTCTTCTACTTGTTCTTTGCTTATTCTATTCATCTTGTTGTATTTCAATCCATATATTCAACATAGAGAGAGAGAGTGAGAGAGAGAAGAAAGAGACAGACAGAGAAGAAAAAGGCAGAGACCTTCTACATGATGAAATTATGTATAACAAACCATATACAGGGTGTCCATAAAGTTCGTGTGCAATCTAAAATATTTTAACTTTAAAGTACACACAAACATTATGGAAATTCTGTATATTAGGTAAAACCAAATATTTTCACTGAAAATCAATACCTAATTTTAAAAAATAATTTAAATTTGTTTTTAAATTTCTGAACTTTTTTATTTGTCTTGGCTGGAAAATAAAAAGGCCAAACATTTTGGAATAAAAATATCATTAAATATAATGTAAAATAGTTAGAAATTAAATGTTTATATTAATCATCAATAAATCAATCATTATATATTTGATAACAGCTTATTCAAAATCTAAAAACAAACATGTTCTTTTTCAGTTTCATCTTCATTAGTAAATTTTTTCTAACTCTTCATTTGTTAACACTTTCCAGTGGTTTTCAATCTGTGCTTTCTTTTCCACTTCAAACATACTGACAAAACTTTCTTCCCAAACTTTTCTTGCCGTGTCAATGATTTTCTTAACTTTTGCATTGATCACAGGGATGCGTTTAAAATCAATAATGATTCCAGCTGCAAGTATTTACAGTCTCTTGTTTTTATTCATCCACTTTGATCTTGCAATATATTTCCCAGGACTGCATAATTTCAAGATTACCGTCTGCATTAACTGCCACTCAAATGGAGTCAAATAACTGGTGAGTGTATATGGCCTTGAAACATTGAATAATGCCTCAGTCAACAGATTGAAGAAATGAGGTTATACAAACATATAAACACAATATTTTTTTCTTAGAAAACAGATTCAAGATAGCCAGACATATTATCTCTTATTAATGGACTTTACATTCTAATCTTTCCTGTTCCAAGTATTTCTTCACTTCTGGAGAAAAAGCATTATTGTAACCATTTCATAAACAAAACTTGTCTATTATTAAAAGAACTTTAAATTCAAATTCTTCCTCTTTCAAAAAAAGCACTATTTTAACCATTTCATAAACAAAACTTATCTATTAGAAACCGAACTTTAAATTCAAATTCTTCCTCTTCCAAAAAAAAAAGTATTATTGGAACCATTCCATTAAAAATATTGTCTACTAGTAAAAGGAAGTTAAATTCAAATATTTTCTCTTCCAAAACAAAAGCATTATTGGAACCATTCCATAAACAAAATTTGTCTATTAGTAAAAGGACTTTAAATTCAAATTTTTCCTCTTTTAGCTATTTGTTCATTTCTGGAAAAAAATTATTGAAGCCATTCATTAAATCAAAACTGTTATCACTTATACTTTCTGATTATTTTGCCAGCACAACAGCAGATAATTATTGTTTTTGTTTATCAGAGTATCTGGTGTTTATCTTTTTTAGAATAAACCTGACTTTATGACCTCCTTTATTCTTACATAGTAACACCAGAATTAATTGTCTTTCCATGACTAATTTCTTGCTGCCTGATTTCACTTGTATGAATGTAGATTCCATTCAAAATTTTCTTCTCCCCCAAAAAGGCCAGTTTTGTTGCAACTGAAAACTTGCTTTAGATTGTATCATTTTTTGTCAATATTGTCAGCTATGATAGAAATGTGGAATTAGTAACTTCATCAATAGACACTGCCTCTTCAGTAATTTTTTTAATCTGAGCTTACTCCTAAATCTGAATAATCACTGTTTACTCACTATAAAATTTGTCAACTGGCAGTGAAGCATGTGCGGTCAGGTTGGTTAGATTTATTTGAAATTTTAGTAAAAGTAACGATTTTGTATTTATTAATTTTGCTTTGATTTTATTTTGTTTTATTTTTTGTGACTAATTTTAAAATAGTTTCATGGTTATTTGAACGATTGTTTACCTTTTTTCAAAGAAATTTCTTTGACCGGTGAATAATTTTGTCCTTTTTATTTTTTAAAAAAAAAAAAAGTCCTGTTAAATTCCTTGTTCATCTTTTGCCTGGTCATTGTCTAGTTCCCACCACTCCTCAGCCAAAAGATAAAATAATTCTTTTTCTCTACTGGCATTAGTACACGTGCATTTGGTTTAGGATCAGCTTTGAAATATTTTTAAACGTAAGTTATAATTTTGCTTTGATTTTATTTTGTTTTATTTTTTGTGGCTAATTTTAAAATAGTTTCATGTTATTTGAATGAGTGTTTACCTTTTTTCAAAGAAATTTCTTTGACCAGACTTTAACTAAGTTAAAACTTCGTTAACTCACCACTCTTACCTTTTTTTTTCTTTCTTCTTCTTCAATTGGAGTAGATAGTCTAAACTATTACCCGGTTCACACTCCACCCATGTTTATTGAACAGGTGTAGAGGCTCATCCCTTGTTCCCTGTTTAGGATGTGGTTTCCGGTTTTCTCTTCTAATCTTCACTTTTTTTTTTTTCAATTGGAGTAGATAGACTAAACTATCGCCCGGTTCACACTCCAGCCACGTCTGTTGAACGGGTGAAGAGGCTCGTCCCTTGTTTCCTGTTTAGGATGTGGTTTCTGGCTTCCTCTCCTCTAATCTTTACACTCTTATGTAGCCCCCGGCACATCAGTGGCGTTACCGCCTTGCTCAGTGTGATATGATTAAAAAAAAAAAGAAAAAAAAAAGGTTTTGTATCACCACTTTCAGGAAATTCATTGCTAAAATCTTTATATTGACAAGGCATTTTACTGCCACTGTTGTGCAGGGGTTTACAGTTTACAAGTTATGAGAAAGAGTGACAGGTTATAGGGGGTGTCAGGAAGAGGGTAAGAGAAGGATGAAAATACTGATGAGAGTGGAGTGGACTGAGAAAGGAGCATGAGAGAGAGAGGATGCAAGTTAGTGAGATAGGAGATGACTATTGATTTTACATTTGAATTTTTGAAGATTAGAAGATTATAGCTGTCTGGAAAGCAAGTAAATGGAAGGGAATTCTACAAGCAGGAAGTGCAAGAAAAGAAGCTGCTGGAGTAGAATTTGTGTTTACAATTTATTGGTTTCACAGTAAAAGGGTGGGACCTAGTTGCTAATCTTGTGGCTTGAGTAAATTCATATACAGAGAGTACCAGTGAGCTACGTTCATTTGAGCAGAAGCCATGAAAATATTTGTAAAAGAGACACAGGGAAGCCACATTGTGTTAGTGAGAAAGTGACTGTATCCGAGCTGCCAAGTCAGGATATTTAGAAAGTTAAGGAAGAATGATTGGAGGATGTTAAACAGTATGATTATGGGTGCGTCTGTATTACTCAATCAAAAATGGGAATTAGGTTGAACTATAAAGCTGAACATTTAGTTTGTGTGAAGGAGAATTGTTGCATTATGTGATGATAAAATGACGCTTTTTATCTGTCTAGGAAGATATATTATTCAAATGTGCAAACATTGGCTTTTGACAGCAGAACAGATTTTAGGTTTTTAGAGAAATTTGGTTTTTTATACTACTGCATTTGTTAAAGGGGCTAAATTGTTTAGGTTAAAATTTGAATGAAGTAATTATGGAATACTAAGCTCTATTGGAGTTATGAAAAACAAATAAGTATTGCATGGGTCATTAATTTTAATAAAGTAAGTGTTACATAATATTAGAGCATAAATTATAAATGAACGTTACCGTCCTATCAGCCTTCTTCGGATCTTCGGCAAAGTGTTCGAAGCCATTATCAATGCCGAGGTCGTTCAGCATCTCATGGCACATGGGCTCCTATTGGACAAACAGTATGGCTTCTGCTTCACCAGGTCGACTGCTGATATGCTAACGACCATCTCCTTTCTTGTCAAAGTATATATTTATTTATCCAGCATGTATGTTATACTTAATCTTAAAAACACATATATTTTTTCAATGCTATGTCTCTTCAGACCATCATGGCTTTCAACAGATTTCTTTTCTTTATCATCTGTGAATTAGTATGACTTCTTAGGATAATGGAGTTTTCTGTGATGTTGCCCAAGGTCTTCAGTTCATTTATCTGGACTGGCTAGAGAAGCCAATTTAAAAAATTATAAATATAAAATATAAAAATAAATCAACTGGTGACAACTTGGAAATTTTTTTTTTTTAATTGTATCACCCCGAGCAAGGCGGTTACGCCACTGATGTGCAGGGGGCTACATAAAAGTGAAAAGATTGGAAAAGTGAAAGCCGGAAACCACATCCTAAACAGGGAACAAGGGATGAGCCTCTTAACCTGTTCAATAGACGTGGGTGGAGTGTGAACCGGGTGATAGATAGATCTATCTACTCCAATTGAAAAAAAAAACAAGGTGAGAAGATTGGAAAAGAGAAAGTCGGAAACTACATCCTAAACAGGGAACAAGGGATGAGCCTCTTAATCTGTTCAATAGATTAAATAAATTAATCTTAATCTGTTCAATAGATTAAATAAATTAAATAAATTGAGTTCTTTTGGTGACTGGTGCGTATACACGTTAAAATTTCCCTTCTCTGATTCCATGCACTTATGGCTTAGGGGTAACGACTCCAACTGACACCAAATCGGTAAAGTTTCGATCCTGGCCAGAAGCAAGTGGATGTCTCTAACCACACTGATGAGCTGTGATACAGTGAAATAGACTTGTATGTGGATGGCTAATATATATATATATATATATATATATATATAAGAAAAATTTAAAAAATTAAACATTGTCAGCTTCCGTAAAAAATCTTTTGTAAAATAAAGATGGAAGCTTATGATGGTTCACCTGAAATAGGCCTATACTTCCGATTCACCATGAAATAATGTGTCTGTCTTAATTTTTCTTATATTTGCTCTATATGTGTTTATATGCATATATGCTTAGAGCATATCATACCACTGTATGTACAGGATACTCCTTTGGATTCTTCTATACCCACACTGCATGCTAATATATATATATATAAAATGAAACAAAAATTTTGATATTTAAATCTGTTGGATAGCCATTTCTATGAGGAAATCCTTGCTTCTTTACCAACTGCGAAATGAAAATTTTATTTACTCAAATTCATATATATATATATGTATATATATATATTAGTTTTTGGTCATAATTGAATTAGACCACTACTTAGTTGTATTAAAAAGTGTTTAATACATTTATATTCTAGAATTTTTGATTTTGGTACATCAAATGTTCTTTTCTCTTCGATTTTTCAATCAATGCTTCACCACTGTGGATTTTCAGCAATGAAGTATTGTATTTATATGATCAGATGGTATATCTATGAACTGTTTAGTGTGATTTAAAGCTTCCATAAACTCTTTTCAAATACTGATGTGTAAAAGTTTTTTATGCCATATTAAATTTTTAATTTTGTTTTTAATTTTTTGAAACCAAGAAATACGTCTTTCTACTGATTGGCTTAAGTAGAAATCCTCAGTCAGTCACACATGTCTTTCAATATTTGTTGGCTTATCTTACCTAATTCAGTCATTGTTGGATTTAAAAGCTGGTATTAGGGACTACTGGGAAAATTATCTTTATGGTCTTTTGTTAGGAAAGCTTGCTTACCAGACAAAATTTGAACTCTGTTGCATACACTCAAAATCAAAAAAAAAAACCCACAGGCTCATTTGACAGAGCCAAAATTTCAGAATCAATAGGATTATACAGTCTAAATAGAATTAATGAGATAATCCGCATAGACAACCGTGGATGGCGCATTAATGATAGCACCAGAAAATAAAAGAGAAAATGACAAAATAAGGAAAATGCTTTTCAAATTCTTCAAAAACCTTGATTTTGAGATAGAAGTTGAAACAAATAAGAAAGTTGTTCAATATTTAGATGTAGAATTTAATCTACAAACTGGCTGTGTCTTTCCATATATGTAAACATACACAACTTTAAAGTATGTAAACACTAAATCTAACCCTCTGACTGATATAATCAAAACACATTCCTAAGAGAATAGAACACAAGCTATCAAAAACAAAAAAGTTTTTCTCAAAAAGCAGTCTTTAATGAAAAGAAAAAAATTATGAAAGGGCCTTAAATGAAAGTGGCCATAAAGACAAATTAGAATACAAATCTCAGTTAAACAAACAAATGAAAATAATACTAGAAATTAAAACATTATTTTGTTCAACCCACCATTTAACATAGAAGTAAAATCCAAAATAGGGCAAATATTTTTTAAATGAATTAATAAACACTTCCCAAAAAACTCAGAATTAAATAAAATATTCAATAGATATTCAATCAAATTAAGTTATAGCTGTACTAGTAATTTAGAAAATTACATAAAAAACAAAACATTAGAAACCTAAAAAATAACATGCAACGTAACATCACTAATAATGTAACTCTAAAAATAAAAACAAATGCCCACTTGATGGACTTTTTAAAACTGAAGGGGTTATTTACAAAGAAGAGGTACATGATAAAGATGGACAAAGAAAACATATTTGGGGTCTACAAAAGGAATTTTTAAGAACAGATGGAATAATCACAGATCTACATTTAAGCTAGAAAACCTTAAAAATTGTACCTAACTGGCTAGCTACATGTGGAAATTAAAACAAAAAAATGGAAAAGACCCTGATATAACATCAAGTATGGTAAAAAAAAACAAGTTTTACAATAGTGGTGATGTCTGCAGATTGTGCCAAGAAGAAAAGTTAGCTATAATATTTTTTCCAGACCAAAAAAAAAATTACTATCTGAAAGATCAGAAGCAATATCCAGATGTAATCACATGTTTAGATCATACAAACCTGGATGAAAGTGTTTTAAGAATCTTAAGTAACTTCCCCCTAATTTTGAAAATTTTTGGCTGTTAAAAAATAAATTCCAATTGCATTTTTGTAAAAATCTCTGCTGTACATTTGAAAAACATTGGAAAAAAAAAAAAAAAAAAAAAAAAAAAATATATATATATATATATATATATATATATATACACGCTAAAAAGTCTGCCTTCTTCTACCAAACGCCCATAGCCCAGAGGTAGAATTGGCGACTGACGCCAATTCAGTCGGGTTTCAATCCTGAGTTAAAAGCAATCGGAGTCTAACCGTACTGATGAGCTGTGATACAGCGAAACAGATTTGTCTGCAGATGACTATATATATATATATATATATATATTTTCCAAATGAAATCAGTGGATATGTAAACTTAAACAAAATCACAGGGTAAGTAAGTGGGTTGATCTGATGGGGTCAAATAGACGCTTAAAGTCAGGGGAATTGGTTTTTTTCAGAGGTCATACCATCTAAGACAGTCGAAATAACTTCAAACGGATACTACCCATATTTGGAACTGGACTCTATCTCTTTCTCACCCTTCCCGCCCATTCCTTCCTTTCCTTCTTTGCTTCTTTCCTCCTCCCCCTTACATTTATTGTCATTTATTTATTTATTTGTTTGTGATCTTATGTTTATTATTATTATTATTATTATTTCTGTTATGTTCTCTCTTCATTTTAAGAAAACATTCATTCTGGCAGAAATTTTATGCCAGATGGAGGAAATATTGTAAATGAGTCTGATGATATGAGCTAAAGCTCACTGAAAATGAACTATAGTTTATAACTAATATGATGTGTTGAGTTTTCTTTTATAAACTATATATAATAAATAAATTAATGATTCTATCTATTGATACTATTAATACTTGTTGAAATTCCTGATTAGTGATTAAAAAATTATGAAACTAAAGTTGACATTTGATAAGTATTAAATATTATTAGATATAATTTTTTATGTAATAGTATATATTTTTTGTTTTTTTTTAATCGTTTCATTCCAAGCAAGGTGGTACCATCACTGATGTGCAGGGGGCTACATAAGAGCAAAAGTTTAGGCAAGAGGAGAGCAAAGAGAAAGACGTTCAAGCTACAGCATGTGTCAAAGAAAGGGCAAGAGAAGATGTGAAGACATTTGCTAAGGCAGAGAGAAAGAAAAAGAAAATAGAACAAGATACCCACTGTGATGTAGAAAGATTGATTGATTGATTGGTTTGTTTTATGGCAAATCAACCCTTTATGGGTCATTTAATGTCAAAACATTAGTTGTTGTAGTATGATGGGTGGAAGTTAAATGTTATTTATGATTCAGAGGAACTTTTTGACTATATCTTGTTATATAGTTTTGTCTCTCTTAGGAATATGAGAATATTTTTAGGATCAACCTTGACCCTAAAAATATTAGATTAAAAAACCTTAGATTATTTTCTTGATTGTGTTTTATTCAGATCTGTTCAAGGTATATACAGCTTGTCAGTATATGGTGTACTGTGTAGGGTTCTTGGCATGGTATGCAGATTGGTACTTCTCCTTTCAGTAAGTATGAGTGGGTGATGTAGGTGTCCTGTTCGGAGTCTAACCATTACCACTTCTTCTCTTCTTGATATCCTTTTATTGGTTTCTTTTTTTTCCGATAGTCTGTGTCATTTGGTGTAATTTATTATCAGTATAGGAGCTCCATGTCTCCTGTCAATTTTTGAGGGTACATGTATTTATTTTTGGTTTTAAATCTATATAAGGGATTTTTTCGATTGGTGGGGTTTAGTTGGAATGACTCTTTTGCTGCTTGATCAGCTTTTTTGTTCATATGAATACCGATATGGCCTGAGATCCAACGGAAGATCATGTCTTTATTCTTTGTTAGATTGCTTATTCTATTTAGTAGTTTTGTAATCAGGGGATCCGTCATTTTATTTTCCTTTCGGTGATATAAGCACTGATAAAGAGTCTGTGAGTATGAGATATTTTTGGTGTTCATTGGACACTATAATATTTAGTGCCAAGTCAATGGTAGATACTTCTGCACTGTACACAGAAGCCCCATCTGGGGATGTGGAAAAAACTGGAGTCAAGTGGATAAAAGATAGGTATTAACTTTGCGTTTAAATACTTGGAGATTGCAGCTGTCAGGAAAGCAAGGATACGGAAGAGAGTTTCACAGGTGGGAAGTGCGAGAAAAGAAACTGATGGCGTAGAATTGACAGCTGCATTTGGTTGATCTAACTGTAAATGGGTGGGACCTTGTTGCCAGTCTGGTTGCACGAGTAAATTCTAGTGGTGGGTCACCAGTGACTTAAGTTCGTCAAAGTAGAAGCCATGAAAATATTTGTAGAATAGACAGAGGGAAGAAAGTGGTTGGAGTAAATATAATTCATATGAAACTTACATCTGCGTGTATGCTTATGTAGAAGCATGAATATTTATTAAAGGAAAGATTTGCTATTATCAAATGCTAAATATATCAGCTTTTACTTCCAATAGGTAAATTTAGTTCCTATTTTAAAATCCTGTCTTGTTCAGATTCGATTTTTACCTATTCATATTATTTTGCTTTTTATGTTATTTGACATTATTTACTTATGGATTCACACTGCACTTGTTTGTTAAGCCTTTCCAAATGGGTCATAATCTTGAATTTGCCATGTAATTGCATCAACAATAGTTGATTTAATTTCCAACCTATCCCACCACATGTATGAACTTTCAGTTAGCTCTTCTCTAAACATTTCCCTAGCTTTTATGATATGAGAGGGTCAACATTCAGATTCAAACCACTTATTAGTAAAAATAAAACATGGGTATAATGAAGGAGCAAACAAAGGTAAAATCAATATCTACATATAGTTTTAGATTGCAAAAAGTGGCAGAGAGTGAAAAAGAGGGAATAAGAAAGAAACAAATGTCTAAATTGTGTAAATATTTCAGGAACTACAAAGAATTGTCTGAAGACGACAAAGCGTCTGGCCACAAGGAATATTCCCAAACAAAGAAAAACAAACTTTGCATTGTTTTTTACTCAAATTACAAAACCAAGTATTTACTTGCATGCACGTGAAAATGCACTTACAAATAAGATCATAAGATTATCCTATAAAAGCAGACAGAAAAAGAAATGAATGCATGCCACTATTATTAGTTGCCTTTCTCTGCATTGATATATATATATATATATATATATATATATATATATACACACAGTACTGTGCAAAAGTATTAGGACAAGAACAATTTTAACTTTTATGAGGCATCAAAATAAAGTTTATAATCACCCCTGTCCTAAAACTTTTGCACATTACCGGTAGTGTGAAAAAGTATTAGAATAGGGGTAATTTTCCTAAAAACCTCACTGAAATTCAAATTCAGGGTGAAAAGCCAAATCATTGTAAGAACCATTTAACTAAAAAGGAAGGAAAAGGAAAGCTTCAGAATTTGAATTTGCCCCCACAAAACCCGAATCTCAATCCTATTAAACATCTATGGGATATTTTGGATAAAATAATTGATAAATCTAATGTTACTTTGCAAGACACACTTTGGGAACAAATACAAGCTGCTTGGCAGGAGATACCATTAGATGCATTGAAGAAGCTTACGATGTCAATGCCTGACAGAATGAAGGTTGTGATCAAAGCAAAAAGCTATTATACTAAATATTAAATTTATTGTGTAACAAGTATTTTTTTCTTGTTAAAGCTTTATTGAGTAAATCAAATAAGATTACTTTAATTAAATTATTTTCTGTCAATATGCCTCATAAAAGATAAAATAGTTCTTGTCCTAATACTTTTGCACAGTACTATATATATATATATATATGGGGGAAAGTTGAATGACAAAGCATAAAGAAGTTTTTCCACTTTGTCAAAAATTTATATATCCTTCTCTCATATATATATATATATATATGTGTGTGTGGTGGGGTGTATAACTGCATATGACTTTCCAGATTTAACTGCAAGTTAAACAGCCTTTTTTCTTTACTTAAATAAAAGATGCCTATACTTCTTAATTTTCATTATGTGAAACTTTTATATTCTTTGATTTATTTGTAAGCTCTTCATTCAGGAATATTTTTATGCACGACAACAGATTTGATGCCACTAATTACACTGATGTGCTGAATACTGTAGCCTAGACGAAGCCAGTGTTTGTACATGTTCCAGTAAGCTGTTGTTCTTTACCATGTTGCCCACATCACTTAGAAGTGACTAGCCAAGAATTTTCAGTCATGCAACACCATCTGTCTTGAATCCCCATAGCTACTATATTTGAGGCACCATTGAAGAGTAGACCTCAGTAGCCTCACAATGGCAAAAACTCATGTCCAACATAAACAAGAACCACTGGACATGTTACTCATTGAAGCTGTTGTCAAGTCTAGGGGAATTTTTATTAAATACATTTTTTCTGTTTTTACAAGTTTAACAATTGTGCAAACCTAAAACAAAAATATACTGATTTTTTTTCTGTTAATTTTTTTTTTCTGTTAATTTTTTTTTCTGTTAATTTTTTTTTCTGTTAATTTTTTTTTCTGTTAATTATCTTTGTTTTAGTTTATAAGTTATTGTCAGATTTTTTAATCATTTCACCTTAAGCAAATAAATATAACCACTAAAATATTTAAAAAATTGTAAAAAAAACTCTGACAGAGCAACCATCTCAGTAATAAAATAAATTAAAATATAAGTCAGTTCCATGTTAAGCAATATTCATGCGTGTGTAAAAAATTCTGTCATCCAAGTTTTTATATTAAAAATCTAAACACACAAATTCCAAGAATGTATGCAGTGGTGCAATGGATATTGGCTCAGAATGAGAAATCGGAAAGTTGAGTTCAAATTCCAGTTGAATTTGTTGCAATCACTTATGCGCAAATACCCTTGGGAAAGCTATGAATCACATTTCTTTCTCCAGCTATGGGTCGAATAGCAGAACAGATTGTGTTCTATAGCCTTAGTTGGTAACCAGTCTATTGCTCAAAGAATTATGAACCTACTTTAGAAAAATCTTCGGCCTAGTCAGTCATGGATCAAGAAAGACATGATCGCCCAAGCATGAATAACATGCGGCACTCAAGTGAATAACCTGATATGCTACTGCTACAGGTATAGGCACAATATCTCTGTATAATTATATATTATAGTATCTATATACAATTATATATTATAGTATCTATGTATATTTATATATTATAGTATCTGTGTATAATTAAATATTATATGTATAGCAAGCCAACGAAGAAAAGAAGAAGAGAGGGAAAGAAGAAAAACTGACTTGGCAATATTATTATTATTATTATTATTATTATTATTTGTAGATAAGGAGGAGGAGAAACAGTAAAAAAATATTTATTGAGCTGACAAAGAAGGTGTAATTTATACACAAAAATATGTAAGTCAGTTTTTGTAGAGGAAGATATCCAACAAAGTTTATGTTAGACGAATATTTTTTGTTATAACGAAATCCTTGGTGAAAGTTCAAAGTTATTTGTAGACTGTTGTTTGTGTATAAGTGAGTTGTAGGTGTTTGATGTGAATGAAATATAGTACAAGAACTCTAGCTGAGGACAAAAATGACTGTCCGTGTGAGAAACCACAGATGAACTGATTGGATATAGAATTCAGATTATTTATATGGTCTTGAAGAGATCACAGCAGTCTTTTGGTATCCACTACCTAACCACTATTTCCACACAGATGTCAGTCAATGTCATTCCATCTTATGGCCGACCAACTGTTCTATTTTTGGCTCTGATGAAAAATGTTATGAAGTATGATGAGATTTGAATTTTATTTAAAACTAGCAGTATAGACTGGCGTTGCTCGGGTGTAATGAAAGCTTTAAAACTAATCCATGGTCCTGGAGCTCAGACTCTTTGGACGTTGGCACGAAAGACTATAAAGCAATAGTTGTTTCCAGTTAAAGCGAAACCGTAGACTGAAAGAAAAATGAATGGATGTAAGTCAAATTTTGATTTCCTGGTATCAATATCAAATAAGTTCTTTTCATTGTAAACTGAATTTTGAAGGCTAAATAAGTCCTCTGAGTAAATGGTATCATGTCTGAGACTAAGTACTACAATTATACCTACTTAGAGTCAAACCCGAAGCAAAAACTAAAATAAAAGGGCTGAAAAAAATACAGACATACAGGCAGATAAGCAGAGACACACACAAACATCTTGCCTTTTATATATATATATATATATTATCAATTTTTTGCACTATTGTAAGAACAGCAACCTTGAAACTTCTGAATATCGTTTCTTATGTCTTTTTCTATGCATGTATCAAATTTGATTAAAATCGGACCACTCCTTCTATAACCTGATTTTTTCAATTATCAATTTTCGATATTTATCGGGGGTACATCAACATAAAACCTAGCTAAGAACACTCGCAGACACTTATAGTACAACTGTGTAAATTTTCAAGAAAATCGGTTCAGCCATTTCGGTGTCTATAGGTAATGGACACACACACACACACACACACACACACACACACACAGACAAAGTTCCATTTATAAATAAGTTTAGATTTAGATGTAACATTACATATTTCCCAATAAAATGTTTATGGATTTTCCATGTTTCTCTATTATAAAAGAAACAATCCAAAAAGAATAAAACGCATCTAGGAAAGAAACCCTATTTCCAACATGATTAAATCCCCACATACATACCAGACAATATTTTCAAACATGTCAAAAAGATTCCACAATACAACACACATCATTTAAATCAAAATGTGTATTGGTTAGAAATTGACATCACCATGTGAAATATTTGACCAATCAGAAAAAATGAAAACACTTTTTTTCTCGAGCATCCTTTTGGGAAAAATTTCCAAGAAAACCCACAAATATTTACTTTCAGTAGCAGAAATGTTACTGTCTTCAAACCATTCAATAGAAAACAAGACTGCATAGTTTTTTCCTTTCCCTCAGTATGTGTGCCAAAAGAAACAGATCAGTTCCAACAATAACAGCAAGGAAGGTCAGTGAATCTTTGCTGACTATCAAAATATTTTCTCAACCTCAGCATTTTTCTGTGGGCTAACTACCCAAAGACTTGAACTCTAGTTAGATTATTTCTGCTCTCACACACACACACACACACATATATATATATATATATATTTAAAATTAATTTAGACAATTGTTCTATTTTTTAAATTTGACCAACAAGGTATATCTGTTTAATTTGCATCATTTTTTGAATTCATTAGAAGCAAAAGAAAAAGTACATAATTTTTACATAATATGAATCCTTCCACTTTGATGTCACTGTTGGAAAATCTTCTCACAGATGAAGAAAATGTAAGCAAAAAGAACAATTTTACTTAATGTCATGAAGAGACAATTGAAATTTCTAGGACACATAATGAGGAAAGAGGGCTTGGAAAACCTGATCCTCACAAGACAGATTGATGACAAGAGGGACAGAAGAAAACAGCACCTAACCTACCTAGCAAACTTGAGTTAATGGATGGTAGAACACAGTTTAAGAGCCATAAGAAAAAGAAAAAAATCTTAAGAACTACAAATGACAGGAAATTGTGGAGGGTGATGATCCCCAACATCCTGAATGAATATAACATGTAGAAGAATAATAAGGTGTTGCATATCCAGATCAAAATTGTTGATATACTGACTAAGGATTTTGTTTCAAAGATTCCAACCTACTTCTTTTACCAAAAATCTCACAAGCTGGAAAGCTAATTTTTTTTGGACTTTGGAACATTTGGAATAATTCTTTACTTCTAAAGGTTACATGCTAAGAAACAGTTAACATTTAAACAGTTTCATTCAATGCAATTTGTTACCTTAATTGTTTTCTCTGTTCATTTGTGAAACCTGTTTTGTTCCCAAATAACATTATAATTAAGAATACCAGTAATGGGTTTAAGTTAATCCAAGTCTCAAACTAAATTGTGTAATTGAATCACAGTAGTTGATTAAAAACAATGATTTCCAATAGAAATTCAGTTAATGATGGAGTCTTTTATTTGGTGATTCCTCATCTCAGGTAATGCAAGGTATAAGAAAGATTCTCACCAGGTATGCCTTACTTAATCTTAATCCATTTAATATGATTTTCGTGTTTTCTTCAACCTACCTTTTAGAGTCTGCTAGCATGCATTTTTTTGGAAATGAACTCTCAAATAAATTCTTAAACCCAGAATTTTTGGCTCTGAATTAAAAAAAACAAGCAATGATTTATCTAAGATTATTGCAATCAACTAAAAATAGCATTTATCAAGCATTATTTTCAATTTTGACTACTATTTATTTCATCTTAATTTTTTCATTGCTTCTCATACATAACTTTACTGAAACTCTCAATTTATAGTACTGAATAAATTAGACAAGAAACGAAGTATAAGCTCTTGATAAAATTTTAACTTTGTTATAAACGCATAGTGTAGGGTAGCATGAGAAAACAAACAAAACAAGTACCACCAGTTAGAGAACAAAAAAGAACACAAGAAATGTTAAGACAAAATTCCTTGTATTGCTAATACAGTGGATATAGGAGGAAGTCTCTTTGTAGGCAAGAGAAGTGACTTGGATGGAGGGGAGAATCAGTAGAGCCGGAAGTTGATGCATATGTTGAGTCAAGGTTACTGGTGGTGATGTTGACTGCTTTCCCATTTTCTGCACCTGTTCTTACAGTGTCATGTCATTCTTAAAAGCAGATTGACTCATCACTTTTTTTCATGATTTAACTATCGCCCGGTTCGCACTCCACCCACGTCTTTTGAACAGGTGAAGAGGTTCATCCATTGTTTCCTGTTTAGGATGTGGTTCCCGGCTTTCTTTGTTTTTTTTTCCAATCTTCTTTCACTTTTTTTTTCTTTTCTCTTTTTTTTTCTTTTGTTCTCAATTGGAGTAGATAGACTTAACTATCGCCCGGTTCACACTCCACCCACGTCTTTTGAACAGGTGAAGAGGCTCATCCCTTGTTTCCTGTTTAGGATGTGGTTTCCGGCTTTCTCTTTTCCAATCATTTTACTCTTAAGTAGCCCTATGCACATCAGTGGCGTCACCGCCTTGCTTGGGGTGATATGATTTAAAAAAAAAAAAATTGCTTTAGTAACAAATTTCATAATTGGCTCTTTTTATATTGTATTTTTGTTTAACAAAATTTGTCGGCTGGATGTGATGCTTGGAGCCCCTGCACTGAGAAGAACTTTTTTATTTTTGCTTTCTTAGCATTCACATTCATGTGACATATAGTGCGAAGAAAGATCTAATTTGAAGCAGAATATAACAAACTTGTCCGTCTTTTGCTTCAGGAAGACTATGATACAGCAGCTTAGGATTTTTATTACTAAGGGAACAATATTTCAGTCCTTGAAAATCGTACACTAATATTAAAAATAGAGTCTTATGAAAAAGAGAAATAAGTCTTGAATGCTATCACATGTTTCTCCTTCGTTCTGTATTCACTGGTATTTGCCAAAGTGAAATATAGAAAATATGGCAATATCTTGTGAAATGTATGCAATAAACAGAATTTCTCACTTGTCTTTATATCTTTATATATTTTAGTAAAAATTATAACAATTTTGAATGAAGAGCATGATTTGCTTTTTTAGGAATGTTAATCATGGTCATGGAGGTGCGTTGTGGTGCACTGGATATTAGCTCGGAATGAGAAATCGGGGGCCGAGTTCGAATTCCAGCCAAATTCATTGCATTAACTTACGCGCAAATATCCTTAGGAAAGGTATTAATCCGTCTATTCCTTCCAGTTATGGGTTAAATAACAGGACAAATTGGGTTCTATAGCCTTGGTTGGCAACCAGTCTACTGCAGAAAGCAATGGCAACCTACTGCATGATAATCTTCCACCCAGTCAGTCATGTCTCTTTCGAGACATGATCGCCCAAAGTGTGTATCACATATGGCCCTTAACTAACTGATTGTACTAAGAGCTGAGTCTTCTGAGAGTTTATTTAATCTATCATGGGCATGATAGATTTCAATTGGAGTAGATAGATCTATCTATCGCCCGGTTCACACTCCACCCACGTCTATTGAACAGGTTAAGAGGCTCATCCCTTGTTCCCTGTTTAGGATGTGTTTTTTGGCTTTTCTCTTTTCCAATCTTCTCACTTTGGTTTCTTTTTTTTTTTTTCAATTGGAGTGGATAGATCTATCTATCGCCCGGTTCACACTCCACCCACGTCTATTGAACAGGTTAAGAGGCTCATCCCTTGTTCCCTGTTTAGGATGTGTTTTTTGGCTTTTCTCTTTTCCAATCTTCTCACTTTGGTTTCTTTTTTTTTTTTTTCAATTGGAGTAGATAGATCTATCTATCGCCCGGTTCACACTCCACCCACGTCTATTGTACAGGTTAAGAGGCTCATCCCTTGTTCCCTGTTTAGGATGTGGTTTCCGGCTTTCTTTTTTCCAATTTTCTCATTTTGGTTTCTTTTTTCTTTTTCTTTCAATTGGAGTGGATAGATCTATCTATCGCCCGGTTCACACTCCACCCACGTCTATTGAATAGGTGTAGAGGCTCATCCCTTGTTCCCTGTTTAGGATGTGGTTTCCGGCTTTCTATTTTCCAATCTTTTCACTATTACGTAGCCCCCTGCACATCAGTGGAGGTACCGCCTTGCTCGGGGTAATACGATTAAAAAAAAAACAAATGATATTCTCTACTTAAAGTATTCTATAGTTTATTTCTTTTCCTTATAGAAATTCTTATGATTAGCCATTTAAAAATTTGTCTACATGAGATCCATCTTCAGGGTTCCTATTTTCTTCCTTAACTTGTAGTAACCTTTATAATTATTTTTTTTATTATAAACCCTCTTCTCTGTTTTGCCTGACATTTACACAAGCTTGTTTAGTAGATTAATATCTGCTTTCCTGTTTCTCTTGTCTTCAGTATACCCTGTGAGTGTCAAATTCTCCAAGCCCTCTTTATGTGGCCTCAAAGTTTCAACTGTCTCATTCTGATTCTAAGTATAAATGTCATTTTTGTTTCCATTTTCCTTAAAATTTCCTTGTTGCTTACATGCTCCATTCATAGTATCCTCATCAGCCTTCAACACAACTACATTTCTGTGGCCGCAAGTCTCTTCTGCATATGTACAGCATTCACTTCCATATACAATACTGACCATAATTATTAGGCCAACCCAGATTTTTTAAAAGAAATTATGTATTTCATACTATCTTTTAGTATTTATTGCCAAGTGGATAATTCTAAATGAAAATAGAATGGTTCTTTTGTTATTATTACTTTGCAAAATTTTACTAGGCAAATAGCGACAATTTACCCATCGCACCCTGTATATTTGCTATATATATATATATATACTACCAGCCATAATTATTAGGCCACCCCACTATTTTAAAAAAATGATGTATTTCATACTATCTTTTAGTATTTATTGCCAAGTGGATAATTCTAAATGAAAATAGAATGGTTCTTTTGTTATTATTACTTTGCAAAATTATACAAGGCTGCCAGGATGGGGAAGAGATCACAAAAACTGGACACCAGAACAGTTCATTTGCTGTATACATTATTGTGCAGTATTAAAAAAGAACCATTCTTATCCACTTAGCAATAAATAGTAAAAATAGTATGAAATATAGAATTAAAAAAAAAAACTAAGGTGGCTTAATAATTATGGCTGATAGTGTAGGAAAATCAATATTACATAATAGCTTAGTCTTTTTTTGTTTGTTTATAAGGAAATATTTCTATTTAAATTGCAATACTTTGCTTAGGTTTTGAAAGGCATTTTTTGCTCTTTCAATGACTTCATATTTTGGCATCATGTTTTCCATCCCCTGTTAAAACACAATCTAGATATTTAAATTTTTGCACTTGCTTGATTCTAATGTCCCCAATTCATACTTTGCATGGGTTATTCCTTTTTCTGAAATCCTTATATTTACAAAAATATTAAATAAAAACACTTGCAGAAAAACGCTAAAAATACTTTCTAATATCAAAACAATGAATATTTGTGAAAAGTTTTTGCTGATTATGTAGTCATTTTGCTGATTATGTAGTCATTTTTGCTGATTATGTAGTCATTTTGTAATGTAACTGAAATTTCAGATGTTATTCTTAAATAATATTAACTTCCTTTCCATAACATTTTAAGAAACTGAAACTGTAATATTATTGTTGATATTTATTTTGACTGAGTGTATTTTCCTCTTCTGTTTGTAATATGATTCACAGGCCAGAATTTCATGTATAGAGACACAATAAGCATTTCAAAAGAAGGTGAGTTGGACATATGCTCAGCAAACAAGGTTTTATCTTGGCAAGACACTGTTGTTTCAACTTGACTGATAAACATCACTCAATGTGGCATAGGTCAGGTTTGGGCATTTTAGCCCAAGTTGGACCAGCAGTGAAACATAATGTCCATCTGTGATTGCAAATTTCTCTTATCTTTGCCAAAGTAGTTTTTCAAGCATGGATGATGATGAGCCTGGTCTATCTGAAAATTACTGTGAAATTTCTTTGACAGTGGGAATGTTCTGAATGATAATAGCCGAAAGGGATTGTTTTGTATTTCTTTCTAGTTCTCTTTATTTTGATTACAGTGACAGAAATTGAGGAAGATTGGGATGCTGAAATATGAAGAATAATTTTCAGGGAGCCAGAGAATTAAATTCTAGAATAGTGGAAGATAATATGAGGAAGAGTTGAAAGGTTCTTGACACAAATGAGTTTTCAAAATTAGTATTTTGAAGTTTGTTTATTAAAATACTAATAGTGGGAAGTGGGTTCAGAACTTTTCAGTACCTATTTCATATTAATGTAGTTGACAGGAATTCAAATAATATTATTTTAATTTATACAAAACTTGATATCATTGATTATATAATTGATAAGAATTGAAAAAATTTTAAAACAGATACATTAAAAGAAAAAGCAATAATAGAAATTGCATTATATTATCATTAGGGATATATTTTGCATATTTGTTCAAGATTTGTTTAACTTAAAAATGTTTGGTGGGCTTTCTTTACTCATTTGTTTTTCTATTAGTGCAGTTCTTACCAGAATGATATCCTTTCATCATCGTCTTTATGATTTAAATAGAGAAAGAAAAGACTGGTATTATATTACGATGATTCAGATGGGGAGGTACTGTTAGCACAATGGTTATTGTCATGTAGAGGATGTGATGGGTAAATTGTCACCATTTTATATTTTTAATTTTTCACTTGTACATTGTTTTTAATTTTGTCAACTGCACAGTATAGTAGGGTCAGTTGAGCACAATCTGTAAGAAAAAAGAGCACCATGATGTAATTCACTCCACCAGAAATTTAGGAACAGCATGCTGTACTGCTTGACATTCACGTCGGAAGATCAATACAAACATTTCAGAGCATTTGGATGTCAATTTGATGAGAGCACAGAGGATTTGGAAAGAGTTGGATGAGTCTAATGGTGATTACGAAGGTATAGCAATTTGGAAAATTCACTCTGATCGTGTTTCCGGCTTTCTCTTTTCCCATCTTTTCACTCTTTTCTTTCATCTTTTTTTTTTCTCAATTGGAGTAGATAGACTAAACTATCGCCCGGTTCACACTCCACCCACGTCTATTGAACAGGTGTAGAGGCTCATCTCTTGTTCCATGTTTAGGATGTGGTTTCCGGCTTTCTCTTTTCCCATCTTTTCACTCTTTTCTTTCATTTTTTTTTCCTCAGTTAGAGTAGATAGACTAAATTATCGCCCGGTTCACACTCCACCCATGTCTATTGAACAGGTGTAGAGGCTCATCCCTTGTTCCCTGTTTAGGATGTGGTTCCCGGCTTTCTCTTTTCCAATCTTTTCATTCTTACATAGCCCCCTGTGCTTCAGTGGCATTACTGCCTTGCTTGGGGTGATATGATTAAAAAAAAACCAAAAAAAAACTCCCAAATTTGTTGGTGAGGCGACTCAGCACAGAGGCCTACATCATGGCTGTCAAACTATTTTTACAACCACATTCCTCCTTACATTTGGCTACCTAATTCCCAAGACAGCAACGCTCTATTATGTGTGGATGCAGTTGAGGGAGAGACCAACAAAACTCTGCAACACCAAAAATGAACTGAAGGCAAGAAATATGGCAGCATTCACTAACTTAATCAAGGAGACCATTCAGAAGAGTTGTAAGCAATTCTGATATTGTCTGGGGGCCTGGTTGAAGCCAATGACAATTTTACTGAATAGATTTACACTTTCGTATTTCAAGATAATTTTGTGTAATTTCAATAAATATATCTGTTAAAATGTGATATCAGAGTTATTTTCACTTTTGTGTAATTTAGACAATTTATCCATCATACCTTGTATTGTGAAATCGGTTAGCTGAGTTCAAATTCCAGCAAAGTCAGTTGTGTTCATTTCTGTAAAAATGTCTTCCTTTAGATTTGGGCTGAACAGATAGAATGATAATAAAGAAACAGGATCTGTGGAGAGTCATGATCGACAAAGTCCTGCAGTTATAAAGAAAAATACTGATGATGGTGAAAATGTTAGACCTGAATTATCATTCTTATTCTTATTAGTTTATGTTCACTGAGCTGATAACTCTTACTGGAAATTGAGTGACAGTAACTCTTTTCCTCATTCAGCCCTCTTCTTAGGATGCTAACTGATTTTATTAATATTGTTGTCTGAATAATTTTAACTCTTCCTTGAATTTCCAATTCTTCTATTATTTTTCAGAGATCATTGGTATTGTTCCAAGTGTTTTGGTTCTCTGGCAAAGTACAGATGCTTTTCACTCCCTTTCAATTTTATCCTCACGTCTGCTGTAATGGCTTCAGCCAATGTCTGACAGTTATTTCTTTGATTATGATGATGACTATAATATGGTCTTCTGACTTGGAACCAGTTATCCATTTGAATTTCAAATTTCCATAGAACTTTACTTTTTCCATTCTCTACAACAGATTCTGTTTTTTCCATAAATTATTGTTTTGTGTGAAAAAATTCTAATCCTTCGCACAATTCCCAGTGAATCACTGTTCCTACTCATTCATATCTAGCTTTGTATTTCTGAAGTAGACTTCTGTATTCTTATATTATATGATTGATAGTTTTCTTTCTATCTTCACTATTTGATATTCTGTGTCTTGTTTATCTTAATCTTAATATTATTTGTTCTAATATACTTGTTCTAATGTGCAATCAGGGATTTCATTGTTCTTTTCAGGTGTCCTTTGCACACAGACATGATCATGGCAGATCATCTGTCACACCCACTTAGCTACTTGCTTTTTCTCTATATAGTAGAAGAAATACTACCTTTGTCTATGGTATGTGAGTCTTTCTTACATTTTTGAAGAAATATAAGTTATATAATTTAACTAGGTCTGATACATTAAAGATTATTTGGGAAGCTTTACTGCAATATAAACTGAACAGTCTTGATCAAAAATGGTATTTCTACTCATAAGAAAAGAAGGAAATATTTATTGCATACTTTATTATAAATCACATTGAAAGTTTTATAAGTATTAATAAGAGTTAGTTTTTGTACATGAGCAAAAGTAATCTTCCATTATGCACTGAAAAAATAAATTTAAAATTATCTCTAAAAATAAAATATTTTCATTCAGGTTATACTATAATAAAGATTACTGTTTTTTATTTATCTACATTTTACCAATAGTATGGTGAAATACCAGGAAAAATTTAGTTTATTTTAATGTTTATTAATGCTAAGAATTTCTTACCATCATCTGAGAGACCCATCTCTCCCTTCTATTAGCAATGCTGATGTTGACTCTAGAAAAGTGACAAACATTTTCAGCTGGCAATACGTGGAAAGATCATATTAAATCCATTGCTAGGTCTGCTGCTAAGAAAGTTGGTTCACTGTGTTGTGCTCAACACTGTTTCTCTTCTGAATCTATATTACATTTCTATAAATTCATCCATACTTTGAATATTACTGCCACATATGATCCAATACGCCTGCTAAATATCTGGAAATCCTTGATAAAATCCAAGAATAATCAGCAACATTATTAGTTCTGACCTGGCTTCTTGGCATCAATCTCTTTCCCATCATCATAAATTACCTTCATTATGCCTTTTCTATAAATACCGTCATAATTATTCTTATGAACATTCCCCTTTCGTACCTCAACTTTATGAATTTAAGAGCAGTACTGGATTGGAATTGGCAAAAAGGTTTTATTATTTTACAGTCGAAATGGCTAGAAATGATTATAAGTTCTATGCTGACAGTTTTTTCTTTTCACTTGGGGAACTCATTTACAGCTTGTTTGCTTTCCACTGAACTTTGACCTTCAAAAATTTAAATGCAATGTCACTTGTTATTTACTGTCTTCTTGATTTTTCTTTTTTTATTGTTCGGACTCATTAAAAAATTTATTACTTCTTATGTTTTTTCACAGTCAGTAATGCCTTGTATCTTAGTGGCTTTATTGTCTTGCATGGGAGGAAATGATTAAAAAACACACATGCACAGACACACAGAGTATTAATTATTGTTGTAACTTTAGTCTCATTTTCAATTTTTGTATTTGTATATTAGTTCATGAAATTATCAAATAATTTTCATTTTCATACAATGATGCAGATAGATAGATAGATAGATAGATAGATAGATAGATATAAAAAGGAATACACTAAGATAGATACAGAAAAAACAACAAACTGAGATAGACAAAAAGAAAGATAGATAGATAGATAGATAGATAGATAGATAGATAACAGAAAGAGATAGATAGATAGATAGATAGATAGATAGATAGATAGATAGATAGATATGAACGGAAATAGATAGATAGATAGATAGATAGATAGATAGATAGATAGATAGATAGATAGATAATTAATGGAAAGAGATAGATAGATAGATAGATAGATAGATAGATAGATAGATAGATAGATAGATAGATAGATAGATAGATAGATAGATAGATAGATAGATAGATAGATAGATAGATAGATAATGAATGGAAAGAGATAGATAGATAGATAGATAGATAGATAGATAGATAGATAGATAATGAACGGAAAGAGATAGATAGATAGATAGATAGATAGATAGATAGATAGATAGATAGATAGATAATGTTGTAACCTCGTTGGTTATTGTTGTGACCTAAAAGATTACTGATGTATTATAGTATCACATAGTTGTATTGTCTTAGGTCTTGGTATATTATTTCAGTTACTCATGAATTTATAGTAATAGTTATTACTACAAGATGATATTCTGGTATCTTGCTAATGCAAGATAGTTATTCATGCATCTCATGAATAGTACTGTATTAAGTGGTTCTTCCTGGTAATACATAGTATTTTCTCATTGGAGTCCTCCTGAGGAATCTACTCAAGGACTAAATAGTAATATCACACTGTGAACACTGAACTCTGCTACTCGTTTGTAACTAGTATGACTGCTGCTGCTACTTGTAATCCAGTTGATTCACTCAGTTGATATATCATCTACCTCCGCAATAAGGTAGATGCTGCAGAAGGCCAATTAAGCCCTTTAAGCTCGGCCAAAAATATCCTGTAGACCCTGCTTAAGGCAGGGTTAGGCTTTTGTCTGTTCACCCCAGACAACACTCCAGCCTTGTCTGGGTCCCTCTACACACAAAGGCAGAGAGTCCAACAAAGTCAGACCAGCGATTTACTCGGTTGATCCACCCAGACTTCTGTCTGGTACTTAACACAGGTTATTTTCATGGTCACATGATCCCCAGTGGAATAATCCATTTTTATAGTTTTATTTGTTATCTGGCAATCAGTGTTCAACCACATGTGTTGGTATCAACACTTCATTCTACATGACACACTGAATATTCAGCATTTTTCTTTGCAAGGTTGGTTGGTTGGTAGTTTTGTTTTTATGGCATATCAACCTCAGCAGGTCATTTAATGCCAACTAAATTTAATTTATTTATTGCTGGTAATACCTTTTTCTTTTCAACAATTTATTGTCATTTTTATATAACTTTTGTGTCTAGTAATACTTTTTTCTTTTTCAAGTATCCAGATATATTGGGATTTGTTTTTTAAGGGCAGGGTTACCAAGTTCTACCCTTGTTATTTAACCCATAACTGGAGGTAAGGGATGGATTAATACCTTTCCCAAGGGTACCAGTGCTTAAGTGAATGCAGGGTATTCAAATGGAATTTGAACTCAGCACACCGATTTCTCTTTCCGAGCCGATATCCACTGCACCACAACGCACATCCGTCACTAAATGCTTACAGCACCTGGTATTCCCAAGTGGTCACCCATCTAAGTACTGACCAGACTCAACGTTGCTTAACTTCGATGATCGAGCATGAACCGGTGTATTCAACATGATATGATCGTAAGTAGGCACATCCATTACTAAACGCTTACAGCACCTGGTATTCCCAAGTGGTCACCCATCTAAGTACTGACCAGACTCAACGTTGCTTAACTTTGGTGATCGAGCGAGAACCGGTGTATTCAACATGATATGATCGTAAGTAGGCACATCCATCACTAAACGCTTACAGCACCTGGTATTCCCAAGTGGTCACCCATCTAAGTACTGACCAGCCTCAACGTTGCTTAACTTCAGTGATCAAGCAAGAACCGGTGTATTCAACATGATATGATCATAAGTAGGCACAGAGTTGTCTAAACAAATGAACACAGCAAACACCACTGAAAAATTACTTACTGGGTTTTGTTAGTTGTAAAATAGACTCTAAAATGTTTTAAAGATAAATTTGACTTTATTAAACTTTTATTTTAAATTCACCGACAGAAGACAAACTTGCAACCTCTGGAAGGGCGATGTCAATTTTGATGTTGGGTACAATATATGTATGCTAGTGGGTAGCAGATATACTGATAAAATTATCAATGTCTTCCTTTATCCTTTGATGTAGTAACACTCATCTGCATCTAAGATTTAGACCAGGTTTTCCCAACCTGGACAGTATTGCCTCCCAGTAAGTAATTTCACCTGTTGGGTGGGTGATGAGCAACAAAACAGAAAATGGTGGGGAATTAAAAATTTTAGTTAGTGGCATAGAAGTTTTAGTATTAAAAACGTATTTCAACATATATTACCCCCAAAATAGATTCAAAGGAGATATGAAAAGAACCTGTATAAAAAAGCAGGAGGCTCAATGCAAATAACTGGGTCAAATTCCTAGTTAAGTTATAAATATCACTGCAAACAATGACTATTTTGGTATTTTCTATAATTTTGAGAAAGGTCATTAACATTCAAATAGTTTTTCAAATAAAAATATTTTTCATATAAAAATCAGATAAGTGAAAACCAAGAACAGAAAAAAAAAAGTATTTGCTGAATTCTTATTAGTTGCTAGTAGTGTATATATTTTTTAAATTTTGTTAACATTTGCAATGTCAACTTTAACCTTAAAACTAACCCAGACCATAAAACTAAATTATATATATATATATATATATATATATATATATATATATATATATCTAAACTTATTTATAAATGGAACTTTATCTGCATGTGTGTGTATGTGTCTGTGTGTCCGTTACCTATAGACTCCGAAACGGCTGAACTGATTTTCTTGAAAATTTACACAGTTGTACTATCAGCATCTGTGAGTGTTCTTAGCTAAGTTTTGTGTTGAGGTACCCCTGATAAATATTGAAAATCGATAATCAAAAAAATCGGGTTATAGAAGGAGTATTCCGATTTTAATCAAATTTAATACACTCATAGACAAAGACATAAGAAACAATATTCACAAGTTTTAAGGTTGCAGTTCTTACAATAGTGCAGAAAATTTGATATCGACACCAGGAAATCAAAATTTGACTTACATCCATTCATTTTTCTTTCAGTCTACGGTTTCACTTTAACTGGAAACAACTATTACTTTTTAATCTTTCATGCCAACATCCAAAGAGTCTGAGCTCCAGAACCATGGATTAGTTTTAAAGCTTTCATTACACCCGATCAATGCCGGGCTATACTGCTAGTATATATATATAGTTTTCATTCTCATTAGTTATTTAATATGTAACCAAACAGTTGTTTGTTACCTCACATTTTTTACTACATCATAAATCAATTTATGAATCAGTAACAAACTTTTACCAAACAATTTTGTTATAATTTTGAATATTTACTTTAGAGATAGGTGGTGGAATGTTTTCCACGTGAAAGTGTATGATTTGTAAAAAAGGTTGGGACAGCTCACTTTGGACAGTGGTGTATGCTGTAGTAATTTTAATTGTGTGAAAGTGTTTACTCTAATATTGAACTATATATGTGATCATTTACTGTAATTCAAGTATATTTAATCCAGGTATCTTTAATCTTGAATGAGATTTAAAAAAAGATATTTTCAGTGTTTCAATTTTATTTTCTACCAGTGTATGTTGACATATTTTAATTTGAAAGAGAGAATGCAAATAACAGTATTAAAAGCTAAAACTTAAATGAAGAAATTTTTATATATAAACCATATCACATCCAACAACTTCAATAACAAAAATAGGTAACACATGTAAGCAGAAGAGAAAATAATAATATGATGAAAATGTTACCAATATACACTACCAAAATCAAAAGGTTTCGAAATAAATTCCCATAAATTCTAGAAAGAACTACAATAGTGAACGAGTCTAATTTGCATAAAACTATTTAAATAAAAAGATTTTGTGAAGGAGCAATTTCGGGCACTATTAAGCAGGTACACAAATTTAAATATGTGGGAAGTGTTCTAACAGAAGATGGAAAGTGCGACACAGAGACCCGAAGGCAAATTGGCATGGCAAAGGAAGCATTCCAGAAGTTGAGTAAAGTATTAAGAAACAGAACAATTTCACTAGAAACAAAGAGGAGAGTACTGGATTGCTATGTGATGTCGGTTCTTCAATATGGCAGTGAATGTTGGACAATATCTTTGAAGACAAAAAAAAAACTTGAAGCAGCTGAAATGTGGTTCTACAGAAGGATCCTGTGAATATCATGGATCAATGATGAGGTTTTGGAAATGATGGAAACGAAAAGGAAATTAATAATGAGCATCAGGAAGAGACAGCTAAAGTTCCTGGGAAATGCAATGAGGAAAGAGGGTTTGGAGAACCTGATACTAACAGGCCAGATAGAGAGAAAAAGAGGCAAGAGAATGTAGCAAATAACATATTTGAAGGACCTGATCAGGTGGATGATGAATCGAAGATTGCATGGTGTAACAGGAGAAAGTGTTCTAAGAGCCACCAGAGATTGGGAGATATGGAAAGCCATGATCGCCTACGTCCTGAAAGGACAGGGCACATAGAAGAAGAAGAAGAAGTCACTCAAAGGTTCTTGTTACACTCAGTATTAGCAGTTCAGTAACATGCAAGTTCAATCTCAAGAGACATTTTCCAATATTTAATGATGGACAAAAATGTCTAGAAGCAGTACTAAAAAAAATGTCTAGAAATGTCTAGAAAAAATGTCTAGAAGCAGTACTAAAAAATGTCTAGAAATGTCTAGAAAAAAATGTCTAGAAGCAGTACTAAAAAAATGTCTAGAAATGTCTAGAAAAAAATGTCTAGAAGCAGTACTAAAAAATGTCTAGAAATGTCTAGAAAAAAATGTCTAGAAGCAGTACTAAAAAAAATGTCTAGAAATGTCTAGAAAAAATGTCTAGAAGCAGTACTAAAAATGTCTAGAAATGTCTAGAAAAAAATGTCTAGAAGCAGTACTAAAAAAAATGTCTAGAAATGTCTAGAAAAAAATGTCTAGAAGCAGTACTAAAAAAAATGCCTTAAAAAATAGCCAATCCAGTAATCTATTAAATAACTCCCATTGCCATGCCAATCTTGTAAAAACAATTCAGTTGTATATGATTAGATCATCTTGGGTTGTAAAATAATGAAAATGTTAAGAAGACTTTCTACAAAGGAAGACATCTTATAAGATTTCAATGCAAAATAGCCATTTATTCAAGAAGGTCAAAAAATAAATCTGTTGCTTAAAAGAGAAAGAAATTGCCAGTCAAATTCTACCAACTAACATAAAAGGAAAGTTATGAGAAAGAGTGACTGGTTATAGGGAGTGTCAAGAAGTGGGTAAAAAATGGATGACTGTGGTCATAAAGTTAGGGATCAGTTTATATATTGATTGTAATGTAGAACTGATCCCCCAGTTTATATCCACATTATAATAGTATAGAATTATTTTTTTATAATCATATTGCCCAAAGCAAGGCATTTTACTGCCACTGTTTTGCAGGAGCTTACATAGGAGGAAAGTTATGAGAAAGAGTGACTGGTTATGGGGGGTGTCAGGAAGTGGGTAAGAGAAGGATGAAAATACTGATGAGAGTGGAGTGGACGGAGAAAGGATCATGAGAGGGTGGATTTTCTTAATATTATTGAATTGCTTAAATTGTTGAATAACGGCTTTTGTTTGAAAACAGAAGTGTCTATTTACTTTTCCATGTCACTGTAAATTAAAATAGTTCTATTTTAGCAATTTTTGCTCTGTTAGAAATTTTTCTCTGTCTTTTATTACCCAATGTAGATAATGATATACTGCTATAACTAATATGTTATTTCATAACAGCAATATTCAGTTGCGTTGAATGTTAATTATGATAACATTACCTTTTTTCATTCATGAATATGCTTAATTTCGAACACTTTTTCTTTTCTATTTGACTGATGCAGAGCATTCAAACGAAATTAAGATTACAGTCATTAGTGCTGTATTCAAATATACTTTCCTAGCCTCTTTAATTATTTCATAACATTTTTTGTTATTTGATAACAGCAACAACAACAACAATAATATATTAATTAATGTTATTAATGTTATTACTAAAAACAATAATATATTAATGTTATTAATGTTATTAATAATTCTTTTTTATTATTTAGAATGAAGTAAAAATGAATATTACAAATAATTTTCAAAAACTAGCCTGGAGAATTTAATGAAAAAAATTATTTTAAAATTGGACTGAATCTTTTTAAACATAAAATAACACATCAATAATATGTTTACTTCATCAAATAAAATGAAATAGCAGATATCAAGTTACAAGAAACAAAGAGAAGTTTAAGGAATATCTATTGACTAAAGTGAATCTGACACAAAGCCACAACATACAGAAACTCAGTAGGGGATTATGGAGCCACAGTGGAAACATACTAAATAAAGAGAGAATAGAATTTCGAGAGAGGAACAATCAAGAGACACATAATAAAGGGACACACTCACTGAGAGACAACAGAGCTATAATAGTAGGACATTCAATTGATGGACAATAGAACTATAATATGGGGACACACACATAGAAGTACAATGGTACCACAAGAGAGGGAAACCTAATAAGGAACAATTATAATAGTGGGATATTCAATTGATTTTTTTTTTTAATCATCTCACCCCAAGCAAGGCATTCCACTGCCACTATTGCGCATGGGGCTACATAGGGGAAGGTAAAGAGAAGGAGTGGTTAGACATTGGGAATGACAGGAGAAAGGTGACAGATGAGTAAGGATAGCGAGGATGAGGGTTGGGCAGATGGGAAGAGTGCTTGATAGAATGGGAGCAGGTTAGTGTGTTAGGAGGTGTCTATTGACCTTACATTTAAACTCCTGGAGATTGTAGCCGTCCAGGAAGCAATTGTTTGGAAGAGAATTCCACAGTCGGGAAGTGCGAGGAAAGAAACTGTTGGAGTAGAAGTTACAGCTGCATTTTATCGGTTCACTGTAAAAGGGTGGGATCTAGTTGCTAATCTAGTATCTCGTGCAAATTCGTATTTAGGGGGCACCAGTGATCTAAGTTCATTGGAGCAGAAGCCGTGAAAGTATTTATAGAAGAGACACAGGGAAGCCACGTCTTGCCGGTGGGAGAGAGACTGCAGGCAGTCTGCCAAGTTGGTATCGATCACATTACAGACCCTCCTGGACAATAGAACTATAATAGGGGGACACACATAGAAGTACAATGGTACCACAAGAGAGGGAAACCTAATAAGGAACAATTATAACAGCGGGACACTCAGGGTGACAATAGTGCCACAGGATTGGAACCATACTAGTAGGATACTCAATAGAGGGTCAAAAGAAGAACAAATGGGTATCAAACTCACTGCACTGGTTAACAAAACAATTTCTTCTATTTAAATATATGCAAAACTTCTTGATTTCAACTCACTTATTTACTTAACAATATTATATTTTTAACAACAATCTTTTCCTCACAGATTCATTTTCATATATCAATTATTTGAGAAAATTTCATATTTTGAATAAATATATATTAAAAACTATAAAATTTTGCATCTCAATTTATACTGGTTATATTGCTTGGACTGTTGTCCTCATCTTTACTGTCATATTCACAATGTTTTGTCTCTCATACACTCCAGCATTCTTCAGGTGATATATATTAGGTGATATTCTAGGCTATAAAAATCTCCTAAGCCGGTAAAGTGTAAATATCTATACAATATGAGAAGCAGTAATAAAGAGCAAAAAAAAGAAAAATAACAATAGCAATAATTGTAATATGAGCTCTGGTAAAAAAATTTCCTGAGACATTAAGTTTATAAATCTTAAGAATTAATCCACTCCAAATCTAAGGCATAGTGGATAAAAGTGTTGGCTGAAGTAATCCAGTAACTTGACCCAAAAAGTAGTGAGTTCAATACCTGGTCACAGAAGAGGTGAACAAAAACTTAAAAAGTTGAGAATTAACTGAAACTGAGATATCCGGAAAAAGCATCGCATGTGGAATTAGAACAATCTACCCAAAGAGATTATCCTAGTTCCATTCAGTTTGAAGTTCCTGCCAAAATCACCTGAAGAAGGCCAGATTGTACAATGGCTAAACATTGTGAATATGACAATAAAAGTGTAAACACCAATAAATATTGTAAATAGTTGCAATGCATCATCTCAGAAATATAAACAGATGTTGTTTTTCATCTCTATTTTATGATGTCACTATCACAAACACATGCACCAAAATAATCAAAGCTGTTTTAACTTTTATAAAAAAAAAGTATTTTATAGTCCTGTTACTTTGTATTTATAGTTTTCACAATGTTTTCATTCCAGTCAATTTTATGTTGATCTCTAACTAAATTTTAGGACAGCCCTCATATCATATGAAATCCACTAAGTAACCATGTTTGAGGGCTAATATGTTTGGTCATTGATCTCTGCTGATATTTGAGACTTCTCGAAAAAATTAATATTCATTCTAAGTTCTAGCATTTTAAATAGCAAACAGAAAAAAATGATTGATGATGTTATATTTCACACCCTTTAGAGTCTGACATTTTATTTTTCTTCTTTATTTTTGTTATTAGCAAACAAGATTAAGTGCACAATTTTGCCACTTTAGGTTTTTGCTGATAATGATCGCAATTTATTGCTGGAATATGCCAACCAGCTTGAACCACAGAAAGCAAGGAATTATTGCTATTATAATCACCATTCACATCAGCAATATGGCCATAATTCTTCTTACTGCTCCAAATGTTATTATCTTTAACATTTCTAGCAGATATAGATTTCTGTATTTTTCTCAGAATCACTATTTGTTTAATTTCACTCATAGGGAGCCATGATCAGATCTCAAATGTCACTTACCTATTCAATATTTTCTGGGTCTTTTGAATATGATCTTGAATATGATCATGATATTTTCAGTTTTTCAGTCAATTCTTGTTCATATATTTTCCTGAATTATTCAGAGAGTATACACAAAACTGAAAACAAAACATTACTGCAGCCACACAAAATAACCAATAAAACTTTGTTTCAAAGCAATAATAATACTAACACATCACTCAATAAATTCCGGGTCTAACTAAAACTTTTGACTTTATTCATCAACATAGTAACAATTTGATGACTTTTTTGTACAACGATTTGTTTTGACCTCAAAATATTCTTCAGTTTCTGATAGCACTTCTTCATTAGAACCAAACCTCTTTCCTTGGAGCATTTCTTTGGAGGTCTGCAAACAGCCAGTAGTCGCTGGGGGCCAGATCTGGAGAATAGGGTGGATGCGGAAGCAATTTGAAGTGCAATTCATGTAGTTTTGCCATCATTGCAATCAACTTGTGATATGATGTGTTGTCTTGGTGAAAAATCACTTATTCTTCTGCAGTTATGGCTGTATTTTTGGTAATTTCTTCCTTCAAATGCACCAATAATTCTATATAATATTTAGTATTGATAGCATTTCCTTTTTCAAAGTAATTGATGAACAAAATACCTTGCGCATCCCAAAAAACAGAGACCAAAACCTTGCCTACTGATGTTTGCCTATTTGGTCGCTTTGGATGTCTTTCACCTGCTGCTGTCCACTCAGCTGACTGCTGATTTGACTTTGTAGTGAAGTGGTAGATCCATGTTTCATCTACTGTCACATATTTATGCAAGAACTCTTTCTTGTTGCATTGAAACAGTTGCAAACAATAAGCTAAATTGTTGACGCGTTGTTGTTTTTGATCAACTGTGAACAAATGTGACACCCACTTTGAACACAGCTTTTCATTGACAAATGTTCATGCAAAATAGTGAATACACTGCCTTCTGATATGTTCAAATCCTCTGCTATCTCATGCAACATCAATTTATGATCAGCCAAAATAAGTTTGTGGATATTTGGTGTTTTCCAGGACAACTGCGGATTTTATGCAACCTGAGCATTCAGCAGGATTTGTGTCTGTATGACCATGTTTAAAATCCGCATACCACCTTGTAACCATTGTTTCCAATGAAGCAGAGTCTGAATAACACTTATCAAGCCATTTCTTTGCTTGAACACTATTTTTTTCCATCAGAAAGCAATGTTTTATCAACACGCAAAAATTCAGATTTTTCCATTGTTTTGAAAATTTGCAACAGTAGCTTCACTTAAATAACTAATTTGTAAACTAATAATCTGATTGGGCTCAAATTTTGTCATGTTCCATTTGAAGGTTAGTACTTCATAAGAAACATATGGATTTTTTATTAGTGGTGCTATCTATATGTCAGGCCTGGGACTTATTGAGTGATGTGTTAAAATTTAGTTTTAGTTTTTGAAATACAAAATGAGGATTATGTACTAGCATTTATAATTTGCTAGGAAAAAAATGATCATGTAGATCCATTTTTAGTACTAGAATTCACCATTACCAGGTTTGAGAAATATTCAGTGTAGATTGTTAATGAATGAAGTGTGTGATTTGAATGAAAGTGGAGGAGATTTTAGAAAGTGAAGATTGTAGGAATGAGATTGATTTTGGTCTTGAAGAATTTAAAATTGTAGTGTTTTGGTTTGTTTCACAAAGTAGTTTTTGAGAAAAAGCTGTCATATATGAATTTCCTTCTGACATTTGGCATACACAGAAAATAATGCTGTTTTAACTCCATGGAAGTGACATCATGTGTTCTATCTGTAAAGGTAGTAACTAGAAGTACTAAAAAATGAAGCTCATCTGAATATTTTCTATGGAAATAACAACAAAGGAGTAAGAGGCTTGCAACATTGCATTTGAAAGAAAGAAGCTGCAAAAAGGAGTATAAATCTCCACCCACAAGACTGTGTAAATGATTTCCAACTCCATCAAGCCTGGAAAGTGAGTCCTGCCAGAATTTGGGAGTCATAATTCATATACCATCAAAGATGAAGGAAAAACTTGAAGCAACTGAAAAGAGGTTCTACAGAAGGATGCTGCGAATATCATGGATCAAGCAGGTGAGCAATGATGAGGTCTTGGAAATGATGGAAATGAAAAGGAAATTAATACTGAGCATCAGGAAGAGACAGCTGAAGTTCCTGGGACATGCAATGAGGAAGGAGGGCCTGGAGAATCTGATACTAACAGGCCAGATAGTGGGAAAAAGAGACAGGGGAAAGCAACGGATAACATATTTGAAGGACTTAATCAGGTAGATGATGGAATGAGGGTTGACGGTGTAACAGGAGAAGACGTGCTAAGAGCCACCAGGGATAGGGAAACATGGAATGCCATGATCGCCTACGTCCTGAAGGGACAGGGCACATAGAAGAAGAATTTTGGTCTGATCTGACTCTTGTCAAGAAAAAAGATGGTAGAAAGTTTAGGGCACTCCTTGGTGTGATAGAATTAACCAACCATTCTTTTGGCATCTTTAGCAATTTGGTATAGACAAAATTCATAAGAGATCTTTAGTGAACCAGTAGAATGAAGCTTCATTAAGAGGGCAACTGCTCATTGTGACTGTAGAAGACTCAGGGTCTGAACAGTATTGATGAAATTTTGTAAGCTTAATTTTGGAGATATTGAAAGTTACAAACCGGTTATTTCCTGATTGAAGAACAGTGGCAAAGTTCTGATAATTTTGATTTGTCTTACGTTTATTCTTGAATATAGGCAACCATTAGATCTGCTTTACATTCATGATATTAATTCCTTTTTGATATTGCTCATCCAACACAAGGCCTAAGTGCTACTCAAGGTAGAGAATGACTGAATAGTGAGGTTGTAAGAGAGTACAGAGAGGGAGAATAGGTTGCATATTATAAAGATATATAGGATAGACAATGTCTGATCCTTAATTGAAGAGGTGATGAAGCATCCCCTCAGGAGTTCATTCTAGCTACTAGGTTCTGGTCATCGAAATTTTGGTGGTGCTCCCATAAACCATGGTATTGTCTGCATATATATTTACTTGCAATCTGAGAACATAGTGACGAAGATCATTAATACATAGCAGTAAAATGGTAGGACCAAGGTGAGATCTTTAGAGGATGCCTGTAGTGATGGGTGCCAGAGAATTGGCCATTGTTAATGACCTTCATAGACCTACCTGAAAGGAAGGACATCATAATTGAAAACTCATAAAACTCTACCAGAAATACTAGAGATGGAGAATTTGCTTATCATCTTCCTAATTCCTGGGTATGACCTTAAATTGCATCCGGCAGCAAAGCCTCTGACTGCGAGGTTGTGAGGAGCATGGAACCACCTTTTAATTGCTGTTGTTACCAGGTCTACCCTGACCTGGAGTGGTGGCACCTGTTAGGGTCCTAGATATGGGTAAATAGTTAACCCCCAAACTGTGGTTAAAACGCTATGAAAGTATTTAACAACAAAACCTTTTTTGAATGAAAAATGTTACTGACAAAACCTTTTGTGAATGAAAAATGTTGCCATTAAAATATTTATGAATGAAAAATGTTACCATGAAAACCTTTTATGAATGAAAAATGTTACATCAAAACCTTTTATGAATGAAAAATGATACCATGAAAACGTTTTTTGAATGAAAAATGTTACCATCAAAAACTTTTGTGAATGAAAAATGTTACCAACAAAACCTTTTTTGAATGAAAAATGTTACCATCAAAACCTTTTATGAATGAAAAATGTTACCATCAAAACCTTTTATGAATGAAAAATTGTTACCAACAAGACCTTTTTTGAATGAAAAATGTTACCATCAAAACCTTTTATGAATGAAAAATGTTACCGACAAAACCTTTTTTGAATGAAAAATGTTGCCATCAAAACCTTTTTTGAATGAAAAATGTTACCATCAAAACATTTTTTGAATGAAAAATGTTACCATCAAAACCTTTTATGAATGAGAAATGATACCATCAAAACCTTTTTTGAATGAAAAATATTACCATCAAAACCTTTTTGATGTTACCATGAAAACCTTTTTTGAATGAAAAATGTTGCCATCAAAATCTTTTATGAATGAAAAATGTTACCATGAAAACCTTTTATGAATGAAAAATGTTACCATCAAAACCTTTTATGAATGAAAAATGTTACCATCAAAACCTTTTTTGAATGAAAAATCTTACCAACAAAACCTTTTTTGAATGAAAAATGTTACCATCAAAACCTTTTATGAATGAAAAATGTTACCATCAAAACATTTTATGAATGAAAAATTGTTACCAACAAGACCTTTTTTGAATGAAAAATGTTACCATCAAAACCTTTTATGAATGAAAAATGTTACCGACAAAACCTTTTTTGAATGAAAAATGTTGCCATCAAAACCTTTTATGAATGAAAAATGTTACCATGAAAACCTTTTTTGAATGAAAAATGTTACCATCAAAACCTTTTATGAATGAAAAATGTCACCATCAAAACATTTTATGAATGAAAAATTGTTACCAACAAGACCTTTTTTGAATGAAAAATGTTACCATGAAAACCTTTTATGAATGAAAAATGTTACCGACAAAACCTTTTTTGAATGAAAAATGTTGCCATCAAAACCTTTTATGAATGAAAAATGTTACCAGCAAAACCTTTTTTGATTGAAAAATGTTACCATGAAAACCTTTTCTGAATGAAAAATGTTACCATGAAAACCTTTTTTGAATGAAAAATATTACCATCAAAACCTTTTTTGAAGGAAAAATATTACCATCAAAACCTTTTTTGAATGAAAAATGTTACCAACAAATCCTTTTGTGAATGAAAAATGTTGCCATCAAAACCTTTTTTGAATGAAAAATGTTGCCATCAAAACCTTTTATGAATGAAAAATGTTACCATCAAAACCTTTTTTGAATGAAAAATGTTGCCATCAAAACCTTTTATGAATGAAAAATGTTACCATCAAAACCTTTTATGAATGAAAAATATTACCATGAAAATCTTTGATGAATGAAAAATGTTACCATGAAAACCTTTTTTGAATGAAAAATGTTACCATCAAAACCATTTTTTCATTGAAAAATGTTACCAACAAAACATCTTTTGAATGAAAAATGTTGCCATCAAAATCTGTTATGAATGAAAAATGTTACCAACAAAACCTTTTTTGAATGAAAAATGTTACCATCAAAACCTTTTATGAATGAAAAATGTTACCATCAAAACATTTTATGAATGAAAAATTGTAACCCACAAGACCATTTTTGAATGAAAAATGTTACCATCAAAACCTTTTATGAATGAAAAATGTTACCGACAAAACCTTTTTTGAATGAAAAATGTTGTCATCAAAACCTTTTATGAATGAAAAATGTTACCATCAAAACCTTTTTTGAATGAAAAATGTTACCATCAAAACCTTTTATGAATGAAAAATGTTACCATCAAAACCTTTTTTGAATGAAAAATCTTACCAACAAAACCTTTTTTGAATGAAAAATGTTACCATCAAAACCTTTTATGAATGAAAAATGTTACCATCAAAACATTTTATGAATGAAAAATTGTTACCAACAAGACCTTTTTTGAATGAAAAATGTTACCATCAAAACCTTTTATGAATGTAAAATGCTACCGACACAACCTTTTTTGAATGAAAAATGTTACCATCAAAACCTTTTATGAATGAAAAATGTTACCATCAAAACCTTTTTTGAATGAAAAATGTTACCATCAAAACCTTCTATGAATGAAAAATGTTACCATCAAAACATTTTACGAATGAAAAATTGTTACCAACAAGACCTTTTTTGAATGAAAAATGTTACCATCAAAACCTTTTATGAATGAAAAATGTTACGGACAAAACCTTTTATGAATGAAAAATGTTGCCATCAAAACCTTTTATGAATGAAAAATTTTACCAGCAACACATTTTTTGAATGAAAAATATTACCATGAAAACCTTTTCTGAATGAAAAATGTTACCATCAAAACCTTTTTTGAATGAAAAATATTACCATCAAAACCTTTTATGAATGAAAAATGTTACCATCAAAACCATTTATTCATTGAAAAATGTTACCAACAAAACCTTTTTTGAATGAAAAATATTACCATCAAAACCTTTTTTGATTTTACCGACAAAACCTTTTTTGAATGAAAAATGTTGCCATGAAAACCTTTTATGAATGAAAAATGTTACCATGAAAACCTTTTATGAATGAAAAATGTTACCATCAAAACCTTTTCTGAATGAAAAATGATACCATCAAAACGTTTTTTGAATGAAAAATGTTACCATCAAAACCTTTTATGAATGAAAAATGTTACCGACAAAACCATTTTTGAATGAAAAATGTTGCCATCAAAACCTTTTATGAATGTAAAATGTTACCATCAAAACCTTTTTTGAATGAAAAATGTTACCATAAAAGCCTTTTATGAATGAAAAATGTTACCATCAAAACCTTTTTTGAATGAAAAATATTACCATCAAAACCTTTTTTGATGCTACCGACAAAACCTTTTTTGAATGATATATGTTGCCATCAAAATCTTTTATGAATGAAAAATGTTACCATGAAAACCTTTTATGAATGAAAAATGTTACCATCAAAACCTTTTATGAATGAAAAGTGATACCATCAAAACGTTTTTTGAATGAAAAATGTTACCATCAAAACCTTTTTTGAATGAAAAATGTTACCAACAAAACCTTTTTTGAATGAAAAATGTTACCATCAAAACCTTTATGAATGAAAAATGTTACCATCAAAACATTTTATGAATGAAAAATTGTTAGCAACAAGACCTTTTTTGAATGAAAAATTGTTACCATGAAAACCTTTTATGAATGAAAAATGTTACCGACAAAACCTTTTTTGAATGAAAATTGTTGCCATCAAAACCTTTTATGAATGAAAAATGTTACCATCAAAACCTTTTTTGAATGAAAAATGTTACCATGAAAACCTTTTTTGAATGAAAAATGTTACCATTAAAACCTTTTTTGAATGAAAAATATTACCATCAAAACCTTTTTTGAATGAAAAATGTTACCAACAAATCCTTTTTTGAATGAAAAATGTTACCATGAAAACCTTTTATGAATGAAAAATGTTACCATCAAAACCTTTTTTGAATGAAAAATATTACCATCAAAACCTTTTATGAATGAAAAATGTTACCATCAAAACCTATTATGAATGAAAAATGTTACCATGAAAATCTTTTATGAATGAAAAATGTTACCATGAAAACCTTTTTTGAATGAAAAATGTTACCAACAAAACCTTTTTTGAATGAAAAATGTTACCAACAAAACCTTTTTTGAATGAAGAATGTTACCATCAAAACCATTTTTGAATGAAAAATGTTGCCATCAAAACCTTTTATGAATGAAAAATGTTACCATCAAAACCTTTTATGAATGAAAAATGTTACCATCAAAACCTTTTATGAATGAAAAATGTTACCATCAAAACCTTTTATGAATGAAAAATGTTACCATCAAAACATTTTATGAAAGAAAAATGTTACCAACAAGACCTTTTTGAATGAAAAATATTACCATCAAAACCTTTTATGAATGAAAAATGTTACCATCAAAACCTTTTATGAATGAAAAATGTTACCATCAAAACATTTTATAAATGAAAGAAAAATTTTTGTTAAAAACCAACAAGAACCTTTTTGAATGAAAAATGTTACCATCAAAACCTTTTATGAATGAAAAATGTTACCAACAAAACCTTTTTTGAATGAAAAATGTTACCATCAAAACCTTTTTTGAATGAAAAATGTTACCATCTAAACCTTTTTTGAATGAAAAATGTTACCATGAAAACCTTTTTTGAATGAAAAATGTTACCATGAAAACCTTTTATGAATGAAAAATGTTACCAACAAAACATTTTTTGAATGAAAAATGTTACCATCGAAACCTTTTATGAATGAAAAATGTTACCAACAAAACTTTTTTTGAATGAAAAATAGCTGTGATTTAAAATAAAAATATGCTTCCAAACAATCCCCCAACAAAAATATAAGCAAACAAAAACAATAAAAAAAATAAACTCAATAAACCAAATCAAAATGTTTTTCAGCATTAAATGACCTAGTGAAGGTTGATATGCTGGTTGAATGAACCAACCAACCAACCAACCAACCAACCAACCAACCAACCAACCAACCAACCTAATTCATACTTGGATGTGAGTTGTGGTGCAGTGGATATTAATTTGGAACAACAAATTGGGGTACTGAGTTCAAATTTCACTTGAATTCCTTGCATTCACTTACGCACAAGTACCCTTGGGAAAGGTATTAATCTGTCTCTTTCCTCCAGTTATTGATTAAATAATAAGTCAGTTTGGGTTCTATAGCCTTGACTTTTAACCAGTCTACTGCAGAAAGCAATGGCAGGATAATCTTCTGCCCATTTAGTCATGTTTCTTTCGAGAGATGATTGCTCAAGTGTGTATCACATATGGCACTTAACTGATGGACTGAATATAATAGTTGAAAACATGATTTAAAGTGGGGGATCAGCTTTATATTGTTATGAAGTAATAAACTGAACCCCTCTGATTAGTACTTAATAATATAATACATCACTTCCCCCTCTAGCTATGAGTCAAATAACAGGACAGATTGGGTTCTATACCCTTGGCTTGCAACCAGTCTACCACAGAAAGCAATGGCAACCTACTGCAGGATAATCTTCTGCCCAGTCAGTCATGTCTGGAAAGAGTCATGATCACCCAAGCGTGTATCACGTATAGCACTTAACTGACTGAATTCACACTTTGTCAAAGACCTAAGGTTCTTAAGAACTAATACAGAAAATTTATCTTGAACAGTAGCTATCATAGGGTCAAGGCTTTCAAATCTGGAAATTTTCTGAGCTGTGACAGAGATATTGTAATGTTTATATTTTATGTGGGGATGGAAGTCAGGTATAGGATGGCTCTTCTCATTTAGAGTAGAGTAAGAGACAAAGTTCATTACAAAAAGCTTTGCCTTATCTTTGTGTGCGGGATAGCCGCAGTCGCGCGGACTCGTGTCGGACAGCCAGGCTAGGCTTGGGTTTGTGTCTCAGACGATATGAACATGATGGCGCTAAGTGCCAATGGGATTGGGCTACAATTGGAGTAGATAGACTAAACTATCGCCCGGTTCACACTCCACCCACGTCTATTGAACAGGTGAAGAGGCTCATCACTTGTTCCTTGTTTAGGATGTGGTTTCCGGCTTTCTCTTTTCCAATCTTTTAATTCCTACGTAGCCCCCTGCACTTCAGTGGCGTTACCGCCTTGCTCGGGGTGATATGATTAAAAAAAAAAATCTGATGGTAACCTTGGGACCATTTTTGATGGATGGTAGTGGCAGTTTGTCTCTGTTGAGACTCTTTTTTTATATTTTCTAGAACTCACAGGAGCTAAGTTTTTATTTACAACTTTGGCTTAGACTGCCTTTTAGGATTTCCAAGATACTCTTGCACTGATTTTGAGCAGCTCCGAAAGCAGTAAGGTTTCTGTTACGCTGCTCCTTCTTATAGAGATAGTAGTAATGGTTATGGTGAATTATGACCGCAGCACATTTGAGTATATAACCAGGACTGACTTTTTCACTTTTTTAGGTAATTATTTGAGACAGAAGAAATTTTCCATGCCTGAAAGATTCCATTTGGAAATGAGGAAGGATGTTTTAGTAGCTCTCTTTCTAAAGAATGCTTAGAGAGGAGTTCCAGTTCCAGTGATGTAAGATGTAAAGTCGCTCTAGTCAGCATTAATGTAGCAATAGTTTGGACTATGGAATGGAACATTGAAGAACATTTTGGTTTAGCATCAAGTTTGATATTGACCAGAAACTGGTGTGTGTGGGGGGGGGGCGTGTGTGTGCGTGTTTGCACATATGTTTGTGTGTGTTTTTGCGCATGTGTGTGTGAGTGTGTTTGTGCATGTGTGTGCATGTTTGTGCAGGTGTGTGCATGTTTGCACATGTGTGTATGCATGCATGTTTGCACATGTGTGTGTTTGTGCGTGTGTATGCATGTTTGCACATGTGTGTACATGTGTGTGTGCGCATGTTTGAACATTGCGTGTTTGTGTGTGCATGTTTGTGCATGTGTGTGTGCATGTTTGTGCATGTTTGTGCATGTGTGTGTGCGTGTGTGTGCGTGTCTGCACATGTGTGTGTGTTTGTGCATGTTTGCGCATGTGTGTGTGTGCGCGTGTTTGCACATTTGTGTGTGTTTGTGTGTGTGTGTTTGTGTGCACCCACACATGCCTTTGGATTGTCAGGAGGTGAGAAACAAATGATAAACAATAAAAATTTCTTAAAGACACAACCAGAAAATTTGGAATAAAAAAGCTGAAAATATTAAGAGAATTAATGAAAGAAAAAGTTATTGAAAAATCGTTTAAAGTTTGTTTTTAATCAATTAAACAACAATTAAAAATCTCTGCTGTAAAAATCATTTAAGAGATGAAGAAGAATGTGTTGATAGAACAATTATTGTCAAAACCAGGTTATATACACTGACAATGTTTTTTTTAAATTACCTTTTTATATAAAAAATACCCGACCTAAATATAACTGCTCAAAACCAGACATACAAATTTTGTAGATAAAATGAATAACCATTCAGCTCAATATGCAAGACTGCACTTAGTTCATTATTTTTAGAACTGGCTCAATTTAATTATATTCTTCAAAATAGATTATAGAAGAAAACTACAACAGTTTATTATGTTAACATGTGTAGAAAATAAATGTATGTCAAAAGGCTAGAGTCTTATCTGTATTTATTTTTGCTTATCTAGTCCAATTCTAAAAGTTGCAAACATGGTGAGAATCATAAAATAAGCATTGTGTCTTGAATAATAAGTATTTCACCTAGGAGAGTTCAAACTTATACAGATTGTTATATCTAGATAAGAACCGATAATAACTTGTTTGCTGTTCTATTTTTTTCTAATTCTCGTTCAAGAAAATATATCAACAGTATGTAAGCTTTCAACAAGATAAAAAGACATTACACAGTAGACTCTCTGTTGTTTCGTAAAGGTGAATGATACACAGAGAAGAACGAGTGTTTAATATATTTTTTCAGCACAGCATCCGGTGCTAATGGATATATACAAAAATACAGAAGAATAAATTAACAAGACTAAACTCATGAGTAAAAGAGAGAAAGGTCTAAATGGTGACGAGCTGACAAAATAAAACGGTCCGAATATTAATCTGCTTGTCACAACTTATTAAAAACCATCCTTTAAATACACTGGTGCCCCCTAAATACGAATTTGCACGAGATACTAGATTAGCAACTAGATCCCACCCTTTTACAGTGAAACCGATAAAATGCAGCCGTAACTACTACTCCAACAGTTTCTTTCCTTGCACTTCCCGACTGTGGAATTCTCTTCCAAACGATTGCTTCCCCGACGGCTACAATCTCCAGGAGTTTAAATGTAAGGTCAATACACACCTCCTAACACACTAACCTGCTGCCATTCTATCAAACTCTTCCCATCTGCCCAACCCTCATCCTCGCTATCCTTACTCATCTGTCACCTTCCTCCTGTCATTCCCTATGTCTAACCACTCCTTCTCTTTACCTTCCCCTATGTAGCCCCATGCGCAATAGTGGCAGTGGAATGCCTTGCTTGGGGTGAGATGATTAAAAAAAAAAAAAAATACATACTCATAGATTCTTTCAGGCTATGAGCTAGTTTATTGTTTAGAGTGCTGAAGAAGCTACTCTAAAACATCTCTTCTTTGAAATTTTATGTCCCCTGGATGACATATTTCTGTCTTTTAGGGTCTATTTTCATAGTACCTGTTGGTATTCCTTTTTGCTTACTTGAGTGATTTTACTGTACTATTTGAGGTGTAGGTACATTAAACATATCATAAATCTCTGTCATTAATCTGCATTAATCTGCATTAATCTGCATCTTCCCTATATCTTTTTTTAAACGTCTCTTAATAACCCATTTTGGATCTTTTATCAGAAGTACATTTTGCCAATTCTTTTATCAATGATTCCTTCTTCCCACATTCAGTCAGTTAAGTGCCATACGTGAAACATGCTTGGGTGATCATGTCTCAAAAGAGACATGACTGACTGGGCAGAAGATTATCCTGCAGTAGGTTGCCATTGCTTTCTGTGGTAGACTGGTTGCCAACCAAGGCTATAGAACACAACCTGTCCTGTTATTTTCTGCAGTAGACTGGTTGCTGACCAAGGCTATAGAACCCAAACTGTCCTGTTATTTAACCCATAACTGGAAGGAATAGATGGATTAATACCTTTCCCAAGGGTATTTGCGCATAAGTGACTGCAATGACTTCAGCTGGAATTCGAACTCGGTGCCCTGATTTCTTGTTCCGAGCTGATATCCAATGCACCACAACGCACATCCGCTCTTCCCACATTGCTTTTCCCAATTTATAATTTTTAAAATAATTTTTTTTTTCCAGGGTTTAAGTGTTTACAATTAGTATTTCTTCTTTCATCCATTTTCTTTTCTGTAGGTCTTAGTTTATGAAATACTAAATGAATTTTCCTTGCAAGCATGAGTTTGGCTAGAGCCATTTCTAAACTTGCATTTACATTAGGTGTTATGCAATATATGGACAAAAATGTTTGCTCTCTTACGTGTTTGCGCAGATGTTCCGGTTGAAAAATAAAAATTAATCGAATATTAAATTTCCATGTCGCAAGCCTACACAAATTTTATTTATCAGCCAATGGGAAGCTCAGACTCAAATACAAGTGTGAAATCCCAAACGAGCTGCTGTGATCCAAAAAAATAGATATAAAAAGCCGAGACAGAAAGCACCCAGCAGACAGACCGACGGTGACAGACAAGAGTAATTAATATCTCCCTTGACCAAGTCAAGTGGCTACTATGCTCATCCCTCCACCTCTCCTTCCTTCTTCCCTGTCTCAAAACTACTTAATGACCTAAGGAGCGACTACTTCCATGCTCCCCACATTCCTAAGCCTTAAATCTCTTTCAGTTTATTATTTGCCATGAACATTTTAATCTCCATTGGACTTATATTCAAGTATTACTGCAATTGTAAAAACATTAATTGATATGTGTATATATAAAAATGTTAATTTTCTACTCAAATTGCTTTTCTTGATTTCATAATCATTTTATGACTTATAGTGGGCAAGAGTAATTAATATATAATTATATGGGCTATCTACCACAAGGTCAAATTCCATTAACCTGCAACAGTATACAATTACCCTTCATTAGAACGAACTCCTACTACAACAGGAAAAGAATAGATAAGCAACCCACTATAATGACTCGACTAGTTGGTGTTTTACATTTAAAAACTTCTGGCCACTTGGTGAAGCTGTTGACAACAATAAAGTGATAAGTCCCCTTTACTGGACCAGCATAGTCAATGTGTAGTCTTAACCATGGTTTATCCACCTTTGGCCAGGGACTGGATTTCACAGGTGGCCCCTTTTCTGCCAATGCACAGGTTTTGATAGATTTTACAAAATTTTCAATTTCTTTGTCCATGCTATACCAATATGAGAGCTTTCATTCTTGATATTCCTGGATGTCTGGTATGAAAATCTCTTAAGATTTTCCTTGTTAAAACTGCTGGTATTACCAAACAATCTCCATATAACAATATACCATTGCGTATAGCAAAAATATCATCCCCTTTATTCTTCTTTTGGTCCATTACCTCATTCTTTTTCTCTGTCATGAATTTATCAAATTTTGCTTTGGACCTTATTTCTTCCAATGTGACTGGTATGTCTTTTACTGTCTTATACAGAATGTTTTCAATATCCATTTCAGAACTCGGTGAGGCACTAACTGTCTCCTCTAATAGTTCTTTTATTTTTTAAATTTACTTTGACAAAACATCATCATTACTCTTTTCTTAGATGGTAAAAACTCCACTTTGAAAGAGTAATTTAACAAGATGGTTCCCATCTTTGCAGGCAATTAGCTGTATGTGCAGGAATTTCTTTTGGAGCTGAATATAGACAGTAGTGGGCAGTGGCCAGTTTGGAGGGTGAAATATCTTCCGTACATATATTTGTAAAATTTCTTAACAGAAAATATCAGACCTATTTCTTTGTTTTCAATTTGTGAAAAATTAGTTTCTGCTGGAAGCAAAGTTCTAGAAACATGATGTACAGCCTTTAATTGACCATCTTTTTTTTGTATTAGAGTACAGTCCCTAAACTCAGATTACTAGCATTGCTTTTAACATAAATCTCTTTATTAGGGTTGAGCACAACAAATAATGGTGGTATGTATCAACAAATAAAGGAACTAACAGGACAAAAAGCCTGCTCAGTAACAAGATGTATGAAATCAAAGGACGGTACACTCATACTAGAAAAAGAAAAAATACTTCAGAGATGGGATGAGCATATTGCTGATCTCTTCCACGACAAGAGAATGCAACCAACAATACACTAAAATATGGATGGACCAGAAATATTAAAAACTGAAGTGAAATCAAATTGAACAGAAATAAAGCAAAAGGACCTGATGGGATTGTAATAGAGATGTTGATGCCCTTAGAAGTCTTTGACAAAGACAGGCTCACAGAAATAACAAACAAAATCTATAACAGAGGCAATATCCCAAAGGACCAAAGAAAATCAATTTTCATAGCACTACCTAAGAAGCCAGGTGCAAAGGAATGTGAACTCCACTGAACAATCAGCTTAATGAGCCACATAATAAAACTGGATTCTGATGTACAGCAGAATTGGCCCACAGATAGGACAAGAACAGTGTGGCTTTGTTAAAGGAATACCATATTTATGCTCAGAGTGCAATCTGAAAGAGCAATAGAAATGCAAAAGGACCTCTATCTGTGCTTTATAGACTACGCAAACGCATTTGACAAAGTACAGTACAAAGACTTGATAGAGATGCTCAACAACCTCGACATTATTGGAAAAGAATTGAGCATAATCAAGAATATAATATAATTATATGGTTATGTCAATTTTACATTGCGACATGGAAATTTCTATGTTTCGAGATTAATTCTCATCATCAGGCAATGTTGGTGTTGTTGTGCAGATGATTTTAATCAAGAATATATATTGGCAGCAAACCACATGCATATGAATAGGAAGTGAATTTAGCAGGTATACAAAAATAGAGAGGAACATAAGACAAGTATGTGTTTTCTCACCAGATCTATTCAACTTATACAGTGAATCAATTCTGAGAGAAATAAAACCCTTGCTAGGATTCATCATTGGCAGCCACAATCTCAAAAATGTAGGATATACAGATGATACAGTGCTGAGAGCAGACATGGAAAGGAGAATGCAGGACCTCCTATCAAAGATAACAAAACAAAAGGAAAAGAAAAGAAAGGACTTCGAGCTAACATAATGTATGGTCATCAGCAAAAAAGAAGACCCTAAGTACTGAAAGACAGGAAAATCTCATTGGAAACAAAGAAGAGAGTGATGGTTTGCTATGGGATATCTATCCTTCTGTATGGCAGTGAATGTTGGATGATCTCCTCAAGGATGAAGGAGAGGCTTGAAAGCACAGGAAAGTGGTTTTACACAAGGATGCTGAGGATATCATGGACTGAGCACATGACTAACAACAAAGTGTTGGAGAGAATGGAAATGAAGAGAAAAGTCATACTTAACATAAGAAACAAATGAGGTTTCTGGGACAGGTAATGAGGAAAGAGAACATGGAGAATTTAATACTCACAGGATGGATAGAGAGAAAGGGAGACAGGGAAAAGCAGTATGAAACCTACTTGATAGGCCTAAGCAAATGGATAGCAGAGCAGTGTTTGGGAGAGATACTAAGAGGAAGAATTTTGAGAACAACAAGAGACAGAACCAAGCGGAAGTCCATGATTACCTACATCCTGAAGTGACATGGCACATGAAAAAGAAGAAATGTTTAAGAGTTAAGTTCAACATTAATGCTGTTTTGAAGTTATTGAAAGCCTTTTGACAATCAATCAACCAATTTCCCTTTACATCTTTTTTAAGGAGTTTGTTTAATGGTGCTCTTAATGTGTGCATATTTGGAATGTAATTGTTATAATAATTTGCTAAACCTAAAAATGATTGTAGGGACTGCTGTAGCCTAGTTAGAGGCAAGAAATAAAGACACAAAGATGGAAGAGAGCAAACATATATATTAACAAAAAAAAAGTAGCACAAACAGTTACAACATGAGAAGATCACCAGTGTGACTCTATCAGTCTGGCTGTTAGAGCTTTCTGCTAGAATAGACCTCTATCTGCTCAGCACAAAGCAGAAACTGCTGCTTATTTATAGTTTGGAAGAGCAGAGAGAGGTCTATTCCAGCAGATAGCTCTGACGGCCAGACCATTACAATCACACTGGTGATCTTTTCATGTTATATTTGTTTGTACTACTGTTTCTTAGTTAATATATTTGTTTACTCTCTTTCATCTTTTTGTCTTTATTTCTGGTCCACAACAAGGCCACAACAAGGCCACAGGCAAATTAACATAACACCCCCTTCTAAGTATCTTCTAAGAAAAATATTTAGACTCCACAGGAGTCTAAATATTTTTCCTCTTTGGATTACTGTCTGTCATTTTCCTTTTTCTTTTTAAATGGCACTGTTTAGGGGCCACTTGTAGTATTAGCATGTCAAAAGTATTGTAAATGGCATCCATTACTTTTTTCTCTTCAGGAGGATCACTGTCAGCATTGTCTGACAGGTGTTTTCTAATTTAATTTAAATGTCTTTTGTGAGTAAACTGAGTAGATCATCTTTTGTGAGTAAATTAAGTAGATCATATTTTCCATTCTTTTCTTACTTGTACCCATTTCCCAGAAAGAAATGAATGAAGCAACACATAGCATGCTCTAAATTCAGCGCTAAAGACTACTAGCGACTCTGTAAAAGAGTACTTAACAAGAGCAAGTCCACAATATCCCCGCTCTAATCAACAAATTTGAGGTCCTCACCTCCCCAGCAGATAAGGCTGAATACTTTGCCCGCAGATTCTCGAACAATTCGAGTCTGGACTCATCTGGAGTTTTTACACCCGACTTCTCACCTAGAACCGAGGCACAACTGAATGATGTCCACATTACACCTTCGCTCGTCTCTAAAATAATCTTAAAACTTGACCCTCACAAAGCGAGCTGTGGTGACGGAATCCCAACCATAGTCTTAAAGAAATGTGCCCCTGAACTCTCCTCTGTCCTTTCTAAGCTCTACAACCTCTGCCTATCTGCTTCCTGCTTTCCTGCCTGTTGGAAATCTTCTTCTGAAGTTCCTATATTTAAAAACACTGGAGAAACCTCTGACCCTGCAAATTACCGCCCTATCAGCCTTCTTCCGATCTTTGGCAAAGTGTTCGAAGCCATTATCAATGCCGAGGTGGTTCAGCATCTCACAGCACACAGGCTTTTCTCGGACAAGCAATATGGTTTCCGCATCACCAGGTCTACTGCTGATATGCTAACGACCATCACCGAGTACATATATCAGGCACTCGACAGGAATGGCGAAGCCCGAACCGTTGCATTGGATATATCTAAGGCGTTCGACAGTTTGGCATGCTGGCCTTCTATGTAAACTGCGGAGCTATGGTATAACTGGACATTTGTTTCAACTAATCCAGTCATTCCTCTCTAACCGCACAATGAAGGTGGTATTAAACGGACATGCCTCCAAGAACTACCATACAAACGCAGGTGTCCCCCAAGGCTCCATCTTAGGTCCTACACTCTTCTTGATCTACATTAATGATCTCCCTGATTCCATAAGAGCCCAAATAGGTTTGTACGCCGATGACACCACAGTTTACTCTTGCCTCCTACAAAAATCTGGTGTAGACGTCAAAGCTAACCTTGCAGCCGAGATTGAAAAAGACCACCAATCCATATTGGATTGGGGTAAGAAATGGCTAGTAAATTTTAATGCTTCTAAAATGAAGCTATTCTCAATTAACCATCATCGACAATCTCACCTACCTCCCATTAGCATGGACCAGGCTTGCCTCCCAGAGAGTAAAACACTACACCTCCTTGGTCTCACACTTTCAGCGTACCTCAAATGGAATGACTATATTGAATCCATTGCTAAATCCGCTGCTATGAAAGTCGGTTCTCTGTGTAGGACCCGGAAGTTTTTTCCGTCTAAATCTATCCTGCACATATATAAATCTACCATCTGCCCGTGCATTGAATACTGCTGCCATATCTGGTCGGGTGCCCCTGCTATTCTCCTCGGGCTTCTCGATAAGGTTCAGAGGAGGATCTGTAATGTGATAGATACCGACTTGGCAGACTGCCTGCAGTCTCTCTCCCACCGACGCGACATGGCTTCCCTGTGTCTCTTCTATAAATACTTTCACGGCTTCTACTCCGATGAACTTAGATCACTGGTGCCCCCTAAATACAAATTTGAACGAGATACTAGATTAGCAACTAGATCCCACCCTTTTACAGTGAAACCGATAAAATACGACCGTAACTTCTACTCCAACAGTTTCTTTCCTCGCATTTCCCGACTGTGGAATTCTCTTCCACATGATTGCTTCCCCAATGGCTACAATCTCCAGGAGTTTAAATGTAAGGTCAATAGACACCTCCTAACACACTAACCTGCTCCCATTCTATCAAACACTCTTCCCATCTGTCCAACCCTCATCCTCTGTATCCTTACTCATCTGTCACCTTCCTCCTGACATTCCCTATGTCTAACCACTCCTTCTCTTTACCTTCCCCTATTCCCCTATGAAGCCCCATGTGCAATAGTGGCAGTGGAATGCCTTGCTTGGGGTGAGATGATAAAAAAAAAAAAGATTTATTATCCCGAAACAGCCAGAAAAAAAATTTCTCTCGGGATTGTTAGCATTTTGTAGGTGCTGTGTTTATCTGTCCAGTTTTTTTTTTTTGCTAAGTAGCTTTTGAACACAGACCTGATTTTACATGCAAACATTACCTCAGCTGGGGGTAGTGATGATGATGTGCTGTCATGAGGCGCGATTTTATACACCTCATAGGACTTTTTCTGTGGGTGTACCCCTAGCTTTGTTCAGTGCTCTTTTCAGCATGTCAACAAAGCGCTCGGCCTGTCTGTTGGACCTTGGGTGATATGGAGCAATTGTAATATGATTGATCGGAAAGAGCTCACAAAAATCCTTAAAATCACCAAACATAAATTTTGTTCCATTGTCTGGCACTAAACAATTGACTACCCCAAATCTGATGAACAGTTTGTGTAGGAAATTGATTGTCATTTCTGTAGTGGGATTTGTACATCTAAGTACTTCGGGGCTACTTAGAAAAGCTATCTACAAGATAGTAGAATTCATCGAGTGGGCCTGCAAAATCTATATGAACCCAAGACCACAGTTGGTTCGTTTTGGGCCAAGGACTATATCTAATTGAAGGTGGCTTAGCTGCCAAGGTAGAGGATTTTATGATGTTTTCCATTTTACAGGATTTTATGATGTTTACAATATGCTTATCCATGTTCAGTCAGTATACATAACTACACATAAGGCTTTTTATCTTTGTAATTCTTAGGTGAACAGCATGGAAATCTTTCAGAATTCTTCTTTGTACTGTTGTGGAAATGATGACTCACTCACTATATTGTAGTACTCATTGCTTAGAGAGAAAATATCAAAAGTTTATTGGTCCTTTTCACAAATTTTGGTTTTGGTTTGCCTGATAAACTTATCGTTTAGAGCTTTTTGTTTGATTTGGTCAAGAGTTACAGGAAGCTCCCTTACTGTGTTGCATAATGTGGTTTTAAATTCTTCTTCTGTCTGAAGAGAAGCAATCACAGTATCTTTAAGAGGTTCTCTGTGTTTCGGGATTAATCTGGACAGTTTTTAAGATGGTAGAAACTTCATTTTAAAGTTATAATTTAAAAGAATTGTTCCCCATCTCTGGAGTCTATTTGCTGTAAGCACAGGCACACATTTTTTAGAAGCAAAGATGGTCAGTAAAAGTTTATGGTCCATCTGCAAAGTAAATTGTCTACTGTGAATGTACTGGTGAAACTTTGTTACTGTGAAAATAATCTCTAACAGCTTCTCAATTGGTGAGTAATTCTTTTCTGCAGCAAGAAGCATTCTTGATGCATGAGCTATTGCTTTGTGAGATTCATCTGGCATCTTGTGCATAATACATGCTCCAATGACATACAAGCTTGCATCGCTGGCAAGTGTAATGTCCAGGTTTGGGTTATAGTGGGTGAGAAATAAGTCTGATGTCAACACTTCCTTCATTTTGATGAATGCTTCTTGACATTCAGGTATCCACTCCCAGTTCTTATCATTTTTTAAAAGTTCATTTAATAGAGCATGTAAGTTGTGCAAATTTCTTATAAACAACCGGTAGTAATTTGCCAATCCTAAAAACTTTGTAAGTTAAAACATTTTTGGGAGATAGCATGTCCTTGATTGCTGTAGCCCATTCTGGATCTGTTCTTATGTCCTCTTTATCAATATTGTGTCCCAAGTATTTAATCCTCTCCATAAAAAGTTGAATTTGGATTCTTTCAATTTGAACCCATACTCCGGAAATCTTGAGAAGACTTTATGAACATGTTCCTTATGTCATTCTACATTTTGACTGATCATTAAAATGTCATCTAAAAATGAAACCATGAAGTCAAAGTTGCTCAGCACAGTGTACATCACTTGTTGGAAAATTGCCAGTGCAACCTTTACCCCAAATGGTAGACATTCAAATTTATACAACCCACAATAGATGTTGATAGAGAGCAACTTATACATTCCTCCTCCACCAGTAATTGAAGATATGTGTCACTGAGGTCAATTTTTGAAAAAAACTTTTCTTCCATTTAGTTTTGCAAAAATTTCTTCCAGTCTAGGTAAAGAATAAGGATAGTCTTTGAGTGCCTAGTTAAGAAATTTTGTTTGTGACTGTACACAATTTTCAACAAGACAGCGGTTCTTTCTTGTCTGTCAAGTTCTTGTTTTTCATTTTTTCTTAAACACTAGCCGGATGTCATCTTTTAACTTGAATTTTGCCGTCATCTTATTTCACCGACCAAGTCTCCCAGAAAAACTTCCGGAAAAGTTTCTTTGAAGTTTTTTATTAAATTATTTGCCTTGATGGTCAAGTTCTTGAGTTTTTGGCAAAAGGAATTCATTAGCATGTCCCACAACTTAAATTTCTCCATCTAGTTGTTACCAAAAAGATTTTCTTTATTCTTTAATACAAACATTTTTAGTTTTAACGTCTTTCCTTCAAAAGTTATATTACTGATAAGTTCTCCTCTAAACTTGATTTTCTCTCCTGTCATGGACCTGGCAAGGTTGGTTTTCCCAACTTTTTCCAAGTGAACCAGAATCGAACTGCAGTTTCATGATATTTAGGATCTGTACTTGCACATATTTTCTAATATTTAACCAATCTGATTTTGTGTTTTTTACACAGCTATTAACTTTTTCTCACTTGACAATGTGAGCCCTTGTACCCAACATGGCGACAGTTTGGGCACTGTTTATTGTGGTAAAGGCAGTGACTCACAACCATAACAAGGGTTAGGAAGCAAGTTGTCTTGTTTCTTTTTTGATTGGTTTAATTTGTTTGATTTAGAGGGAGAATTAATTTTTTTCCTTTGATATATTTTTCTTATGTGAGCTATGCCAGATTCCTCAATATTTTTTGAATCTTGGCATACGCTTACAAATCTCTGACCGTCTTCCACTGTTTGTTGGAAAGTAGGGTTTGACTCATTTTCAAATTTATTCAGAACTCTAAATCTAATTTCAGTGTCTTTAGCTAAAATGAGTCCCTGAACAAATATCAGACACTTGAAATTATTCGCACTCAATTCTGACAGTTTGAAATTGTCGTAATGCTTGTTTACAATCGACATGAATGTAGTGTAATCTTCACTATCATTTCTGGGTGAATTCATACACTTCCCTATAGAAAGAGTGAAGTTTTAGGACTAAAAATTTTTATAAGATATTTAACTGTTTCGGTAAATGTTATTTTGCTTGTTTTCCAGGGTAAAATATAGTTCACAAATTTGGTGTGCTTTGTGGTGCCCAGTTTTCAAAAAAAGAAGGCAAACTTTCTTAGAGTCTGATCAATTTATGCAATCTGTGCCATATAAATCCTTGCATATTCTAAAATAGGAGGCAAAAGTTATATCCTCACCCAGAGAATATATAAAAGTGTCTATTGTACTCCACATTGTTTTTTGTGAGAATGCATTTTCGTTTCACTAATTTGTTCCCTGTTTGCAAGTTCAAGCAAGTTTCTTTGTAGTTGTTGAGTTTGAAGTAGAATTTCTTCAAGTTTTTGATGTCTAATTTCTGTATGATTTTAAATTCCAGCTGTTCTTTTTCATGTCATTCCTTTTGCCATTTAGTTTCTTGGTTTTCCTGTTCAAGTTGGAACTTAAGAATTTAGAGCATGGCAGACTTAAATTCATCCATGTAATTTTTTTTAGGATTAAACCAAAATATTTAAATTAAAGTGAATAAAAGAATAACTTCAACTTCTTACTCACTCAGGGAATCACAAGGGCTTTCTTTTCTCTCGGAAAACATATATTCTCATAGTTTAGCAGCTCCCATTCAAGTTTAGTGTAAGTTAATTATACTTTTTTTTCATTTGGTTTTCTTTTCTGGATTACCAAGTATTTTTGAATAGAACAAAAATAGAATTCCGTGCATCCAATGTTGAATCAATATTGGCAATTCCACACATTCTTCTTTTGGGGTCCTTAAGGGTCCTTATCACCAAATTGTTGTGGCCTTATTGGAGGCCAGAAATAAAGACACAAAGATGGAAGAGAGCAAACAAATATATTAGCAAAGAAACAGTAGTACAAACAAATACAGCATGAGAAGATCACCAGTGTGATTGTAATGGTCTGGCCGTCAGAGCTATCTGCTGGAATAAACCTCTCTCTGCTCAGCACAATGCAGAAACTGCTGCATATTTATAGTTTGGAAGTGTCATATATGCCATGGGTAAATTACCATAACAAGAACAATAAATTTGTTGGAGCAGGCATGTTCTTTATTGCATTCGTACAGCTAGGATCAGGCCTCCTACTTTTTTTGCCTATAATCTATCCCAAATACTTGACATTTTGTAAGAAAAATTTGCGCTTTCTAATATTCAGCTTAAATTCAAACTCTTTATTTTTCAAAAGCTTTCTTTACATGACTTGCATGTTCTTCTCAGGTTTTAATTTTCATTAATATATTGTCTAGATATGCAACTGCAAAATCTGGCCCACTAACCATGGTGTCCGTCTCCTGCTGTAATATTGCTGGAGCTACCTTTATTCTGAAAAGTAGTCTATTAAATTTGTAGAGAATCCTGTGTGTGTTGATAGTATTTTAGCACATTTTTCATCAAATAATATTTGCAGATAAGTCTCTCCAAAATCAGACTTTAAAAATATCTGACCTTCATTTAATTTTGTGAAAATTTTATCTGCCGATGGGAGTGGATAATTATTTTGTTTCAAGCAGTCATTTAGTCCAGTCAAATAATCTGCCCAACCCTTATCTTGATGTTTTTCTTTTTCACATATACAGTTGAGCTTGCCCAGGGAGTATAATCATTTGTTTTGATTACTCCCAATATCTCCACCCATTCAGGTTTTGGTCAATATTCTCCTGTATTACAAAATATTAATGCCGCATTCTTTTTTAGTTCAAATTTTGCCTTTATTTTTGAGAAAAATCCAAGACCATCTGAAAAAATATCAGAAAATTTGATTTGATTTCCCTTTTTAATTTTTCGGTGTTAACAATCCATCTACATTATTACAAAATGTGTTTATTGATACACTGAACAAGTCAAACAATTCCATCCAGTCTGTTCCAAATAGGCCTTGCTATCAATCCATGACAAATGCTTTTAATTTTTTCTTTTTCTCTGAGAAAACAACATTTATGATAATTTCAGCCAAGAATTTTAATTTTCCACCACTCGAGTGATTTCTTTTAGAAGTGATTAAGATTAATCTGCTGATTCTTTTCCACATTTCAGCATTTATTATTGTTAAGTCTGAACCCATGTCTAATAGAAATTTAACTTTTTTATTATTTATTCAAATATTTATATATTTTCTTTTCTTTACCCTGTCTTCATTTTTTTTCAATAGAACAATGGACAAAACTGTTATTTTTCATTTTGCTTTTGGGTTTCTTTCTACAAGGAGAAAATTTATGTCCTTTCTTCCCACAATTCTGACACTATTTGTTTTTAAAAGGGCTATTTTTAAGTAAATGTAATTCACCACAACCAAAACAAAGATTAGTTTTAAAATAATTTTTTTCCTACCTTGGAGCTTATTCTTGACTGCGTGAATATGGGACACATCTTGTTCTTCAATTTTCGCTGTGTCTGCCCTTAAATTTAAAATACATTAATACTCTTCCGTAAGATTTTGAAGTTTTATATTTTGGTCTTGTTCTAATTTTATTATCAATCTCAATCTTATTCGGCATCTTTTGGTGTGATTAGTCTCTGAATGAAAATTAGGCATTTAAACATAAGCTGGTGTTATTTAGTTCAATCTAAATTTTTTACATTCTCTGTTGACAATACTGGCAAAAGTTGAGTAGTCCTCACTTTTTTCTTTGTGAGATTCAAACACTGCCAACATATATTGAAAAGTGAACTCTGCTCACTAAATATTATTGTTAATATTTTTATGGCTTCCTGGAATTAAATTTTGGCCAAGATGTCTTGGGTGTATAAAATTAGCATACGTTTTGTATTCTACATCATTGAATTAACCAATCAATAGTCACACCATTTTCCATCAGACTACGTTGCACAGTCTTTTTTAAAAATTCTTCATATCTCCAAAAATATGCCCTGAATGTGACTTCTTCATCTGGTTTGTTTAAAAATTCGCCAATTGAGTTGAATACAGAATCCTGAAAAAAATATTAGGGCTACCTGGATCATGTTCTCTTCTTGAGAATGTTTCCAGTAATTTTGAAAACATTTTTCTTGTTGTTCAAGTTGTTCTCAATAACTTTCTAACTCTTCTTGTTGCTCCTGTTTGTGTACAATTTCTATTTAAAAAATTCTAGTATGCAATTTTTAAAATCCTCCATTTACGTAAGTGAGTTGCACTTATTAATTTATACTTGCAATGAATATTTCTGCATGTTTGTTCATTGTTTGTTGATATTGTTGACTGTAGTATTTTTTTGCTACTGTTGTGTTTTATATTTATTTGTCATAATTCATAGTCAACAATTTGTGTCAGTTGTGATTTCTCAATTACATTGTTGCCAATCTGCTGTTTTGGTTGTGATTGCTCCAATCCATCATCACAAATCTGATGTATTTTGTCACAAAAATGTTGTTGCCTTAGTCTATCTTTTATCAGTCCAAATGTGTCTTGTCATAAATATTAATGTCACTATTGCTGAAAGGCATTGTCTACAACCTGATATTGCTTACATTCATTTTTTGGTCTCTGTAAACACTCAGTAAGTATTGATGAATATCAATGGCTGTACTTTTTTGGCATGAAGCAATTCATTGGCACAACTTTACTTTGTATGAGCCTTCATATCATGCCACTTTGCTAAAATGATATTCAGCTGCTATTTGCAAGAACGCAAAAAGCATTTGGGTTATTAGTAGGAATGTTGACCCTCTACTGTCACATCACAAACATCCACTTCTGATATTGTTGGTTAACATAATAAAACAGAAGGCATTACTTTTGGAGCAACTTTGTACATAATTACTAAACATCCACTTCTGATATTGTTGGTTAACATAATAAAACGGAAGGCATTACTTTTGGAGCAACTTTGTACATAATTACTAAACATCCACTTCTGATATTGTTGGTTAACATAATAAAACGGAAGGCATTACTTTTGGAGCAACTTTGTACATAATTACTAAACATCCACTTCTGATATTGTTGGTTAACATAATAAAACGGAAGGCATTACTTTTGGAGCAACTTTGTACATAATTACTAAACATCCACTTCTGATATTGTTGGTTAACATAATAAAATGGAAGGCATTACTTTTGGAGCAACTTTGTACATAATTACTAAACATCCACTTCTGATATTGTTGGTTAACATAATAAAACAGAAGGCATTACTTTTGGAGCAACTTTGTACATAATTACTAAACCAATTTATGTAAAGGGAAACATTTGGCACATGGATTTTTCACACACGTTTTTCATTTTCCATCTTTAGTGCTTTTAACAATAAAATTTGGTCATTATATAATTTGATATTTTTACCAGCATTCTCATCTTGGCTGTTTTAGTCACATTTCAGGTGCAGTAATATCCAGCCTTCTTCATGTTGTTGTTATTTTACTCAGCTATATTCTTAGAATTTTGAATTAAACACTTTATTCAATTCATAAGGGTAGATTTTTGCCATTCCACTTTCTATACTATGGAGTTCACCTATCATCTGGTTCACACTCCTTCCAGCTGTTTTTAACAAGAGTAGAGGTTTATCTTTCATTTCTTGTTTAAGATTAGGTTTCTGGTTTCTTCTAAAGTCTACTTTCATATTATGCTTCTGACGTCTCTGACTGAATTTAGAAATGTTATTTGCTAATTCAATCTTGACCACTTCAAGTCTAGAGTTAGCTATTTTCTTTCCTGCATAGCGCCAAAAAATTAACTTCACTTCACTTCTTCCTGCATAGCCCCAAGAACTTCACTTCACTTCACTTCTTCCTGCATAGCCCCAAGAACTTCACTTCCCTTCTTCCTGTATAACTGCAAGAAATTCACTTCTGCCTGCATAGCCCAAGAACTTCATTTCACTTCACTTCACTTCTTCCTGTATATCCACAATAACTTCACTTGTCCTTTCTTATGCTAGTACAACACCACACAGTAAACCCACTACTTGAGTGGCTCTTGGGCTTTGTATCAGGAGAACTGCAGTAAACAAAAAAGAAATGAGTATGTTTCATATTAGTTAATACATAACAGTTTTTTAACCTTTGTTTCTTTCTTCTGCTGGACAAGAGTATATAACTTTTCAGCACAACCAAAGAATTATACTCACAGTTTAATATATTCTGTTAAAACTGTACTTAACCTGACAAACATGTTTCTTAAACAAACTAATGAAAATTGTTTTAAATTTAAACTTAATGTAGGAATAGATTAAGAAAGAAACTCATACATTTTTACTACTTGAGTCAAGATACTTGAGTACATTTGGTTTAAGGTAAAAAAGTGTCATTATTATGTAACTCTTTTGATGTCTATTAAAGCCAGCATGTTGTCTTCATCTGCTCTGGAGAATTTTCATAGGTTTTCTTCTTTTGTGATTTCCCGCATGCCATATCTGGTTTTCTCTCGTGCTTGTCTTTCTCTCTCAGAATTTCTCTCATTTGGATATCTTTGCAGCAAATTCTTTGACTCAGAATATAATATCAAAATAAAGAAGTTGCCTGATTGTTGTCATAAAGTTAAGCCCTTTGTTTAGACATATTTCGTTGGAGGAAATATTGCTCAACAAACGTCTTAACTTTGACTGATATTTAATGGTGCTGACAGCTGCTTTTTAAGTTGATGTTGAAGTTTGTTAAACAAAGCATTTTGATTTTTCTGCATTGATTTTTCTAGATTATTGTTAGTACTGCAATCAGTAGGTTCTGTGTTCATATCACCTCAAAATCACAAGTTAATGGGGGTCCTTGGAGATTGAGCATATATCCACTTTTTTTTATAATCGTATTGCCCCAAGCAAGGCATTTTACTGCCGCTGTTGTGCAGGGGGTTACATAGGAGGAAAGTTATGAGAAAGAGTGACAGGTTATAAGGGGTGTCAGGAAGTGGGTAAGAGAAGGATTACTGTGGCCATAAAAAGAGGGATCAGTTTATATATTGATTTTAAATGTAGAATTGATCCCCCACTTTATATCCACATTATAATAGTATAGAATTTTTTAATTATTTTTTGATAATCATATTGCCCCAAGCAATGCATTTTACTGTCACTGTTTTGCAGGGGGTTACATAGGAGGAAAGTTATGAGAAAGAGTAACAGGTTACAGGGGATGCCAGGAAGTGGATAAGAGAAGAATGAGAATGCTGATGAGAGTGGAGTGGACGAAGAAAGGAGCATGAGAGAGAGAGGATGCAAGTTAGTGAGATAAGAGATGACTATTGACTTTACATTTAAATTCTTGGACATTGTAACTGTCGGGGAAGCAAGTAAATAGAAGGGAATTCCACAGGTGGGAAGTGCGAGAAAAGAAACTGTTGAAGTAGAATTTGTGTTTACATTTTATTGGTTTCACAGTAAAAGGGTCAGACCTAGTTGCTAATCTTGTGGCTCGAGTAAATTCATATATAGAGGGCACCAGTGAGCTAAGTTCATTGGAGTAGAGGCCGTGAAAGTATTTGTAGGAGAGACACAGGGAAGCCACATTGCGCCGGTGAGAAAGTGACTGTAACCAAGCTGCCAAGTCGGGATCTATCACATTACAGATTCTCCATTGGACTTTGTCAAGGACCCCTAGGTGGATAGCAAGAGCAGATATGGCAGCACTATTCAATGAACAGGCGGATGGTAGATTTGCCCTATTATCTGGTCATGGTACCAGTATTTCAACCCTGTTGTATTGCAGCTCAGACCAGACACCAAGTTTGTTGAGAGGGTGCAGTTTTTTCCAGTCAAGCACTTGTAGCTTAAAAATGACCATTCATCCAGATCATTACCTATGAGTGAAAAACAAAACAATTTCTAGCAGTAAACCAGATTTTATTTTTGGGTTGTAAACTTCTGCTATAAGTGAGTGAAATAGAGATGAAGTGTAGGTGAGAGAGGAGGTGCACAGTTTTGCAGCCACCTTTCCTGTCTATTCTGCAAGGTCCACTTTGTTTCTTCTGTGTGCCTTTTCACGAGGAGGGTCAGTTTTATACATAAAATTTTTTTTGTCTTGTCATCTCTTTTTTAAAAATTAATTTATCTTCCTCCTGTTATTTTCTCTAGGTCTGAATTTCTTTCCCTCGACTTTGAACTTGGCTCCATTTACTGATAGCTATAGCAAAAGTAAATGCTCAATTTTTGCAACAGGTCCTATTGTTTTTAATTTAACATGACCTCAGCTGACTCATATTGCTACAATACTAACAACTTAACACAATAGAAGGAAGGACCAGAATAGCTGAAAAATAGAAAAGACAAATGCTTTGTTCTCAAAGAGATTTTATATACAGCTATATAATACAAGATATTATATACAAATATGTATATACTAATCACTATTTGTCCCACATAGAGAAATTATAACATATATGAATACAACTAGCAGGGTGAATGGGTATGTAACCGTATTTCCAGATGACTGATACTAATTTTTTATTGATTTAAAAGATAAAAATAAAATTCTCTAAACTTGAAGAGAATGAGAAAAATACATTTACTTTTTTCTGGAAAAGTAAACGAATTGATTGAATCTGTGTAGGTGGACCATAGACATAATATGTTTTGATGATTGCATGACCCCTGGTTAAATAGGAATGTGAGATTTTTCTGATTTTGGCTACCTGCAGCTTTGGGTATGGATAAGCAAGTAATAGAGAGGGGAAGTTTCTTCCCCTCAGCAGTGAAGGGCTAAAGACTAAGTCAAAATGGATATTTGATATTATTTTCATTTCAAGCTGATAAGACCTACACAGAGAGGGAAAATCGAATTCCCTGTAGCTAACTTTACCACCCTGGTTTTGTGTCTTTTCAATAAAGGTAAAAGACAAAATTATCAGAATTGGGCCTGTGATTTTGCGGAATACTCATGCAATCAGACTGGCAACTGGGTCTCACCCATTCACAGTTAGATCAACCAAATGCAGACGACAATTCTACTCCTGCAGCTTCTTTTCCTGTACTTCCCGCCTGTAGAACTCCCTTCCTTATTCTTGCTTTCCTGATGGCTACAACTTCTAGGAATTTAATGCAAGGTCAATACTCATCTCTTAACTACTTGACTTTATTTCTTTCCACACCATCCTGTAGATCCTTTCCTTTCTCTCTACCTTTGCAACTGTCATCACACATGTATTCCCATCCTTCTCTTGCTCCTTTCTAATTGGTCCATCCTTCTCAGAACTCTCCTCTAATCCTTTTACTCTTATGTAGCCCCCTGCACATCAGTGGCATTACCGCCTTACTCAGGGTGATATGACAAAAAAAAAGACAATCAGTCTGAAATTGGTAAGCTGTAAGCCAACAGAACAAGTCACCACTCTCGAGAAAATTACTACTACGATTGGTAGTGTGATATTAAAATACCAACCAGCTAATTTGTGCATCACCTTGACTTGAACCTGTTTATAGCCTGTACATAAATTGGATAAAAATATATAAAAATATGCACCCATGTTGTTATTGTGTTGTACTGGTTATTTTCCATTCACTGACTACCGGGAATCGGGGAACTATATACCGTCGCCTCACAAGCATGGACTAATCTAGCCAGTTGATAATAGGCAGTCTTACTTTGGCCAGTCTTAGATCAAACAAACACAGCATGGGTTAATTGGTCAAGGTTCAGGAAGGGTTAACTCAGATATGCCCAGGGATAGTGTTATAGGTAAAAATAGAGAAGGTCTTACTTCTAATATTTTCTGAAGAGAAAACAGCTAAGCCAGTGGTGTTCGCTACGTTTCTTAGTGGGACTGCATAGTTTTGTTTTGTTCACTTTACTGTTGCAGGTTTATGATGTCTACCTTGTTCACAGTCTACATAACAACTGGTCTTTGTCATCCCACAAGCTGATGTCACTCACTGGCTGTCAGCTAATCCTCCTGAATTCATCTTACCCAAAAGGAGATACTCACCATTTGCATCCCTACATTATGATTTATCTAAAATCATTTTTTCAATAAAAATGTTTAAATTTTGTTCATATTCAGTGTTTTTTTTTTACTTTTGTTTTTTAATCATTTCATCCTAAGTAAAGCAAGACTGCCACTGATGTGCAGGGGGTTACAGTGAGAGAAAAATAAGGTGAAGGTGTCAAAGAAAGAATAAGAGATCGATGGGAATCAAGAATATAGATGGTAATTAACATTGCATGTAAATTTATGAAGATTGTAGTTATCAGGAAAGCAAGTAAATAGAAAGGAGTGCCACTGATAGGAAGTGCAAGAAAAGAAACTGTCACAGTAGAAGAGGAGGGGTACATTTAGCTATTTCAATGGTAAAAGGGTATGACCTTGATGTCAATTTAGTAGCACATATATTTTCATGTGGTTGGGGAACCAGAGAAAAAAGCTTGTTAGAGGAGTTGATATGAAAATATTTGTAGAAAAGACTGAGGGAAGCCACAGCATGTTGATGAGAAAGTGACTGAAGGTGGGCCGCCACGTCAGTATCGACTACATTGCAGATCTTGACTTATCCAGATCAGAGAAACAATTCTTTCAGGTTGCAATGATCTTGTCCACTGATTGTGTTTCATTCTCTCACGTCTCTGTTCTTTTATTTTTGACCTTTTATTGTCATTTAAACTAAATCAAATTATCTTCAAAGTTCTATAGAGAAATTTTAGATGATTAAATATTAGAATGATATTTTTCTATTCATATGTCACATTGACTTTTTATTTATCTGATAATTTTTATCTGAATCTGTTAAAGGTTGTGCTCTTATTATACAGTGTTTCTTTTGAAATACCATTTTCACCTTTATTCTTTATCACTTTGATCATAGCCATTGTCTTTCTTAGAGATTTCTGAACTTACAACAGTCAAGATTTTTTTAATTTTAAAAAAATATTTTAGTTGTTCTTTCTTCTTCATTAAAAATAAACTCTCCATTGAACTTATGGCTTTCAATGAAATGAACTTATCAACATTTTTTCAGTAGAGCATATAAAATTGTAAAACTAATTTTTTCATGAAAAAGAAAAGCAAAATTCCTCTTCTTAATATTGTATTTGTTATGAACTCTTATATTGAAACTGTTTCTGTTTTATGAAATTCTCTATTGTTTTCTTTCTTTTCCTTTCTCGTTTTCTCTCAATTTTTTAACTTCAGCCTGAATTATTTTACTTTTTTACCCATGCTCCAATTCCTGCCCTAATATACATTGATTTTTTTATTGATAAGGCAAGAGTACAGATAATGTTTTCACATGTAAAAATCTTTGATACAATATTATTGATATTATGACTTTCATGATGCTCCAAGGTAAAGTGTGCATTATTTAAAATATTGGTTCAATAATATTGAATGTAAAAGTTATAAAATATTGATAACTTCAAGCTTAAACTCATCAATAAAGTGACACTGAATGCAAGACTGGAGATTCTAAGTCAGAGATTTTGTGATCAATGTTGCCATATTGAATGAGATTGTTTTTCAAATGCCTTGAAAAAGAGATTCGATTATATTAGACTCTCTTTTGATCAACACTGATTAATGGCATGTTAATATTCTTATTTAAAATATTATTATCTTAACAATGTAGTGTTTTTACTATATAAAGTTATTTTCAATAAATGTTAAAGTTAGAACAAAACTTGAGAGATTTATAAGGCTTTATAAAGAATTGAAACAAAAACAATAACACTATAAAATAATTTTATGACAGATATATGTTATGATGGGTCTTGTTTGACACTTGTTTTCGGATAGTAAAATATACATATATACATCATAACAAAAAATTGAGACATTTATACATATATAAATTTGGTTGTACTAGTTTGGTAGATATATAAAAATTCTTGTAATGTGGTTGCTAAATGTTTCTGTTTTTTCATATTAGTCTTAGTGAATGAATACATTGCTTGTAAGTGATAAGTCTATCATCTAAACTTATTTATAAATGGAACTTTGTCTGTGTGCATGTGTGTGTGTATCCGTTACCTATAGACTACGAAACAGCTGAACCGATTTTCTTGAAAATTTACACAGTTGTACTATAAGAGTCTGCAAGTGATCTTAGCTAGGTTTTGTGTCGAGGTACCCCTGATCAATAACAAAAATCGATGATCGAAAAAATCGGGTTATAGAAGGCGTAGTCCGATTTTAATCAAATTTGATACACTCATAGACAAAGACATAAGAAATGATATTCAGAAGTTTCAAGGTTGCAGTTCTTACAATAGTGCAGAAAATTTGATATCGATACCAGGAAATCAAGATTTGACTTACATCCATTCATTTTTCTTTCAGTCTACAGTTTCACTTTAACTGGAAACAACTATTGCTTTTTAGTCTTTCGTGCCAATGTCTAAAGAGTCTGAGCTCCAGGACCATGGATTAGTTTTAAAGCTTTCATTACACCCAAGCAATGCTGGGCTATACTGCTAGTTAAAAGATAATATTAAACATGAGAAATGATATTTCTGTAAAATTTATCTTTGATTTTCATTCATGATGCAGCTGAAGTTCATGTTGTTCTCTTTGTAAGGGGTTGATGAAATAGGAAGAATCTAAATTTCTTGCCAGTAGGATGGTTTCTTTTTTTCTTGAGAATCATGGGAAATTAGGATATTTTTTATTTCTCATTATTGCAAGATCATTGCATGTCCTTTAATTAAAACATGCTTACATTCTTCTGTCAAAGAAGAACACAAAAATCCGAAATTCATGTCATCTTTATATTCACCTTCCCTAAACTGCCATATTTCATGACGATGTCGGTAGTCATGGTTCTTTACAGATTCCTTTTTTGTTTATTATCTGTGAATTGTTATTTCTTGAAAAAAAGATAGAGGAGAAGATTTTTTACAGTTTGGAATTCAGAGTTTTAGACTGCCTGCTACTCATGGGAAGAGCACAATATGCTCTACTATTTAACCCATACCTTGGTGGAGAAGAGATGGATTAATGTTTTTCCCAAGAATGTTAGTATGGAAGAAAATACAACTTTATATTATGTACATCTAAAAATATCTAATCTTCATTAAAAATTCCTTTAATAAAAAAAACTAGTTTATGTTCTTCTTCTTCTATGTGCCCTGTCCTTTCAGGACGTAGGCAATCATGGCTTTCCACGTCTCCCTATCCCTGATGGCTCTTAGCATGCCTTCTCCTGTTACACCATGCAACCCTCGTTCCATCATCCAATTAATTAGGTCTTTCAAATATGTTAGAGCTGTTTCCCCTGTCACTTTTTCCCGCTATCTGGCCTGTTAGTATCAGGTTCTCCAAGCCCTCTTTCCTCATTGCATGTCCTAGAAATTTCAGCTGTCTCTTCCTGATGCTCAGTATTAATTTCCTTTCCATTTCCATCATTTCGCCATGTCAATTCGCCTTCGGATCTCTGTGACTCACATTCCATCTTCTGTTATCATTATAATAGTGTGGAAGATTTACTAGTAAAGGGACAAAGTTAAATAACCAAGTGTACAACTTAATTTTCATATGACTTTCTTTTCATCTCGAAAACTTTCATTGTTTAGTGCTCAACCATACCCTTGTTTTATTATTTTTCTTTGTATGACTTTAAAATACATTTAAGCTGGTTTTCATTTTCCAATCAATATAAGAAAGATTATAAACAGAAAGTTGTTTTTAATAATCTCGTCATGTTGCTTGGAATAACTTTAAGGATTTTTAATTTATTTTATGGTAATTTAGGCATGAACATTTTTCAATTGGTGTAGCAATTTTGTTATTTCTTAATTTTATTTTGTTAGAGCACATTTCATTTCATTTCATTATGCTCACTAGTTATGTAAACATAATAAATTTTCTCTTGCTTCATAAATATGGTCTGCAATCTTAATTATGCTCACTATTTATGTAAACATATCAGTTTATATTTGCTTCATAAATATGGTCTGCAATCTTAAATATGCTCACTATTTATGTAAAGCATAATATTTTCTCTTGCTTCATAAATATGGTCTGCAATCTTAATTATGCTCACTAGTTATGTAAACATAATAAATTTTCTCTTGCTTCATAAATATGGTCTGTAATCTTAATTATGCCTAGTTATGTAAACATAATAATTTTCTCTTGCTTCATAAATATGGTCTGCAATCTTAATTATGCTCACTAGTTATGTAAACATAATATTTTCTCTTGCTTCATGAAAATATGGTCTGCAATCTTAATTATATACTATTTATGTAAACGCAATAAATTTTCTCTTGCTTCACCAAAAATGGTCTGCAATCTTAATTATGCTCACTATTTATATAAACATAATAAATTTTCTCTTGCTTCATAAATATGGTCTGCAATCTTAATTATGCTCTGGTGCCCTTAAACCTGTATAAATTTTCTCTTGCTTCATAAATATGGTCTACAATCTTATTATGCTCACTAGTTATCAGCATAATAATTTCTCTTACTTCATAAATATGGTCTGTAATCTTAATTATGCTCACTAGTTATGTAAACATAATAAATTTTCTCTTGCTTCATAAATATGGTCTGCAATCTTAATTATGCTCACTAGTTATGTAAACATAATAAATTTTCTCTTGCTTCATCAATATGGTCTGCAATCTTAATTATGCTCACTATTTATGTAAACATAATAAATTTTTCTCTTGCTTCACAAATATGGTCTGCAATCTTAATTATGCTCACTATTTATGTAAACATAATAAAGTTTCTCTTGCTTCATAAATATGGTCTACCATCTTAATATGCTCACTATTTATGTAAACATAATAAATTTTCTCTTGCTTCATAAATATGGTCTGCAATACTTAATTATGCTCTCACTAGTTATGTAAACATAATAAATTTTCTCTTGCTTCATAAATATGGTCTGTAATCTTAATTATGCTTTCTAGTTATGTAAACATAATAAATTTTCTCTTGCTTCATAAATATGGTCTGCAATCTTAATTATGCTCACTAATTTATGTAAACATAATAAATTTTCTCTTGCTTCATAAATATGGTCTGCAATCTTAATTATGCTCACTATATTTATGTAAACATAATAAATTTTCTCTTGCTTCATAAATATGGTCTGCAATCTTAATTGTATCATCTTATATTTATGTAAATATAATAAGTTTTCTCTTGCTTCACCAAATATGGTCTGCAATCTTAATTATGCTCACTAGTTATGTAAACATAATAAATTTCTCTTGCTTCATAAATATGGTCTGCAATCTTAATTATGCTCTGAATTTATGTAAACATAATAAATTTTCTCTTGCTTCATAAATATGGTCTGTAATCTTAGTCACTTCTCCTGGATTATGTATAAAACACAATAAATTTTCTCTTGCTTCATAAATATGGTCTGCAATCTTAATTATATCTACTAACATGAAAACATAATAAATTTTCTCTTGCTTCATAATGGGTCTGCAATCTTAATTATGCTCACTATTTATGTAAACATAATAAATTTTCTCTTTGGCCTACATAAATATATAGTCTGTAATCTCAGTATATACACTATTTATGTAAACATGACAAAGTTTCTCTTGCTTCATAAATATGGTCTGCAATCTTAAAACTATGCTCTACACTATTTATGTAAACATAATAAATTTTCTCATGACATAAATATGGTCTGCAATCTTAATTATGCTCACTAGTTATGTAAACATAATAAATTTTCTCTTGCTTCATAAATATGGTCTGCAATCTTAATTATGCTCACTATTTATGTAAACATAATAAATTTTCTCTTGCTTCATAAATATGGTCTGTAATCTGGTATATACTAGTTATGTAAACATAATAAATTTTCTCTTACTTCCATAAATATGGTCTGCAATCTTGTTATGCTCACTAGTTATGTAAACATAATAAATTTTTCTCTTGCTTCATAAATATGGTCTGCAATCTTAATTATGCCTTTTGTATAGCTTATAGCGAATTTTCTCTTGCTTCCTGAATATGGTCTGCAATCTTAATTATGCTCACTAGTTATGTAAACATAATAAATTTTCTCTTGCTTCATAAATATGGTCAAATGTAGTATACATATTTATGTAAACATATCATTTCTCTTGCTTCATAAATATGGTCTGCAGTCTTAATTGTCTCACTATTTATGTAAACATAATAAATTTTCTCTTGCTTCATAAATATGGTCTGCAATCTTAATTATGCTCACTATTTATGTAAACATAATAAATTTTCTCTTGCTTCATAAATATGGTCTGCAATCTTAATTATGCTCACTATTTATGTAAACATAATAAATTTTCTCTTGCTTCATAAATATGGTCTGCAATCTTAATTATGCTCACTATTTATGCTTAAACAATAAAGTTTCTCTTGCTTCATAAATATGATTTACAATCTTAATTATGCTCACTATTTATGTAAATATAATAAATTTTTCTCTTGCTTCATAAATATGGTCTGCAATCTTAATTATATGCTCACTAGTTATGCTAAACATAATAAATTTTCTCTTGCTTCATAAATATGGTCTGCAATCTTATTATGCTCACTATTTACCTTAAGACATATCAATTTTCTCTTGCTTCATAAATATGGTCTGCAATCTTAATTATGCTCACTATTTATGTAAATATAATAAATTTTCTCTTTAGCTACATATAAATATGGTCTGCAATCTTCATTATGCTCACTATTTATGTAAACATAATAAATTTTCTCTTGCTTCATAAATATGGATTATATAATCTTATTATATACATATTTTAACATTAAACATAATAAAGTTTCTCTTCTTCATAAATATGGTCTGCAATCTTAATTATGCTCACTAGTTATGGAAACATAATAAATTTTCTCTTGCTTCATAAATATGGTCTGTAAAATGTAATTATACTAGTTATGTAAACAATAAATTTTCTCTTGCTTCATAAAATATAGTTATGCAAATCTTAAATTATATACTAGTTATGTAAACATAATAAATTTTCTCTTGCTTCATAAAATATAAGTCATAATCTTAATTGTATATATTTATATAAACATAATAAATTTTCTCTTATTCCTCAATATGGTCTGCAATCTTATTAATAATACTATATTACATATTAAAACAAAATAATTTTTCTCTTAGCACCCATAAATGAGTCACAATCTTCAGTATCTCACTATTTTATGTAAACTTATATCCGTTCTCTTACTTCATAAATATGGTCTGCAATCTTAATTATGCTCACTATTTATGTAAACATAATAAATTTTCTCTTGCTTCATAAATATGGTCTGCAAATCTTGTTAATATCTATAGTTATGTAAACATAATACAATTTCTGCCATGTATTGTAATTTTTCAATCCTTAATTATGCTCACTATTTATGTAAACATAATAAATTTTTCTCTTGCTTCATAAATATGGTCTGTAATCTTAATTATGCTCACTAGTTATGTAAACATAATAAATTTTCTCTTGCTTCATAAATATGGTCTGCAATCCTTAATTGTATATGAATTGCTGTAAACATAATAAATTTTCTCTTGTACTTCATAAATATGGTCTTGTAATCTTAATTATATACTTTATTTATGTAAACATAATAAATTTTCTCTTGCTTCATAAAATATGGTCTGCAATCTTAATTATGCTCACTATTTATGTAACATAATAAATTTTCTGCTCATAAATATGGTCTGCAATCTTAATTATGCTCACTATTTATGTAAACACTAATAAAGTTTCTCTTGCTTCATAAATATGGTCTGCAATCTTAATTATGCTTTCTACTATTTATGTAAACATAATAAATTTTCTCTTGCTTCATAAATATGGTCTGCAATCTTAATTATGCTCACTAGTTGCCTTAAACATAATAAATTTTCTCTTGCTTCATAAATATGGTCTATAATCTTAATTATGCTCACTATTACACATGTAAAAAATAATAAATTTTCTCTTTGCTTCATAAATATGGTCTGCCATCTTAATTATGCTCGCTATTTATGTAAACATAATAAATTTTCTCTTGCTTCATAAATATGGTCTGCAATCTTAATTATGCTCACTATTTATGTAAACATAATAAATTTTCTCTTGCTTCATAAATATGGTCTGTAATCTTAATTATGCTCACTATTTATGTAAACATAATAAATTTTCTCTTGCTTCATAAATATGGTCTGCAATCTTAATTATGCTCACTATTTATGTAAACATAATAAATTTTCTCTTGCTTCATAAATATGGTCTGCAATCTTAATTATGCTCACTATTTATGTAAACATAATAAAGATTCTCTTGCTTCATATATATGGTCTGCAATCTTAATTATGCTCACTATTTATGTAAACATAATAAATATTCTCTTGCTTCATAAATATGGTCTGCAATCTTAATTATGCTCACTAGTTATGTAAACATAATAAATTTTCTCTTGCTTCATAAATATGGTCTGCAATCTTCATTATGCTCACTATTTATGTAAACATAATAAATTTTCTCTTGCTTCATAAATATGGTCTGCAATCTTAATTATGCTCACTATTTATGTAAACATAATAAATTTTCTCTTGCTTCATAAATATGGTCTGCAATCTTAATTATGCTCACTAGTTATGTAAACATAATAAATTTTCTCTTGCTTCATAAATATGGTCTGTAATCTTAATTATGCTCACTATTTATGTAAACATAATAAATTTTCTCTTGCTTCATAAATATGGTCTGCAATCTTAATTATGCTCACTATTTATGTAAACATAATAAATTTTCTCTTGCTTCATAAATATGGTCTGCAATCTTAATTATGCTCACTATTTATGTAAACATAATAAAGTTTCTCTTGCTTCATAAATATGGTCTGCAATCTTAATTATGCTCACTATTTATGTAAACATAATAAATTTTCTCTTGCTTCATAAATATGGTCTGCAATCTTAATTATGCTCACTAGTTATGTAAACATAATAAATTTTCTCTTGCTTCATATATATGGTCTGCAATCTTAATTATGCTCACTATTTATGTAAACATAATAAATTTTCTCTTGCTTCATAAATATGGTCTGCAATCTTAATTATGCTCACTATTTATGTAAACATAATAAATTTTCTCTTGCTTCATAAATATGGTCTGCAATCTTAATTATGCTCACTATTTATGTAAACATAATAAATTTTCTCTTGCTTCATAAATATGGTCTGTAATCTTAATTATGCTCACTATTTATGTAAACATAATAAATTTTCTCTTGCTTCATAAATATGGTCTGCAATCTTAATTATGCTCACTATTTATGTAAACATAATAAATTTTCTCTTGCTTCATAAATATGGTCTGCAATCTTAATTATGTTCACTATTTATGTAAACATAATAAAGTTTTCTCTTAGCTTCATAAATATGGTCTGCAATCTTAATTATGCTCATAATTTATGTAAACATAATATTCTTGCTTCATAAATATGGTCTGCAATCTTAATTATGCTCACTAGTTATGTAAACATAATAAATTTTCTCTTGCTTCATAAATATGGTCTGCAATCTTATTGTCTCACTATTTTTATGTAAACATAATAAATTTTCTCTTGCTTCATAAATATGGTCTGCAATCTTAATTATGCTCACTATTTATGTAAACATAATAAATTTTCTCTTGTATAAACAGTTACAATCTTCATTATGCTCACTATTTATGTAAACATAATAAATTTTCTTGCTTCATAAATATGGTCTGCCAATCTTCATTATATACACTATTTAGCCTTAAACATAATGTAAGACTCTTTACTTCATAAATATGGTCTGCAATCTTAATTATGCTCACTATTTATGTAAACACAATAATTTCCTTTATTAAATATGGTCTGCAATCTTCATTATGTATCACTATTGTCATAATATAAATAAATTTTCTCTTGCTTCATAAATATGGTCTGCAATCTTAATTATGCTCACTATTTATGTAAACATAATAAATTTTCTCTTGCTTCATAAATATGGTCTGTGTAGTATTCATTAACAACTGTTGCTTGTAAACATAATAAATTTCTCTTGCTTCATAAATATGGTCTGCAATCTTAATTATGCTCACTATTGTGTAAACATAATAAATTTTCTCTTGCTTCATAAATATGGTCTGCAATCTTAATTATGCTCACTATTTATGTAAACATATAAAGTTTCTCTTGCTTCATAAATATGGTCTGCAATCTTAATTATGCTCACTATTTATGTAAACATAATAAATTTTCTCTTGCTTCATAAATATGGTCTGCCAATCTTAATTATGCTCACTAGTTATGTAAACATAATAAGTTCTCTTGCTTCATAAATATGGTCTGCAATCTTAATTATGCTCACTAGTTATGTAAGAAACATAATAAATTTTCTCTTGCTTCATAAATATGGTCTGCAATCTTAGTGTGCTCATATTTATGTAAACATAATAAATTTTCTCTTTACTTCATAAATATGGTCTGTAATCTTAATTATGCTCACTAGTTATGTAAACATAATAAATTTTCTCTTGCTTCATAAATATGGTCTGCAATCTTAATTATGCTCACTATTTATGTAAACATAATAAATTTTCTCTTGCTTCATAAATATGGTCTATAATCTTAATTATGCTCACTATTTATGTAAACATAATAAATTTTCTCTTGCTTCATAAATATGGTCTGTAATCTTCAGTATGCTCACTAGTTATGTAAACATAATAATTTTCTCTTGCTTCATAAATATGGTCTGCAATCTTAATTATGCTCACTAGTTATGTAAACATAATAAATTTTCTCTTGCTATAAATATGGTCTGTAATCTTAATTATGCTCACTATTTATAAACATAATAAATTTTCTCTGAGCTATTAAATATGGTCTGCAATCTTAATTATGCTCACTAGTTATGTAAACATAATAAATTTTCTCTCTTGCTTCATAAATATGGTCTGCAATCTTAATTATGCTCACTATTTATGTAAACATAATAAATTACTATACTTGCTTCATAAATATGGTCTGTAATCTTAATTATGCTCACTAGTTATGTAAACATAATAAATTTTCTCTTGCTTCATAAATATGGTCTGTAATCTTAATTATGCTCACTATTTATGTAAACATAATAAATTTTCTCTTGCTTCATAAATATGGTCTGCAATCTTAATTATGCTCACTATTTATGTGAACATAATAATTTTCTCTTTAGCCTTATAAATATGGTCTGCAATCTTAATTATGCTCACTAGTTATGTAAACATGAACCATTCTCTTGCTTCATAAATATGGTCTGCAATCTTAATTATGCTCACTATTTATGTAAACATAATAAATTTTCTCTTGCTTCATAAATATAGTCTGCAATCTTAATTATGCTCACTATTTATGTGAACATAATAAATTTTCTCTTGCTTCATAAATATGGTCTGCAATCTTAATTCATCACTATTTATGTAAACAGAATAAATTTTCTCTTGCTTCATAAATATGGTCTGCAATCTTAATTATGCTCACTATTTATGTAAACATAATAAATTTTCTCTTGCTTCATAAATATGGTCTGCAATCTTAATTATGCTCACTAGTTATGTAAACATAATAAATTTTCTCTTGCTTCATAAATATGGTCTGTAATCTTAATTAGGCTCACTATTTATGTAAACATAATAAATTTTCTCTTACTTCATAAATATGGTCTGCAATCTTAATTATGCTCACTATTTATGTAAACATAATAAATTTTCTCTTGCTTCATAAATATGGTTTGTAATCTTAATTATGCTCACTATTTATGTAAACATAATAATTTTCTCTTGCTTCATAAATATGGTCTGCAATCTTAATTATGCTCACTATTTATGTAAACATAATAAATTTTTCTCTTGCTTCATAAATATAGTCTGTAATCTTAATTATGCTCAATATTTATGTAAACATAATAAATTTTCTCTTGCTTCATAAATATGGTCTGCAATCTTAATTATGCTCATTATTTATGTAAACATAATAAATTTTCTCTTGCTTCATAAATATGGTCTGCAATCTTAATTATGCTCACTATTTATGTAAATATAATAAATTTTCTCTTGCTTCATAAATATGGTCTGCAATCTTCATTATGCTCACTATTTATGTAAACATAACAAATTTTCTCTTGCTTCATAAATATGGTCTGCAATCTTAATTATGCTCACTATTTATGTAAACATAACAAATTTTCTCTTGCTTCATAAATATGGTCTGTAATCTTAATTATGCTCACTAGTTATGTAAACATAATAAATTTTCTCTTGCTTCATAAATATGGTCTTATAATCTTAATTATGCTCACTATTTATGTAAACATATTAATTTTCTCTTGCTTTATAAATATGGTCTGCAATCACCAAATTATGCTCACTATTTATGTAAACATAATAAATTTTCTCTTGCTTCATAAATATGGTCTGCAATCTTAATTATGCTCACTATTTATATGTAAACATAATAAATTTTCTCTTGCTTCATAAATATGGTCTGTAATCTTAATTATGCTCACTATTTATGCAAGAAACATAATAAATTTTTCTCTTGCTTCATAAATATGGTCTGCAATCTTAATTATGCTCACTATTTATGTAAACATAATAAATTTTCTCTTGCTTCATAAATATGATCTGCAATGTTAATTATGCTCACTATTTATGTAAACATAATAAAATTTTCTCTTGCTTCATAAATATGGTCTGCAATCTACAATTATGCTCACTAGTTATGTAAACATAATAAATTTTCTCTTCCTTCATAAATATGGTCTGTAATCTTAATTATGCTCACTATTTATGTAAACATCAAATAATTTTCTCTTTCTTCATAAATATGGTCTGCAATCTTAATTATACTCACTAGTTATGTAAACATAATAATTTTCTCTTGCTTCATAAATATGGTCTGCAATCTTAATTATGCTCACTATTTATGTAAACATAATAAATTTTCTCTTGCTTCATAAATATGGTCCTAGGAAATCTTAATTATGCTCACTATTTATGTAAACATAATAAATTTTCTCTTGCTTCATAAATATGGTCTGTAATCTTAATTATGCTCTGCTATTTATGTAAAGCATAATAAATTTTCTCTTGCTTCATAAATATGGTCTGCAATCACTGTATTATGCTCACTATTTATGTAAACATAATAAATTTTTCTCTTGCTTCATAAATATGATCTGCAATGTTAATTATGCTCACTATTTATGTAAACATAATAAATTTTCTCTTGCTTCATAAATATGGTCTGCAATCTTAATTATGCTCACTAGTTATGTAAACATAATAAATTTTCTCTTCCTTCATAAATATGGTCTGTAATCTTAATTATGCTCTATTTATGTAAACGTCAAATTTTCTCTTTCTTCATAAATATAATTCTGCAATCTTAATTATGCTCACTAGTTGTACAAACATAATAAATTGTCTCTTGCTTCATAAATATGGTCTGTAATCTTAATTATGCTCACTATTTATGTAAACATAATAAATTTTCTCTTGCTTCATAAATATGGTCTGCAATCTTAATAATGCTCATTATTTATGTAAACATAATAAATTTTCTCTTGCTTCATAAATATGGTCTGTAATCTTAATTATGCTCACTATTTATGTAAACATAATAAATTTTCTCTTGCTTCATAAATATGGTCTGCAATCTTAATTATGCTCACTATTTATGTAAATATAATAAATTTTCTGTTGCTTCATAAATATGGTCTGCAATCTTAATTATGCTCACTAGTTATGTAAACATAATAAATTTTCTCTTGCTTCATAAATATCGTCTGCAATCTTAATTATGCTCACTATTTATGTAAACATAATAAATTTTCTCTTGCTTCATAAATATGGTCTGCAATCTTAATTATGCTCACTAGTTATGTAAACATAATAAATTTTCTCTTGCTTCATAAATATGGTCTGCAATCTTAATTATGCTCACTAGTTATGTAAACATAATAAATTTTCTCTTGCTTCATAAATATGGTCTGTAATCTTAATTATGCTCACTATTTATGTAAACATAATAAATTTTCTCTTGCTTCATAAATATGGTCTGCAATCTTAATTATGCTCACTAGTTATGTAAACATAATAAATTTTCTCTTGCTTCATAAATATGGTCTGCAATCTTAATTATGCTCACTATTTATGTAAACATAATAAATTTTCTCTTGCTTCATAAATATGGTCTGCAATCTTAATTATGCTCACTAGTTATGTAAGCATAATAAATTTTCTCTTGCTTCATAAATATGGTCTGCAATCTTGGTCATGCTCTCATTTATGTAAACATAATAAATTTTCTCTTGCTTCATAAATATGGTCTGTAATCTTAATTATGCTCACTATTTATGTAAACATAATAAATTTTCTCTTGCTTCATAAATATGGTCTGCAATCTTAATTATGCTCACTATTTATGTAAATATAATAAATTTTCTCTTGCTTCATAAATATAGTTAATCTTCATTATGCTCATATTTATGTAAACATAATAAATTGTTTCTCTTATTTCATAAATATGGTCTGCAATCTTAATTATACTCACTATTTATGTAAACATAATAAAATTTTCTCTTGCTTCATAAATATGGTCTGTAATCTTAATTATGTAACTATTTATGTAAACATAATAAATTTTCTCTTACTTCATAAATATGGTCTGCAATCTTAATTATGCTCACTATTTATGTAAATATAATAAATTTTCTCTTGCTTCATAAATATGGTCTGCAATCTTCATTATGCTCACTATTTATGTAAACATAATAGAATTTTCTCTTGCTTCACTTAATATGGTCTGCAATCTTAATTATGCTCACTATTTATGTAAACATAGTAAATTTTCTCTTGCTTCATAAATATGGTCTGCAATCTTAATTATGCTCACTAGTTATGTAAACATAATAAATTTTCTCTTGCTTCATAAATATGGTCTGTAATCTTAATTATGCTCACTATTTATGTAAACATAATAAATTTTCTCTTACTTCATAAATATGGTCTGCAATCTTAATTATGCTCATAGTTATGTAAACATAATAAATTTTCTCTTGCTTCAAAATATGGTCTGCAATCGTAATTATGCTCACTATTTATGTAAACATAATAAATTTTCTCTTGCTTCATAAATATGGTCTGCAATCTTAATTATGCTCACTAATTAATGTAAACATAATAAATTTTCTCTTGCTTCATAAATATGAATATATACAATCTTAATTATGCTCACTATTTATGTAAACATAATAAATTTTCTCTTGCTTCATAAATATAGTCTGTAATCTTAATTATGCTCACTATTTATGTAAACATAATAAATTTTCTCTTACTTCATAAATATGGTCTGCAATCTTAATTGTACTCACTATTTATGTAAACATAATAAATTTTCTCTTGCTTCATAAATATGGTCTGTAATCTTAATTATGCTCACTATTTATGTAAACATAATAGAATTTTCTCTTGCTTCATAAATATGGTCTGCAATCTTAATTATGCTCACTATTTATGTAAACATAATAAATTTTCTCTTGCTTCATAAATATGGTCTGCAATCTTAATTATACTCCTATATTTATGTAAACATAATAAATTTTCTCTTGCTTCATAAATATGGTCTGCAATCTTAATTATGTACTATTTATGTAAATATAATAAATTTTCTCTTTAGCTACATAAATAACGGATACTTACTAATCTTCGTATATACTATTTATGTAAACATAATAAATTTTCTCTTGCTTCATAAATATGGTCTGCAATCTTAATTATGCTCACTATTTATGTAAACATAATAAATTTTCTCTTGCTTCATAAATATGGTCTGTAATCTTAATTATGCTCACTATTTATGTAAGCATAATAAATTTTCTCTTGCTTCATAAATATGGTCTGCAATCATAGTATACTCTATTATGTAAATATAATAGAATTTTCCTCTTGCTTCATAAATATGGTCTGCAATCTTCATTATACTCACCTTTATGTAAACATAATAGAATTTTCTCTTGCTTCATAAATATGGTCTGCAATCTTAATTATGCTCACTATTTATGTAAACATAATAAATTTTTCTCTTGCTTCATAAATATGGTCTGCAATCTTAATTATGCTCCTGAATTATGTAAACATAATAAATTTTCTCTTGCTTCATAAATATGGTCTGTAATCTTAATTATGCTCACTATTTATGTAAACATAATAAATTTTCTCTTAAGCTTCATAAATATGGTCTGCAATCTTAATTATGCTCACTAGTTATGTAAACATAATAATTTCTCTTGCTTCAAAAATATGGTCTGCAATCGTAATTATGCTCACTATTTATGTAAAACATAATAAATTTTCTCTTGCTTCATAAATATGGTCTAAATCTTAATTATGCTCACTAGTTATGTAAAAACATAATAGAATTTTTCTCTTGCTTCATAAATATGGTCTGCAATCTTAATTATGCTCACTATTTATGTAAACATAATAAATTTTCTCTTGCTTCATAAATATGGTCTGTAATCTTAATTATGCTCACTATTTATGTAAACATAATAGAATTTTCTCTTACTTCATAAATATGGTCTGAAATCTTAATTATGCTCACTATTTATGTAAACATAATAAATTTTCTCTTGCTTCATAAATATGGTCGTAATCTTAATTATGCTCACTATTTATGTAAACATAATAAATTTTCTCTTGCTTCCTCTAATATGGTCTACAATCTTAATTATGCTCACTATTTATGTAAACATAATAAATTTTCTCTTGCTTCATAAATATGGTCTGCAATCTTAATTATGCTCACTATTTATGTAAAACATAATAAATTTTCTCTTAGCTTGCATAAATATAGTCTGCAATCTTAATTATGCTCACTATTTATGTAAACATAATAAATTTTCTCTTGCTTCCTTAAATATGGTCTGTAATCTTAATTATGCTCACTATTTATGTAAACATAATAAATTTTCTCTTGCTTCATAAATATGGTCTGCAATCTTAATTATGCTCACTATTTATGTAAACATAATATTTTCTCTTGCTTCATAAATATGGTCTGTAATCTTAATTATGCTCACTATTTATGTAAACATAATAAATTTTCTCTTGCTTCAATATGGTCTGCAATACTTAATTATGCTCACTATTTATGTAAACATAATAAATTTTCTCTTGCTTCATAAATATGATCTGCAATGTTAATTATGCTCACTATTTATGTAAACACTAATAAATTTTCTCTTTGGCTTCATAAATATGGTCTGCAATCTTAATTATGCTCACTAGTTATGTAAACATAATAAATTTTCTCTTCCTTCATAAATATGGTCTGTAATCTTAATTATGCTCACTATTTATGTAAACATAATAAATTTTCTCTTTCTTCATAAATATGGTCTGCAATCTTAATTATGCTCACTATTTATGTAAACATAATAAATTTTCTCTTACTTCATAAATATGGTCTGCAATCTTAATTATGCTCACTATGTAAACATAAATTTTCTCTTGCTTCATAATATGGTCTGCAATCTTCATTATGCTCACTAGTTGTGTAACCATATCATTATATAACTGGCTATAAATATGATTCATAATCTTAATTATACTCCTATTATCATAAACATAATAAATTTTCTCTTACTTCTCAATATGGTCAAATCTTGGTGTATACTTTCATATTTGCCAACAAACATCATCAAATTTCTCTTGCTATAGCTGTGAATTCTGCAATCCCAATTATACTCTTGCTATTGTATATTTTAATAAATTTTATACAACTGTAAATACATGATGTAACGTCATAATTCTTTAACATGCTTATGTATATTAACTCAGATTTTCTTGGAACTGTAAACTATAGTCTACCATTATTAATTATATACATATTTATATAACACTAATTTTCTCTTGCTATAAATATAGTCCTGCAAATCTTATTGTACTCACTAGTTATGTAAACATAATTAATTTCTCTTCCTTCATAAATATGGTCTAAACAATCTTGAGTATATACTATTTATGTAAACATAATAAATTTTTCTCTTTCTTCATAAATATGGTCTGCAATCTTAATTATACTCACTATTTATGTAAACATATCTAAATTTTCTCTTACTTCATAAAATATGGTCTACAATCTTAATTATGCTGACTAATAAATATAATATTTTCTCTTTTGCTTCATAAATATGGTCTGCAATCTTAATTATGCTCACTAGTTATGTAAACATAATAAATTTTCTCTTGCTTCATAAATATGGTCTGTAATCTTAATTATGCTCACTATTTATGTAAACATAACCATTTTCTCTTGCTTCATAAATATGGTCTGCAATCTTAATTATGCTCACTAGTTATGTAAACATAATTAATTTTCTCTTGCTTCATAAATATGGTCTGTAATCTTAATTATGCTCACTATTTATGTAAACATAATAAATTTTCTCTTGTAGCTTCATAAATATGGTCTGCAATCTTGATTATGCTCACTATTTATGTAAACATAATAAATTTTCTCTTGCTTCATATGAGATCTGCAATCCAATTATGCTCACTATTTATGTAAACATAATAAATTTTCTCTTGCTTCATAAATATGGTCTGCAATCTTGGTATGCTCACTATTTATGTAGCCATAATAAATTTTCTCTTGCTTCATAAATATGGTCTGCAATCTTAATTATGCTCACTAGTTGTAAACATAATAAATTTTCTCTTCTTCATAAATATGGTCTGCAATCTTAATTATGCTCACTATTTATGTAAACATAATATGCTTGCTTCATAAATATGGTCTGCAATCTTAATTATGCTCACTATTTATGTAAACATAATAAATTTTCTCTTGCTTCATAAATATGGTCTGCAATCTTCATTATGCTCACTATTTATGTAAAAACATAATGAATTTTCTCTTGCTTCATAAATATGGTCTGCAATCTTAATTATGCTCACTATTTATGTAAACATAATAAATTTTCTCTTGCTTCATAAATATGGTCTGTAATCTTAATTACATGCTCACTATTTATGTAAACATGCTCAATTTTCTCTTGCTTCATAAATATGGTCTGCAATCTTAATTATGCTCACTATTTATGTAAACATAATAAATTTTCTCTTGCTTCATAAATATGGTCTGTAATCTTAATTATGCTCACTAGTTATGTAAACATAATAAATTTTCTCTTGCTTCATAAATATGGTCTGCAATCTTAATTATGCTCACTAGTTATGTAAACATAATAACATTTTCTCTTGCTTCATAAATATGGTCTGCAATCTTAATTATGCTCACTAGTTATGTAAACATAATTAATTTTCTCTTGCTTCATAAATATGGTCTGTAATCTTAATTATGCTCACTATTTATGTAAACATAATAAATTTTCTCTTGCTTCATAAATATGGTCTGCAATCTTGATTATGCTCACTATTTATGTAAACATAATAAATTTTCTCTTGCTTCATAAATATGGTCTGCAATCTTGATTATGCTCACTATTTATGTAAACATAGTAAATTTTCTCTTGCTTCATAAATATGGTCTGCAATCTTAATTATGCTATTTATGTAAACATAATAAATTTTCTCTTGCTTCATAAATATGGTCTACAACAATTATGCTCACCCTAGTTATGTAAACATAATAAATTTTCTCTTGCTTCATAAATATGGTCTGCAATCTTAATTATGCTCACTATTTATGTAAACATAATAAATTTTCTCTTGCTTCATAAATATGGTCTGTAATCTTAATTATGCTCACTATTTATGTAAACATAATAAATTTTCTCTTGCTTCATAAATATGGTCTGCAATCTTAATTATGCTCACTATTTATGTAAACATAATAAATTTTCTCTTTAGCTTCACAATATGATCTGCAATGTTAATTATGCTCACTATTTATGTAAACATAATAAATTTTCTCTTGCTTCATAAATATGGTCTGCAATCTTAATTATTCTCACTAATTTATGTAAACATAATAAATTTTCTCTTCCTTCATAAATATGGTCTGTAATCTTAATTATGCTCACTATTTATGTAAACATAATAAATTTTCTCTTTCTTTATAAATATGGTCTACAATCTTAATTATGCTCACTATTTATGTAAACATAACTAAATTATCTCTTGCTTCATAAATATGGTCTGCAATCTTAATTATGCTCACTATGTAAACATAATAAATTTTCTCTTGCTTCATAAATATGGTCTGCAATCTTAATTATACTCACTAGTTATGTAAACATAATAAATTTTCTCTTGCTTCATAAATATGGTCATAATCTTAATTATGCTCACTATTTATGTAAACATAATAAATTTTCTCTTGCTTCATAAATATGGTCTGCAATCTTATTATGCTCACTATTTATGTAAACATAATAATTTCTCTTGCTTCATAAATATGGTCTGCAATCTTAATTATGCTCACTATTTATGTAAACATAATAAATTTTCTCTTGAAGCTGCATAAATATAGTCTACAGCATCTGCGTGTAACTCCCTGGATTAGTAAAACTAATGATTTCTCTTGCTTCATAATCTGATGCAATCATTCACTTATGTTGCTAGTTGTAACAACATATAAATTTTCAACTGTAGAATATGGTCCAAATCTTGACAACAACTATTTGATTTATGTAGCATAATAAGTTTTCTCTTGCTTCACCAAAAATATGGTCTGCAATCTCCATGCTCACTATTTATCATGAAACTACCTGTAATGGTGGCTTTCTCTTGCTTGTAGTATGATTGCATTCATAATTATATACCACTGTATATATTATGTATTTAAAATAAATTTTCTCTTATTTAAATATAATTAAAGTATTTAATTATGCTCACTATTTATGTAAACATAATAAATTTTTACTCTTGCTTCATAAATATGGTCTGCAATCTTAATTATTAACTTTCTTCCCTCCACTATTTATGTAAACATAATAAATTTTCTCTTGCTTCATAAATATGGTCTGTAATCTTAATTATGCTCACTAGTTATGTAAACATAATAAATTTTCTCTTGCTTCATAAATATGGTCTGCAATCTTAATTATGCTCACTAGTTATGTAAATAATAAATTTTTCTCTTGCTTCATAAATATGGTCTGCAATCTTAATTATGCTCACTAGTTATGTAAACATAATTAATTTTCTCTTGCTTCATAAATATGGTCTAATAATCTTAATTATGCTCACTATTTGTATAAACACTCTGGTACTTCTCTTGCTTCATAAATATGAATTCTGCAATCTTGATTATGCTCACTATTTATGTAAACATAATAAATTTTCTCTTGCTTCATAAATATGGTCTGCAATCTTAATTATGCTCACTATTTATGTAAACATAATAAATTTTCTCTTGCTTCATAAATATGGTCTGCAATCTTAATTATGCTCACTATTTATGTAAACATAATAAATTTTCTCTTGCTTCATAAATATGGTCTGCAATCTTAATTATGCTCACTAGTTATGTAAACATAATAAATTTTCTCTTGCTTCATAAATATGGTCTGCAATCTTAATTATGCTCACTATTTATGTAAACATAATAAATTTTCTCTTGCTTCATAAATATGGTCTGCAATCTTAATTATGCTCACTATTTATGTAAACATAATAAATTTTCTCTCGCTTCATAAATATGGTCTGCAATCTTCATTATGCTCACTATTTATGTAAACATAATAAATTTTCTCTTGCTTCATAAATATGGTCTGCAATCTTAATTATGCTCACTATTTATGTAAACATAATAAATTTTCTCTTGCTTCATAAATATGGTCTGCAATCTTAATTATGCTCACTATTTATGTAAACATAATAAATTTTCTCTTGCTTCATAAATATGGTCTGCAATCTTAATTATGCTCACTATTTATGTAAACATAATAAATTTTCTCTTGCTTCATAAATATGGTCTGCAATCTTAATTATGCTCACTATTTATGTAAACATAATAAATTTTCTCTTGCTTCATAAATATGGTCTGCAATCTTAATTATGCTCACTATTTATGTAAACATAATAAATTTTCTCTTGCTTCATAAATATGGTCTGCAATCTTAATTATGCTCACTAGTTATGTAAACATGATAAATTTTCTCTTGCTTCATAAATATGGTCTGCAATCGTAATTATGCTCACTATTTATGTAAACATAATAAATTTTCTCTTGCTTCATAAATATGGTCTGCAATCTTAATTATGCTCACTAGTTATGTAAACATAATAAATTTTCTCTTGCTTCATAAATATGGTCTGCAATCTTAATTATGCTCACTATTTATGTAAACATAATAAATTTTCTCTTACTTCATAAATATGGTCTGCAATCTTAATTATGCTCACTATTTATGTAAACATAATAAATTTTCTCTTGCTTCATAAATATGGTCTGTAATCTTAATTATGCTCACTATTTATGTAAACATAATAAATTTTCTCTTGCTTCATAAATATGGTCTGCAATCTTAATTATGCTCACTATTTATGTAAACATAATAAATTTTCTCTTGCTTCATAAATATGATCTGCAATGTTAATTATGCTCACTATTTATGTAAACATAATAAATTTTCTCTTGCTTCATAAATATGGTCTGCAATCTTAATTATGCTCACTAGTTATGTAAACATAATAAATTTTCTCTTCCTTCATAAATATGGTCTGTAATCTTAATTATGCTCACTAGTTATGTAAACATAATAAATTTTCTCTTGCTTCATAAATATGGTCTGTAATCTTAATTATGCTCACTATTTATGTAAACATAATAAATTTTCTCTTACTTCATAAATATGGTCTGCAATCTTAATTATGCTCACTATTTATGTAAACATAATAAATTTTCTCTTGCTTCATAAATATGGTCTGTAATCTTAATTATGCTCACTATTTATGTAAACATAATAAATTTTCTCTTGCTTCATAAATATGGTCTGTAATCTTAATTATGCTCACTATTTATGTAAACATAATAAATTTTCTCTTGCTTCATAAATATGGTCTGCAATCTTAATTATGCTCACTATTTATGTAAACATAATAAATTTTCTCTTGCTTCATAAATATGATCTGCAATGTTAATTATGCTCACTATTTATGTAAACATAATAAATTTTCTCTTGCTTCATAAATATGGTCTGCAATCTTAATTATGCTCACTAGTTATGTAAACATAATAAATTTTCTCTTCCTTCATAAATATGGTCTGTAATCTTAATTATGCTCACTAGTTATGTAAACATAATAAATTTTCTCTTGCTTCATAAATATGGTCTGCAATCTTAATTATGCTCACTATTTATGTAAACAGAATAAATTTTCTCTTGCTTCATAAATATGGTCTGCAATCTTAATTATGCTCACTATGTAAACATAATAAATTTTCTCTTGCTTCATAAATATGGTCTGCAATCTTAATTATGCTCACTAGTTATGTAAACATAATAAATTTTCTCTTGCTTCATAAATATGGTCTGCAATCTTAATTAATGCACTTAAAATTATATTGTTTAAACTTTTATTTTTTTATTCCATGATACATAAACTCACTATATATTCCAGTTTGCCTGAAACTATCCTTGCTTGGGGAATATATATTCCTTTTTCATATCAACCCTGTTGGATCATGAAAATATTTTAATATACAAGAATTTAAATCTATAATAAACACTGAAACTGTCTTGGTTTGGTGTTTCAAAATTACGGGAAGTCAGATTATACATAAGTCTATGTCAGAGAGCAACCATCCATAATCAAATTTACTATTAATGGTATGCAAAACCTATTTACTTTTGGAGAAAAGATTTACACTCTATGAACAAGAATCTTTGCTAAAAACTTGGTCATAGCAAAATGAAATTTTTATTTCATCTTTTATCTTTTCTGACCACAAACAAAATAGAATGCAATTAGCCAATGTAAATAACTAGATTTCGTTCTGGAAACTTTCAGTCCGTTGAAAAATTTCTCTATGAAAGACAATACTTATAAAACACTTATCAATGTCTACAGCAAGACAATAACATGTTACCTGTCTATAGCAAAACAACAACTTCACATTAACTAACTTCTCATCATTATAGCCCATAAGTGAGTCAAGAAACAGGGAATTTAGCAATATTCTGAAAACTAATTCTAATGACTAAATAAGATTGAAACTGGGCATAATAACCTAATATTTTTACTTGTAAATTTGTTCAGCATTTCTTTTTGAATGAAGACTTCTTTTGTCTTCTTTCAAGATGAAATGCTGAACAAATTTTACAACCAACAAGAATCTTCTTATCTAGTTTATATTTTCCCAAAACAAAAATTTACAATTTGTTTTTTTTAATGTATGAATCCTGCAGGAAACTACAACCAACATTAATTTAATTCAAGGCTTCTTGTTTTTCTTATTCTATGTGCCTTGTCCTTTCAGGACATCAGCGATCATGGCTTTCCCCATCTCCCTATCCCTGGTGGCTCTTAGCACGCTTTCTCTTGTTACACCATGCAACCTCCATCCTGTCATCCACCTGCTCAGATCCTACAAATACCCCCTGGCCTTCCTCTGTCTCTTTTTCCCTCTGTCTGGCCTGTCAGTATCAGGTTCTCCAAGCCCACTTTCCTCATTGCATGTCCCAGGAACTTCAGTTGTCTCTTCCTGATGCTCACTATTAATTTTCTGTTTGTTGCCATTCTTTCCAATTCATCATTGCTTACATGCTTGATCCATGATATCCACAGCATCCTTCTGTAGAACCACATTTCAGTTGGTTCAAGTTTTTCCTTCATTTTCAATGATATTGTCCAGCATTCGCTGCCATATAGAAGAACTGACATCACATAGCAATCTAGCACTCTCTTCTTTGTTTCTAGTGAAAGTTTCCTGTGTCTTAGTAATTTACTCAGCTTCTAGAACGCTTCCTTCACCATGCCAATTTGCCTTGGGATCTCTGTGTTGCACTTTCCATCTCCTGTTTGAACTCTTCCTAGGTATTGAAATTTTTGTATTTGCTTGATTCTAGTATCCCTCATCTGTATTTGGCATTTTGGTTTGCTTTTTTGCCGGTCAAGGTTTACATTCTTATATTACTATTATTATAAACTCAATATATATTTAAGTAACCAAAATCATATCTACAAATTCTGCTGCATGCAGAAAATACTTAACGAAAAATTTTGCATTTTCAATTCAATGTTTATTTGTTAAAAAATAAATTAACTTGTTGATGTTATCACATAAAGATTTTATACACCAATTGATAATTGTTCTTCATACTTCAAATGTAAAATGAAGTATTATCTCTTTACATATTTGACACAATCAGATAGAAATTTGACACAATCAGATAGAAATTTACATAAAAACAAATGCTATATTTAAGAATATGTTTCTTTTATGTTATTTTTAGCTGACATACAAACACTATGTGCTATATGTTTTGATATCAATACTGGCAGCAATATGTATGTATGCGTATATATATATATAGCACATAGTGTATATATATATATATATATATATATACTGGGTGCGATAAATGAATTGTTGTCTAAATTACGCAAAAAGGAAAATAACACTGACACCTTAACAAATATATTTACCAAAACTGCACAAAATTATCTTGAAATACTAAAAGTAAATTTATTCAATAAAACTGCCATTGGCTTCTATTAGGTTGACCCAAAAGTTCATAAACACTTGAAAAAAATTGAAATTTTACTAAGGTTACCAGAAAACACTTGCAAAAAATTGAAATTTTATTTGCAAAAACAACAAAAATTATTGCTCAAAATAAAGACCATCATTTTCCAAGACTTTCTGCCATCGATCTGCAAGCTTTCGGATCTGGTCAAAGTACCATTCAGCCGGCTTCAAATCAAAGAATTCTTGACACGCTTCCTCGACTTCATCAAACTAGTCAAATTGGCAGCCCTTCAGAAAGTGTTGCATTGAGCGGAAAAGGTGTAATCTGATGGAGCACAGTCAGGACTGTAGGCTGGACGTGGCAGAACCTCAATGCCATCCAGCTCTTCAAACTTGTCTTTGGTCTTCCCGACGGTGTGTGGCTTGGCATTGTCCTGTTGCATCAAAGTGTGCTTTTAGTTGATCAGAGTCGAGTACTTTTGCTTCAACTTTTCATAGACCCGCTCAAGTTGCTGACAGTAAAGTTCGGCACTGATGGCACGATCATTCAGAACCAACTCAAAATGCATGATTCCTTCAAAGTTCCACCAAACGCACAACATGACTTTCTTGCGGATCAATCTTGTTTTGGAACCGATGGTGTCTATTGCTCTTTCTAAACCCATCACTTGTCTAGATTGTGCTGAACCAGATAGACCCATTTTGCAAAGGTTTATGAACTTTTGGGACAACCTAATATTATAACTTCCAGGCGATGTTAGAATCTCTGGACAGTCTCTATGTTTATGTTGGTGAACACTGCCATAATCTTTGCCTTCAGTTCATCATTTCAAGGAGTTTTGTTGGTCTCTCACATAAATGGGCCCAACATGTATTAATCAAGGGAGTTGCAGTCTGTGTAATTAAGTGGCCAGATTTAAGGGGTGATATGGTCAGGAAATGATCTGTCAGTCATGACTGTATTCTCCTGTTTGCATAGCAGGGTGCAGAATTCTGTTGCCAGACATTGGCTCTTCCAGCAGCCACCCTCTTGACCCAGGGCTGCACTACTTTCTTAAGGCAATTGATGTAGGCCTCCATGTTAAGTCTGAGGCTCTGTGAGAAGATGAATAGAGGCATAACTTTGACATCACTGGTGATCACTTCACACACCTTCATAATCACCATTAGACTCATCCAACTATTTCTGAATCCACCTGCGCTGCCTTCAGATTGGCACCCAAACACACTGAAATTTTCTTTTTGGAATTTTCAGTGGAAATGCTAAGTAGTACAGCATGCTGTTTCCAAATTTCTGGCAGAGTGAATTTTCTCATGGTGCTATTTTTCTCAGAGACGCTACTGTACTGTGAAGTTTACAAAACTAAAAACAAGTTATATACATGCATAAAAAATAAACATAGAAAATTTACCTGTCACACCATGTATATATATTTTTTCTGAGTAGATTATTTTTAAACAGTGAAATTCAACATCTATATCTGTTTCATGTTTAAACACAATTGTTGTGGCCTGATGATTGCATTTTAGCATGAAACAGATTGAAATAACAGAAAATAAAATCATCTTTATTCAGATCATTTCTTTTTAGTCTAAATCAATGTCTTCATCAATGATTTACTGAAATAATAGGTGAAATATTTTTTTTTTTTTAATCATGTCACCCCAAGCAAGGCATTCCACTGCCACTATAGCGCAGGGGGTTACACAGAGTGATAGATGAGTTAGGATGTACATAGGGGAAGAGTTGGAGAGAATGGGAGGGTTAGTGTGTTAGGAGGTGTCTATTGACCTTACATTTAAACTCCTGGTGGTTATAGCTGTCAGGGAAGCAAGCATGCGGAAGGGAATTCCACAGGCGGGAAGTGCGAGAAAAGAGACTGTTGGAGTAGAAATTGTGGTTACATTTCATCGGTTTCACTGTAAAAGGGTGGGACTTAGTTGCCAATCTAGTATCTCATGCGAACTCACACCTAGTGGGCACCAGTGATTTAAGTTCATCAGAGCAGAAGCCATGAAAGTATTTATAGAAGAGGCACAAAGAAGCCACGTCACGCCGGTGAGAGAGTGACTGCAGGCGGTCAGCTAAGTCGGTATCAATCACATTACAGATTCTTTGCTGTATTTTGTCAAGAAGCCCGAGGAGAATAGCAGGGGCACCTGACCAGATGTGGCAACAGTATTCAAAACATGGGCAGATGGTAGATTTGTATAAGTGCAGGATAGATTCAGGCGGAAAGAATTTCGGGCCCTGCACAGAGAGCCAACTTTCATGGCAGCGGATTTAGCAATGGATTCGACGTAGTCATTCCACTTGAGGTCTGCTGAGAGTATCAGGCCAAACAGGCATAGTGTTTTACTCTCTGGGAGGCATGCCTGTTCCATGCTAATGGGAGGGAGGTGCGGTCATCTGTGGTGGTTAATTGACAGCAGCTTCATTTTGGAAGAATTGAATTTTATGAGCCATTTCCTACCCCAATCCACCACGGATTGGAGGTCCTTTTCAAGCTGAGCCGCGAGGTTCGCCTTATCATCAACATCAGATTTTTGATCGAGGTGAGCATATACTGTGGTATCATCAGTGTACATGCCTACTTGTGATCTTATGGCATTGGGGAGATCATTGATGTAGATTAGAAAGAGCGTAGGACCTAGGATAGAGCCTTGGGGAACACCCGCATTTGTCAATAGTGATGATATACCAAAAGACTTTAATTGCACTAAGAATCCAGGAGCAAATAAATGCAAGCTCCATCCATCAGCTGAATGAACCATATAATCAATCTTATCATTTGGATTTTTAGAATTAGTAGAAATAGTAGAATTTGACTGAAAATTGGACAAGAATGATGTGGTTTTATTAAAAATTCTAGAACCACAATTACAATATTTTTGATCAGAATGATTTTGGAGAAAGTAATACAAAGGTAGAAGTACATATGATAGATTATACAAAAACATTTCATTTAGTACAGCACAAAAATCAGTTTAAATTACTAGGAAAACTTTATTTATTAGGGAGAGGTTTTAGAGTAACTCAGAACTTATACTAGAAGTAAACTGCTTGTATACGGATAGAAAATGAATTGAGGAAAAAATAGAAAGGGGCATAAGACAAGGGTGTGTTTTCTCACTGTATTTATTCAACTTTTACAGAGATAATCCTAAAAGAATTAGAGGACCTACCAAGATTTATTCTTCATGGCCACAATCTTAACAACATGAGATGACACAAATGAGAAACTGTGTCACCTTCTATATAAGTCAGTAAAGAAAAGCAGGAAGAAAGGACTAAAGAACAATTATAAAAAGACAAAATCCATGGGTGTTAACCAGACAACTAGCTTAAGATGTTTGTTTTTTTTTTGTTTTATGGCATATCAACCTCAGTGGGTCATTTATTGCCAACTAAATTTTATTCATTTATTGCTGGTAATACCTTTTTTCTTTCAACAATTTATTGTTGTTTTTATATAAGTTTTGTGTATAGTAATATTTTTTCTTTTTGAGTACCAAGATTCATTGGGATTTCTTTTTTTAAGGGCAGGGTCCCTAAGTCCTACCCTGTTATTTAACCCATAACTGGAGGGAAGAGACAGATTAATACCTTTCCCAAGGGTACCAGTGCTTAAGTGAATGCAGGGAATTCACACTCAGTTCACCGATTTCTCTTTCCAAGCCGATATCCACTGCACCACAATGCACATCCATCACTAATACGCTTACAGCACCTGGTATTCCCAAGCAGTCACTCATCTAAGTACTGACCAGGCTCAACATTGCTTAACTTCAGTGATCGAGCGAGAACCGGTATATTCAACGTGATATGGCTGTAAACCAGCTTAAGATGTATGCAGTGAATTAGAGATCTCAAAATCAAATAACTACAGAAGTTCAGATACCTAGGCAGTGTTTTAACAGAAGGTAAAAAAGTGACATCAAAATATGAAAGTGTATTTGAATTGCAAAAAATACCTTTTAAAAATTATGAAAAAGTATTAAGAAATGAGAAAATATTAGAAACATTGCTGGACAATTTCCCCACAGATGAAAAGCCGATTTGATGCAACAGAAATGTTGCAATGAAAAAATTTAAGGAAAAATATAAACAAAAACACATTTAAGGTTAAAATCAGAAAGCGACAGCTGAAATTTCTGGGATATATAAAAAGGTAAAAGAAATTATATATTTTTTTTTTTTTTTTTAATCACATCACCCCAAGCAAGGCAGCAAGGCCACTGGTGTGCAGGGGGCTACGTAAGAGTGAATAGATAGTTCAGTCTATCCACTCCAATTAAAAAAAAATAAACAAAAAAGAAAGTGAAAAGATTGGAAAAGAGAAAGCCGGAAACCACATCCTAGACAGGGAACAAGGGATGAGCCTCAACACCTGTTCAATAGACGTGGGTGGAATGTGAACCGGGCGATAGTTTAGTCTATCTACTCCAATTGAAAAAAAAAATAAGGAAAGTGAAAAGATTGGAAAAGAGAAAGCCGGAAACCACATCCTAAACAGGGAACAAGGGATGAGCCTCAACACCTGTTCAATAGACGTGGGTGGAGTGTAAACCGGGCGATAGTTTAGTCTATCTACTCCAATTGAAAAAAAAAATAAGGAAAGTGAAAAGAGTGGAAAAGAGAAAGCTGGAAACCACATCCTAAACAGGGAACAAGGGATGAGCTTCTTTCACCTGTTCAATAGACATGGGTGGAATGTGAACCGGGTGATAGTTTAGTCTATCTACTCCAATTGAAAAAAAAAATAAGGAAAGTGAAAAGATTGGAAAAGAGAAAGCCGGAAACCACATCCTAAACAGGGAACAAGGGATGAGCTTCTTTCACCTGTTCAATAGACGTGGGTGGAGTGTGAACTGGGCGATAGTTTAGTCTATCTACTCCAATTGAAAAAAAAAATAAGGAAAGTGAAAAGATTGGAAAAGAGAAAGCTGGAAACCACATCCTAAACAGGGAACAAGGGATGAACCTCTACACCTGTTCAATAGACATAAAATTATTATATAAAATTATATATAAAAAGATAAAAGAAATTATGATCACAGGCCGTATTGAAGATGAGAAAGAAACAATAATTAATCTAACAAGCTTTGTATAAATAGATAGCATAACAGAGAATGGAATGGGTAGTAAAAAGGCACTCATTGCTCGGAGCTATAAAGAATAGTAAGTTATGGAGAGCCATGATCACTCAGGTCCTGAAGAGACATGGCACATAGAAAAAGAATTCAGTATCTACTGGTCTGGTAATTTGAGAGTCATTCTAAAGAAAATGTACCATTTGACAGTGTTTAAGTCTTCATCATCATTATATTGGAGAAACTATTTTCAGGATTCATCCTGGATTTGACTATAAACTACATCAATCAGCAAGGCCTCTCATAATTGAAATCGAAGGTTTAGAGGAGTGTAGAACTGCCATTTACTTGCTGTTGTTCCTAGGTTCACCCTGACTTTGGGTGGTACTATTTGGTAGGGTTCCAGCTATGGAAGAACACAAACTAGCTTAAGATGTTTTTTTTTTGTTTTATGGAATATCAACCTCAGTGGGTCATTTATTGCCAACTAAATTTTATTCATTTATTGCTGGTAATACCTTTTTTTCTTTCAATAATTTATTGTTGTTTTTATATAAGTTTTGTGTATAGTAATATTTTTTCTTTTTGAGTACCAAGATTCATTGGGATTTCTTTTTTTAAGGGCAGGGTCCCTAAGTCCTACCCTGTTATTTAACCCATAACTGGAGGGAAGAGACAGATTAATACCTTTCCCAAGGGTACCAGTGCTTAAGTGAATGCAGGGAATTCACACTCAGTTCACCGATTTCTCTTTCCAAGCCGATATCCACTGCACCACAATGCACATCCATCACTAATACGCTTACAGCACCTGGTATTCCCAAGCAGTCACTCATCTAAGTACTGACCAGGCTCAACATTGCTTAACTTCAGTGATCGAGCGAGAACCGGTATATTCAACGTGATATGGCTGTAAACCAGCTTAAGATGTATGCAGTGAATTAGAGATCTCAAAATCAAATAACTACAGAAGTTCAGATACCTGGGAAGTGTTTTAACAGAAGGTAAAAAAGTGACATCAAAATATGAAAGTGTATTTGAATTGCAAAAAATACCTTTTAAAAATTATGAAAAAGTATTAAGAAATGAGAAAATATTAGAAACATTGCTGGACAATTTCCCCACAGATGAAAAGCCGATTTGATGCAACAGAAATATTGCAATGAAAAAATTTAAGGAAAAATATAAACAAAAACACATTTAAGGTAAAAATCAGAAAGAGACAGATGAAATTTCTGGGATATATAAAAAGGTAAAAGAAATTATATTTTTTTTTTGTTTTTGTTTTTAATCACATCACCCCAAGCAAGGCAGTAAGGCCACTGGTGTGCAGGGGGCTACATAAGAGTGAATAGATAGTTCAGTCTATCTACTCCAATTGAAAAAAAAAATAATGAAAGTGAAAAGATTGGAAAAGAGAAAGCCGGAAACCACATCCTAAACAGGGAACAAGGGATGAGCCTCAACACCTGTTCAATAGACGTGGGTGGAATGTGAACCGGGCGATAGTTTAGTCTATCTACTCCAATTGAAAAAAAAAATAAGGAAAGTGAAAAGATTGGAAAAGAGAAAGCCGGAAACCACATCCTAAACAGGGAACAAGGGATGAACCTCTACACCTGTTCAATAGACATAAAATTATTATATAAAATTATATATAAAAAGATAAAAGAAATTATGATCACAGGCCATATTGAAGATGAGAGGGAAACAATAATTAATCTAACAAGCTTTGTATAAATAGATAGCATAACAGAGAATGGAATGGGTAGTAAAAAGGCACTCATTGCTCGGAGCTACAAAGAACAGTAAGTTATGGAGAGCCATGATCACTCAGGTCCTGAAGAGACATGGCACATAGAAAAAGAATTCAGTATCTACTGGTCTGGTAATTTGAGAGTCATTCTAAAGAAAATGTACCATTTGACAGTGTTTAAACCTTCATCATCATTATATTGGAGAAACTATTTTCAGGATTCATCCTGGATTTGACTATAAACTACATCAATCAGCAAGGCCTCTCATAATTGAAATCGAAGGTTTAGAGGAGTGTAGAACTGCCATTTACTTGCTGTTGTTCCTAGGTTCACCCTGACTTTGGGTGATACTATTTGGTAGGGTTCCAGCTATGGAAAAACACAAACAACAGTACATTTTTATTGCAGAATGACCAAAATGAATTTTTATAGCAAATGAATGCATTGATCTTCACTCCAAATGATGGAGTCTTTTTAAGCTAAACTGTTTAAAAGAACAGGGCCATTCGTATCATATTTGATACAGTATTTCCCTATAAGGAAACATTTGGTATTTCCCTATAAGGAAACATTTGGTATTCATTGACTGAGCAGTCAGTACTGCTTTCATTTGAAATTTATAAAATATTTCTCTTAAAAAATTTTTCAGGAAAATATTTCTTTCAAGACTTGTTTTCATACTGTATCAAATATGATACAAATGAGTTAAAAATATTAAAATAAACAGAATTATAACATTCCTGAAATCAGTTGTATTATGACTGAAAATATAAAAAAAAAAGAAAGAAAAAGATTGATTATTTTTCCCCCCATATAAACCAAAAGAAATCAGTTTTGGCATAAAATCACTCAAAAGAGTTGATGTCTTCAAAAATCTATTTAAACTAAGCTAAAACTTTCATGACAATTGTGCTTTAGATTGCTTGGCCATGAAAAACTTCATAAGAAGGATAAGTTCAATTCCCTTTTTCATTTAAATCTCTCACTAGGACCTTTCAAAGCCCATATTTGCTAATTTTTTTTTGTTTTTCAAAACATAAACCAAGTAACTTCTAAGAAATTAATAGATTTTATTTATAATTAGGCATTATTCCTTATTATTACAAACATTATAATTAGTGAATCAGATACACATGTTTGATTAGACAGCTCATTTTTTTAAACAGTATAATAAATATATATACATATAAACATTGATGGAAAAATCAATTGCTAATTTTGCTTCAGGTGAATCAAGATTAAACATACAGGTAACATAGCTGAATTACAGTTCATATATACAGATCGATAAATGTACAAGTTCCAAAATAAGGCGAATATCAACAGCTAACTCCATGACAATTTACTCGTCACTAGTCTAAACCACAAATACTTTTTCTGTATTTTATTGATAAATGCATTTTTAATAATATATGGTCAATAATAATCTCTTTTAAGCTTACAAACAAATAAATTTTAGTTTTTAATATAGTACATAAAAAAGTAATCTAAATTTAAAATTGCATGTATGCACATGTAAATGTAGATGTTTACAATGTAGTGATCTTTACAGCACATCATGGACTTTTTATATGTGCATGTGGTTTAGTCTAAAACATTATAAAATAAAATGATTTTTTAAGGTTAAATACGTGCGCTGTGGAGCAGTGGATATCAACTCGGAACGAGAAATTGGGGTGTCGAGTGAGAATTTCAGTTGAATTCTTTGCATTCACTTACGCACAAATATCCTTGTGAAAGGTATTAATCCGTCTCTTCCCTCCAGTTATGGGTTAAATATCAGGACAGATTGGGTTCTATAGTCTGGGTAGGCAACCAGTCAGCCGTAGAAAGTAATGCCAACCTACTGTGGGATAATCTTCTGCTCAGTCAGTCATGTCTCTTTCAAGACATGAGCGCCCAAACGTGTATCATGTATGGCACTTAACTGACTGAAGGTTAAATAACAGATACAGTTATTAAAATTATTTTGTCATAGTAGAAAATAAACTAATTAATGTTAAATTTACCAATATTTACATTCAATTTTACATACATATTTTAATGATTTTATATACTTTTATTATTATTTATTGTAACGTATAGTAACATGATTTTATATGCTTTCATCGCTTTTCTAGTTATATTACAACATCAGTGCTTACGGCCATATTACGTTGAATACACCAGTTCTCACTTGATCACCGAAGTTAAGCAATGTTGAGCCTGGTCGTACTTAGATGGGTGATTGCTTGGGAATATGAAGTGCTGTAAGCGTTTATGGACGGATGTGCATTGTGATGTGGTGGATGTTGGCTTGGAAAGGGAAATTGGTGAGCTGAGATCAAATTCCAGTTGAATACCCTGCATTCACTTAAGCACTAGTACCCTTGGGAAAGGTATTAATCTGTCCCTTCTCTCCAGTTATGGGTTAAATAACAGAGTAGGACTTGGGGACCCTGCCCTTAAAAAGCAAATCCCAATGAATCTTGATACTTGAAAAGAAAAGAGTATTACTAGACACAAAACTTATATGAAAAAACAACAATAAATTGTTGAAAGAAAAAGGTATTACCAGCAATAAATAAATAAAATTTAGTTGGCAATAAATAACCCACCAAGGTTGATATGCCATAAAAACAAAACAACCAACCAACAACCAACAAATACTTTCACAACTTCTGCTCCAATGAGCTTAGCCCCCTGGTGCCCCCTTTGCATGAATTTAGTTGAGCTACTAGACTGGTGGCTAGGTTTCACCCTTTTATAGTGAAACCAATCAAATGTAACTGAAAACTTCTTCTCTATCAGTTTCTTTTCTCGCACTTCCTTCCTATGTAAATGTGACAGATGCAAAGTTGAATAAAATGACTTAAACTTGATTTTTATCATTCCGTATATTTTTTCTAACACATGATATACAATCAAAAATGACTTAACACACAACAATGTAACTGAAGGTATACCTGTAAGTTTCAAAATAAGGGGAATATCAGCAGCATTATAAACCAATATTAATATATTATATAAGTTCCAAAATAAAAGAAATATAAAAAAATACATTATATTTTCCTTTAGCAGTAATAAAAATCTGTATTTTCATATGCATATATTCATATAGATGATAAATATCATCCTGTAATTCTAAGGTATTGCCTCTTCCAGCTGTTGATGGAATATGGTCAGTGTTGTAGGTAGAACATTGTTCAATCAATTCCAATACATGTTCAATAGAGAACGGGTCTGGTGATTATGTTGTCCAAGGAAGATGCTGAATATCTTATAGAGTGTGTTGAGCACCATGGGTATTTTATTGCAAGGCATTATTCTGCTGGAACATTGCTTCATCTACTGTTGCAAGAATGGTAGCAGAATGGGTTAAACAATATTCTGGGCAGACATAGCCTTGTTTAACATTCCCTCCATAAGAACCAAAGGCAAGTGAAAATTATAACCTAAGGCACTTTACACTATGGTGCCAGGGGATGGGCCTGTTTAAATAGCAAATACACTTTGGAAGATGTTTCTCCTCAATTCTACATTGCACACACAAATGACAATAACCTGAATTGGCTCTCATCACTGAATATAATAGAGCAATATCTTATTCACCAAATCAGATTGCTAGGTGACCTGCTCATCACATCATTTGAGATAATGTTGTGGTGTAAGTCAAAGTCTGGTTAGAGGCTTGTGTGCACAGAGCTCTGCTATACCTTAATGATTATAAATTATACAGTATGAATACTTAACCAATGAAAAACACACAACACAAAAATAAAGAAAATAGTAGAAATTTCTTTTATCAACCATATTTGTTTTCTGATGAAGCTTCAATAAAACTAAAACATGTTACATTTGTAAAGGTTTCCTATTTATTTTTTATTCTATCATATATGTGTGTGTGTGTGCGTGTGTGTGTATATATATACATATATATATATACTTATATATATATATATATATATAAGCAAATATATGTAAGCATATATATATATATATATATATATATATGTACTACTGGCATATGGATATATGATACATCACACACTAAAAGTTTGCCTACTTCTACCAAGTGCCCATAGCTCAGAGGTAGAATTGCCGACTGATGCAAATTTGGTTGGGTTTCAATCCCGGGTAAAAGTAATTGGATATCTAACCTTACTGATGAGCTGTGATACAGCAAAACAGATCTGTATGTGGATGACTATTTATCCTCTCACACCCTGATTGAGCACTCTGGAAGAATAGTAGACTTTGAACAAACAGTAGTTACTCTAGCATCTAGGCTTCGCTCATTCAGTAATGAATTAGAGCACTCTAACCACTGGCATATGGGTATATGATACATCACATGCTAAATGTCTGCTCACTTTTACTAAGTGCCCATAGCTCAGAGGTAGAATCGCCAACTGACGAGAGGTCAAGTTTCAATTCTGGGTAAAAGCAATCAGATGTCTAAATGTACTGACGAGCTGTGATACAGCAAAACAGATCTGTCTGCAGATGACTATGACTATATATATATATATATATATACTTTACTGTTTTATTTAAACTTCTACAATTTGACCTTATTTTTAGGTTTCAGTATAAACCAAATTAAAATGATACATTGAATAAATGAAAAAATTAACATCCCAGATTTATAACTTATAATGACTTTTGGTGACACTATTACCAAAAAACAAAATTCAAATCTAAAAACAGTCAATTTATAATATGCATCTGTTGATTGTATAGTGCATGATGCTTTAGACGAAGGATAATATATATATATATAAATATAGATATATAGATATATATATATATAGATCAAAATCTGACAAGATGACAGAATAAAGAAAAAAAAGAATATGCTTACAAAATTTTACAAAATTTTTTACAAAATGGATGAACTCTAACATATTTTAAATTTATTTGTTTAAACATTATTTTAGCTACTCATATTTGAGTAGATACTCTGTGATTTTTTTAAATTGAACAGTATATTTATTTATGTCTACTGTCCTGCGTTGTGGTCCAGTGGATATCAGCTCAGAACGAGAAATTGGGGTGTCGAGTTCGAATTCCAGTTGAATTCATTGCATTCACTTATGCGCAAATACCCTTGGGAAAGGTACTAATCCATCTCTTCCTTCCAGCTATGGGTTAAATACCAGGAGGGGTTAGGTTCTATAGCCTTGGTGAGCAACCAGTCTACCGCAGAAAACAATGGCAACCTACTGTGGGATAATCTTCTGCCCAGTCAGTCATGTCTCTTTCGAGACATGATCGCCCAAGCGTATTTCATGTATGGCACTTAACTAACTGACTGTCCTGAATAATCAAGAAATATTGTTAGGAAAATATACGTCCTCCAGAAGGGTTTGAATCTGTGTCCCCTAGAGAAAACCATCAATTGATCTGATGTATCATAGACTGCTTGACCATGAAGGCCCTTCAGTCAAACAAAGCCAGAAATAATGGCTTTAAACACAAATTTTCCTGATTTATCAAAGTATCCATTCTGCTCTGTTTTTGTATCCTCGTGTAATTGTAAATGAATGTAAACAAAGACAATTTACTTATGAAATTTTACAAAACCTGTAACAATTTTAACATCTTTGTTTAAACATTATTTTTGATGGATACTCATACTTGAGTCAATACTCTTTTTTTTATGCTTAAACACTATATTTATTTATATCTACTGGCCTGAATAACTGAGAAATCTTGTCAGGAAAATATATTAGGAAAAACCATCATTCAGTCGAGTGGACTAAGACAGATCAGACCAATTATAAAAAACAGAATATTTTCTCAAATATGATTTTCCATTAAAAAAAAGTGTAAGCAAATAAATTTAAAAAAGAATATATTTATATATATATATATGTGTGTGTGTGTGTGAGTGTGTGTGTATATATATATATATATATATATATATATATATATATATATATATATATATATATATCTTATATGCTTATATATATACACATAAGCATTTTTTTTTTAATTGTATCACCCCGAGCATGGCGGTAACGCCACTGATGTGCAGGGGGCTATGTAATAGTGAAAAGATTGGAAAAGAGAAAGGCGGAAACCACATTCTAAACAGGGAACAAGGGATGAGCCCCTTAACCTATTCAATAGATGTGGGTGGAGTGTGAACCGGGTGATAGATTGATCTATCTACTCCAATTGAAAAAAAAAGACAAAGTGAGAAGATTGGAAAAGAGAAAGCCGGAAACCACATCCTAAACATGGAACAAGGGATGAGCCTTTTAACCTGTTCAATAGACGTGGGTCTATATATATATATATATATATAAGCATATATATTATTACTTTAGAACATTTACAGAGAGTTATCCTACCACTGTATGTACAGGATACTCCTTTGGATTCTTTTATATCTACACTGCATGATTTTATATATTTATCTATTTAATTATTTATTTATTTATCTGTAAATTCAGATAAAACTTAGTGGGGAAATAGCTATTTTCAACATGTCATTTTAAGACATGTATTTTCAACCCCTTATAAACAGAGAATGAGGAAAAATTCTAAGCCCAGAGGTTTTCTCTTGTAAAGGAAGCGGTTGGGAGGTATTGGTTTTTATAGAATTTTAGTAGTAATTTAGTAATGTGAAGTATGTTGCTTGACCTTTGTGTTAGTACTGGTGAGTGGTTGGGAAGTAACTGTTTAGTCAAATTTTAAAAAAAAAACCTTATGTGACGAATTGGAAGAAAAGGATAATTATTGCAATTAACTCTTATTTCTCTGATGACCTCCTTCCCTTTATTTTATATTCTGGTATTTAAATTTCAAAATTTTAATTTTTTCTCTATTGGTTTTTACAGGGTTAAGCTAGGGAAATTTTAATAATAGTAATTTCTTCTTTGGTAGTGGGAGGTATGTGGCTTGATCCTTGAGTTAGTAGTGGGAGGTATGTGGCTTGATCCTTGAGTTAGTAGTGGGAGGTATGTGGCTTGATCCTTGTGTTAGTAGTGGGAGGTATGTGGCTTGATCCTTGAGTTAGTAGTGGGAGGTGTGTGGCTTGATCCTTGAGTTAGTAGTGGGAGGTATGTGGCTTGATCCTTGTGTTAGTAGTGGGAGGTATGTGGCTTGATCCTTGAGTTAGTAGTGGGAGGTATGTGGCTTGATCCTTGAGTTAGTAGTGGTAGGTATGTGGCTTGACCCTTGAGTTAGTAGTGGGAGGTATGTGGCTTGATCCTTGAGTTAGTAGTGGTAGGTATGTGGCTTGATTCTTGAGTTAGTAGTGGTAGGTATGTGGCTTAATCCTTGAGTTAGTAGTGGGAGGTATGTGGCTTGATCCTTGAGTTAGTAGTGGTAGGTATGTGGCTTGATTCTTGAGTTAGTAGTGGTAGGTATGTGGCTTAATCCTTGAGTTAGTAGTGGGAGGTATGTGGCTTGATTCTTGAGTTAGTAGTGTGAGGTATGTGGCTTGATCCTTGAGTTAGTAGTGGGAGGTATGTGGCTTGATCGTTGAGTTAGTAGTGGTAGGTATGTGGCTTGACCCTTGAGTTAGTAGTGGGAGGTATGTGGCTTGATCCTTGAGTTAGTAGTGGTAGGTATGTGGCTTGATTCTTGAGTTAGTAGTGGTAGGTATGTGGCTTAATCCTTGAGTTAGTAGTGGGAGGTATGTGGCTTGATTCTTGAGTTAGTAGTGTGAGGTATGTGGCTTGATCCTTGAGTTAGTAAGGTTAGTAGTTAGTAGTAGGTATGTGGTTGATCCTTGAGTTAGTAGTGGTAGGTATGTGGCTTGATCCTTGTGTTAGTAGTGGGAGATATGTGGCTTGATCCTTGAGTTAGTAGTGGTAGGTATGTGGCTTGATCCTTGAGTTAGTAGTGGGAGGTATGTGGCTTGATCCTTGAGTTAGTAGTGGGAAGTATGTGGCTTGATCCTTGAATTAGTAGTGGGAGCTATATGGCTTGATCCTTGAGTTAGTAGTGGTAGGTATGTGGCTTGATCCTTGAGTTAATAGTGGGAGGTATGTGGCTTGATCCTTGAGTTATTAGTGGGAGGTAGGAGGGAATTAACTGCTTAACCAAAGTTTAAAAAAACAACTGTATTGTGACTAATTGGAAGAAATAAATACTTATTGTAATTTATACTTATTTCTATGACAACACATACTAATGATCTCCCTTCGTTTATTTAGGAGTATATTTTGGTATTGAAATTTCAAAATTTTAATTTTTTCTTTCAAACATAGATTATATCTGTCTCTTAAGCTATTAGGGGTCCTAGTCTTGCTTCCATTTTATCTGTGGATTTAAGTTATTTTCTTTTAATTCCCAGTATTTTCGAGAAAGGGCTGTTTGGTATCTTAAACTAGGGTTGGTGAAGGAGTGATATACACTCTGAGTCAAAATCTTAAAACCAGATACAAAAAGGTTAAAAAAATATAAAATACTCTTACTTTAATTGAAATATATTTGCAAAATATTTACATTTAATTACAAAATGTAGTTTATCAACAAACAAGTGAAAATTTTAATCTTTTAGTTGAATAATTTAAACAAACATTGCAAAAGTATTTTATTTGGTTGGTCCTAAAGATAAGACCATCTAAATAAAAATAGAAAATACAGAACAAATAAATCATGATGACAATGTACTATTCAATATATCCTCCATTTTTGCAAATTATTTTGAAAATTCACTTTGGCAGACTCATTATTAACTTCTACATGAGAGTGCTTGAAATGCTCACCCAGGGTGCATAAACTACAGCACAAACAGCATTCACAATTTCAAATTGTGATCTATGTTTATAAACATCCTTTACCATTAATCCCCAAACATTCTTGACTGGGTTCAGATCTGAAGAGCATGGTAGATGGCTCAAAAGCTGAATGTTGTTTTTCATAAAAAACTCCTTCCACCTTCAAGCTTTGTTGATTGCAGCATTGTCCAGCTGAAAAATCTAGTTTTCTCGACATAGACAAGGGCCTTCATTAATTAAGGTTTCCTTCCTTAACATGTCAGTGTAATTAGCAGTTATCTGATGACCTTTTGCCTCCTGTAACACAAGAAATCAATTTTACAAAAATTAACCCCAGATCATAATTGATCCATCACCACTGTGTTATGTTGAGAAATTTTCTTTTGGGGCATCTATTACATGCCTGTAATGCTGAAAACTGTCTGGGCCATCTAGTCAAATTTTTTCTTGTCTGAAAACAACACTTTCTTTTATTTATCCAAATCCCAAGTTTGATAATCAGAAGCAATTGTAATGGGAGAATTTATAGCAAGTAAGAAGGCAAGGACTCTGCAGTTGTTTCATGTTCTTAAACCCTTTCTCAGTTAAATGTCATCGAATTGTTCTGAAGCTGCATTCAACATCTGTATTTGCTTTTATCTGATTTGATGTTAAGTTTGAATCTCTCTTAACTTCTCACCTAATGCGTGTGTCTAGAGATGGTGAAAGTTTATTGGGGCAACCACTTGATTTTTTAGAAGTACATGCATCCAGATTTTTAATGAAGTTAGCAATGACAGTTCTGCTATAGCCAATTTTCTTTGGCCATATTCTCTTTTTTTCTCAATGTTTTTTGGCTCATTGCAAAAGACCACATTTTTTTGGCTCATTGCAAAAGACCACATTTTTTGGCTCATTGCAAAAGACCCCATTTTTTTTGCTCATTGCCAAAGACCACATTTTTTTGGCTCATTGCAAAAGACCACATTCTTTTGGCTCATTGCAAAAGACCCCATTTTTTTGGCTCATTGCAAAAGACCACATTTTTGAAATTCAATAATCCTGCTCTATTCAAACTTTACTAAAATTTTACCCTAAGTCATTATGAGCTAAGTAGATGCCTTCCTGCCTGAAGCTATGAGCATACTAACTAGTTCTAAAAGTTTTGTTCAGTAATGTTTTTTCACACATGGTCTTATCTTTTTGACTACCCCTGCCCAAAAAAAAAACTTTTTCAACGTTTGTTTAAATTAATCTATTAAAAGCTTAAAATTTTCACTTTTTGTTGATAAACTACATTTTTTAATTAAATGTACATGTTTCCCAAATATATTTCAATTAAAGTAGCAGTATTTTGTATCTATTTAATCTTTTTGTATTTGGTCTTAAGATTTTGACCAGGATAATATTTGAGTAGAATTTATTGATTGGAATCCAACAAGATTACAGAATAAAGAAAAAGAACAAATAGGAAATGTATCTCAATTTAACATGTTTCATTTTTATTAAAGCTTCTTCAGAGACCAACAGAAAAATGAAAATCAAAGAGATAGGATACTGGTATATTGTGATTTGGGGTTAGTTCTTATTGGTCAGATATGTGTCATGTGTATTGAAGCAATAGATAAGTTTTAAATGTATAAGCATGGAACATTTTGGATGGTAAAGTGTATAATAGTGCATATGAATTTTTGTGTAGAAATGCTTGTCTGTTCATGTGCATGTTGGATGGTAACATTAGTTAATATATTTGTATGTGTGATTTAATACACATGTTATATATATTAATGCGATGGATAAGTTTTGGATATATGTGTGAGGAATATTTTGGATAGTAAAATGTGCAATAGTGTATGTGTGGGTTTATGTAGATGGGACAGACAAGTCTATCTACAAAACTTTAGGGCTGGAATGCTGAAGCTAATGTCACTCATCTAATTAACAAACCTTTATATATATATATATATATATATATATATGGTCATCTGCAGACAGATCTGTTTTGCTGTATCACAGCTTATCAGTACGGTTAGACATCTGATTGCTTTTACCCCCCAGAATTGAAACCCGACCGAATTGGCATCAATTGGCAATTCTACCTCTGAGCTACGGGCACTCAGTATATTTGCTGTATCACAGCTTATCAGTACGGTTAGACATCTGATTGCTTTTACCCCCCAGAATTGAAACCCGACCGAATTGGCATCAATTGGCAATTCTACCTCTGAGCTACGGGCACTCAGTATATTTGCTGTATCACAGCTTATCAGTACGGTTAGACATCTGATTGCTTTTACCCCCCAGAATTGAAACCCGACCGAATTGGCATCAATTGGCAATTCTACCTCTGAGCTACGGGCGCTCAGTATATTTGCTGTATCACAGCTTATCAGTACGGTTAGACATCTGATTGCTTTTACCCCCCAGAATTGAAACCCGACCGAATTGGCATCAATTGGCAATTCTACCTCTGAGCTACGGGCACTCAGTATATTTGCTGTATCACAGCTTATCAGGACGGTTAGACATCTGATTGCTTTTACCCCCCAGAATTGAAACCCGACCGAATTGGCATCAATTGGCAATTCTACCTCTGAGCTACGGGCGCTCAGTATATTTGCTGTATCACAGCTTATCAGTACGGTTAGACATCTGATTGCTTTTACCCCCCAGAATTGAAACCCGACCGAATTGGCATCAATTGGCAATTCTACCTCTGAGCTACGGGCACTCAGTATATTTGCTGTATCACAGCTTATCAGTACGGTTAGACATCTGATTGCTTTTACCCCCCAGAATTGAAACCCGACCGAATTGGCATCAATTGGCAATTCTACCTCTGAGCTACGGGCACTCAGTATATTTGCTGTATCACAGCTTATCAGTACGGTTAGACATCTGATTGCTTTTACCCCCCAGAATTGAAACCCGACCGAATTGGCATCAATTGGCAATTCTACCTCTGAGCTACGGGCACTCAGTATATTTGCTGTATCACAGCTTATCAGTACGGTTAGACATCTGATTGCTTTTACCCCCCAGAATTGAAACCCGACCGAATTGGCATCAATTGGCAATTCTACCTCTGAGCTACGGGCGCTCAGTATATTTGCTGTATCACAGCTTATCAGTACGGTTAGACATCTGATTGCTTTTACCCCCCAGAATTGAAACCCGACCGAATTGGCATCAATTGGCAATTCTACCTCTGAGCTACGGGCACTCAGTATATTTGCTGTATCACAGCTTATCAGTACGGTTAGACATCTGATTGCTTTTACCCCCCAGAATTGAAACCCGACCGAATTAGCATCAATTGGCAATTCTACCTCTGGAGCTACAGGCGCTCAGTATATTTGCTGTATCACAGCTATCAGCAACGTTAGACATCTGATTGCTTTTACCCCCCAGAATTGGAAAACCCGACCGAATTGGCATCAATTGGCAATTCTACCTCTGAGCTACGGGCACTCAGTATATTTGCTGTACACAGCTTATCAGTACGGTTAGACATCTGATTGCTTTTACCCCCCAGAATTGAAACCCGACCGAATTGGCATCAATTGGCAATTCTAATTCTCTGAGCTACGGGCGCTCAGTATATTTGCTGTATCACAGCTTATCAGTACGGTTAGACATCTGATTGCTTTACCCCCCAGAATTGAAACCCGACCGAATTGGCATCAATTGGCAATTCTACCTCTGAGGCCACACAGTATATTTGCTGCATCACAGCTTATCAGTACGGTTAGACATCTGATTGCTTTTACCCCCCAGAATTGAAACCCGACCGAATTGGCATCACCAAGTAATTCTACCTCTGAGCTACGGGCGCTCAGTATATTTGCTGTATCACAGCTTATCAGTACGGTTAGACATCTGGATTGCTTTACCCCCCAGAATTGAAACCCGACCGAATTGGCATCAGATCATAATTTCACTCTGAGCTACGGGCGCTCAGTATATTTGCTGTATCACAGCTTATCAGTACGGTTAGACATCTGATTGCTTTTACCTCCAGAATTGAAACCCGACCGAATTGGCATCAATTGGCATTCTACCTCTGAGCTACGGGCGCTCAGCATATTTGTTGTATCACAGCTTATCAGTACGGTTAGACATCTGATTGCTTTTACTCCCCAGAATTGAAACCCGACCGAATTGGCATCAATTGGCAATTCTACCTCTGGAGCTACGGGCGCTCAGTATATTTGTTGTATCACAGCTTATCAGTACGGTTAGACATCTGATTGCTTTACCCCCCAGAATTGAAACCGACCGAATTAGCATCAATTGGCAATTCTACCTCTGAGCTACAGGCGCTCAGTATATTTGCTGTATCACAGCTTATCAGTACGGTTAGACATCTGATTGCTTTTACCCCTAGAATTGAAACCCGACCGAATTAGCATCAATTGGCAATTCTACCTCTGAGCTACAGGCGCTCAGTATATTTGCTGTATCACAGCTTATCAGTACGGTTAGACATCTGATTGCTTTTACCCCCAGAATTGAAACCCGACCGAATTGGCATCAATTACATTCTACCTCTGGTTACGGGCGCTCAGTATATTTGTTGTATCACAGCTATCAGTACGGTTAGACATCTGATTGCTTTTACCCCCCAGAATTGAAACCCGACCGAATTGGCATCAATTGGCAATTCTACCTCTGAGCTACGGGCTCTCAGTATATTTGCTGTATCACAGCTTATCAGTACGGTTAGACATCTGATTGCTTTTACCCCCCAGAATTGAAACCCGACCGAATTAGCATCAATTGGCAATTCTACCTCTGAGCTACAGGCGCTCAGTATATTTGCTGTATCACAGCTTATCAGTACGGTTAGACATCTGATTGCTTTTACCCCCCAGAATTGAAACCCGACCGAATTGGCATCAATTGGCAATTCTACCTCTGAGCTACGGGCACTCAGTATATTTGCTGTATCACAGCTTATCAGTACGGTTAGACATCTGATTGCTTTTACCCCCCAGAATTGAAACCCGACCGAATTGGCATCAATTGGCAATTCTACCTCTGAGCTACGGGCACTCAGTATATTTGCTGTATCACAGCTTATCAGTACGGTTAGACATCTGATTGCTTTTACACCCCAGAATTGAAACCCGACCGAATTGGCATCAATTGGCAATTCTACCTCTGAGCTACGGGCGCTCAGTATATTTGCTGTATCACAGCTTATCAGTACGGTTAGACATCTGATTGCTTTTACCCCCCAGAATTGAAACCCCCGACCGAATTGCCATCAATTGGCAATTCTACCTCTGAGCTACGGGCACTCAGTATATTTGCTGTATCACAGCTTATCAGTACGGTTAGACATCTGATTGCTTTTACCCCCCAGAATTGAAACCCGACCGAATTGGCATCAATTGGCAATTCTACCTCTGAGCTACGGGCACACAGTATATTTGCTGTATCACAGCTTATCAGTACGGTTAGACATCTGATTGCTTTTACCCCCCAGAATTGAAACCCGACCGAATTGGCATCAATTGGCAATTCTACCTCTGAGCTACGGGCACTCAGTATATTTGCTGTATCACAGCTTATCAGTACGGTTAGACATCTGATTGCTTTTACCCCCCAGAATTGAAACCCGACCGAATTGGCATCAATTGGCAATTCTACCTCTGAGCTACGGGCACTCAGTATATTTGCTGTATCACAGCTTATCAGTACGGTTAGACATCTGATTGCTTTTACCCCCCAGAATTGAAACCCGACCGAATTGGCATCAATTGGCAATTCTACCTCTGAGCTACAGGCGCTCAGTATATTTGCTGTATCACAGCTTATCAGTACGGTTAGACATCTGATTGCTTTTACCCCCCAGAATTGAAACCCGACCGAATTGGCATCAATTGGCAATTCTACCTCTGAGCTACAGGTGCTCAGTATATTTGCTGTATCACAGCTTATCAGTACGGTTAGACATCTGATTGCTTTTACCCCCCAGAATTGAAACCCGACCGAATTGGCATCAATTGGCAATTCTACCTCTGAGCTACAGGTGCTCAGTATATTTGCTGTATCACAGCTTATCAGTACGGTTAGACATCTGATTGCTTTTACCCCCCAGAATTGAAACCCGACCGAATTGGCATCAATTGGCAATTCTACCTCTGAGCTACGGGCGCTCAGTATATTTGCTGTATCACAGCTTATCAGTACGGTTAGACATCTGATTGCTTTTACCCCCCAGAATTGAAACCCGACCGAATTGGCATCAATTGGCAATTCTACCTCTGAGCTACGGGCACTCAGTATATTTGCTGTATCACAGCTTATCAGTACGGTTAGACATCTGATTGCTTTTACCCCCCAGAATTGAAACCCGACCGAATTGGCATCAATTGGCAATTCTACCTCTGAGCTACAGGCGCTCAGTATATTTGCTGTATCACAGCTTATCAGTACGGTTAGACATCTGATTGCTTTTACCCCCCAGAATTGAAACCCGACCGAATTGGCATCAATTGGCAATTCTACCTCTGAGCTACAGGCGCTCAGTATATTTGCTGTATCACAGCTTATCAGTACGGTTAGACATCTGATTGCTTTTACCCCCCAGAATTGAAACCCGACCGAATTGGCATCAATTGGCAATTCTACCTCTGAGCTACAGGTGCTCAGTATATTTGCTGTATCACAGCTTATCAGTACGGTTAGACATCTGATTGCTTTTACCCCCCAGAATTGAAACCCGACCGAATTGGCATCAATTGGCAATTCTACCTCTGAGCTACAGGCGCTCAGTATATTTGCTGTATCACAGCTTATCAGTACGGTTAGACATCTGATTGCTTTTACCCCCCAGAATTGAAACCCGACCGAATTGGCATCAATTGGCAATTCTACCTCTGAGCTACGGGCGCTCAGTATATTTGCTGTATCACAGCTTATCAGTACGGTTAGACATCTGATTGCTTTTACCCCCCAGAATTGAAACCCGACCGAATTGGCATCAATTGGCAATTCTACCTCTGAGCTACGGGCGCTCAGTATATTTGCTGTATCACAGCTTATCAGTATGGTTAGACATCTGATTGCTTTTACCCCCCAGAATTGAAACCCGACCGAATTAGCATCAATTGGCAATTCTACCTCTGAGCTACGGGCACTCAGTATATTTGCTGTATCACAGCTTATCAGTACGGTTAGACATCTGATTGCTTTTACCCCCCAGAATTGAAACCCGACCGAATTGGCATCAATTGGCAATTCTACCTCTGAGCTACAGGCGCTCAGTATATTTGCTGTATCACAGCTTATCAGTACGGTTAGACATCTGATTGCTTTTACCCCCCAGAATTGAAACCCGACCGAATTGGCATCAATTGGCAATTCTACCTCTGAGCTACGGGCGCTCAGTATATTTGCTGTATCACAGCTTATCAGTACGGTTAGACATCTGATTGCTTTTACCCCCCAGAATTGAAACCCGACCGAATTAGCATCAATTGGCAATTCTACCTCTGAGCTACGGGCGCTCAGTATATTTGCTGTATCACAGCTTATCAGTACGGTTAGACATCTGATTGCTTTTACCCCCCAGAATTGAAACCCGACCGAATTGGCATCAATTGGCAATTCTACCTCTGAGCTACAGGCGCTCAGTATATTTGCTGTATCACAGCTTATCAGTACGGTTAGACATCTGATTGCTTTTACCCCCCAGAATTGAAACCCGACCGAATTGGCATCAATTGGCAATTCTACCTCTGAGCTACAGGCGCTCAGTAAATTTGCTGTATCACAGCTTATCAGTACGGTTAGACATCTGATTGCTTTTACCCCCCAGAATTGAAACCCGACCGAATTGGCATCAATTGGCAATTCTACCTCTGAGCTACGGGCGCTCAGTATATTTGCTGTATCACAGCTTATCAGTACGGTTAGACATCTGATTGCTTTTACCCCCCAGAATTGAAACCCGACCGAATTGGCATCAATTGGCAATTCTACCTCTGAGCTACAGGCACTCAGTATATATATATATATATATATATATATATATATATAGTCATCTGCAGACAGATCTGTTTTGCTGTATCTCAGCTCATCAGTACGGTTAGACATCTGATTGCTTTTACCCAGAATTGAAACCCAACCGAATTAGCATCAGTTGGTGATTCTACCTCTGAGCTACATGCACTTGGTAGAAGGAGGCAGCCATTTTAGCATGTATATTATCATTATACATCCCCAATAGCTGACAGTGTTCTAATTCGTTGCTGAATAAACGATGTGCAGATGCCAGAGTAGCTACTGTTTTTCAAATCTACCATTCTTCCAGAGTGCTCAATCAGGGTGAGAACATAAATAGTCATCCACAGACAGATCTGTTTCACTGTATCACAGCTCATCAGTAGGGTTAGACGGCTGATTGCTTCTTACCCAGGATTGAAACAAGACCAAACTGGCGTCAGTCGGAAATTCTACCTCTGAGCTACGGGGGCTCAGTAGAAGGTGGCAAACTTTTTAGCATGTATATTATCATTATACATGCTCAATAGCTGAGAGTATTCTAATTCATTGCTGAATGAATGATGTGTAGATGCCAGTGCAGCTACTGTTTTTCAAAGTCTACCATTCTTCCAGAGTACTCAATCAGGGTGAGAACGTAAATAGTCATGTATATATATAATTTGTTGGGTCTCATATATTAAAATCAACAGGAGAGTCAACTGCTATAAACTAATTAATTCTCCTGTTGATTTTAATATATGAGACCCAATAAATTATTTTACTATAGTGATAAAGGCTTAGGTAGAACCAGCCATACATTCCAAGAGATCTCTTAACAGAGAAATTGTGTGCACAGTAGAAAGTTTCCAAACAACTCTCTTTAATCTTTATTTCAGAGTTTTCCTTCTCCTAGACTGACTGCCAACCAAAGCTAGAGAGTTTAGTCTGCTCTGCTATTTAACACATGGTTGGATGGGGAAAGAAATGGATTTATACCTTTCTCGAGAGCATTAGTATGAAAGTGAATGCAACAAAACTTGGGCAGAATTTTGAATTCAGCATTGGAAAACTCGGGCTTGGCTTTAGATATCTTGAAGGTGTTTGAATGGGTTTAGTATTATTCCATTTACTTGTGTTTACTTATGTTTATATCTTCATTTGTAGTCTGTTAATTTGTTTATCATTTTTTTTTCTATAATCATGACTCCCCAAACAAGGCATTTTACTGTCACTGTTGAACAGGGGGTTACATAGGAGGAAAGTTATGAGAAAGAGCGACAGATTATAGGGGGTGTCAGGAAGTGGGTAAGAGAAGGAAAACTGTAGCCATAAAGTGAGGGATCATTTTATATAGTGATTGTAATGTAGAATTGATCCCCCACTTTATGAGTTATGAGAAAGAGTAACAGGTTACAGGGGGTGTCAGGAAGAAGGTAAGATAAGGATGAGAATACTGATGAGAGTGGAGTGGACGAAGAAAGGAGTGTGAGAGAGAGGATGCAGGTTAGCAAAATAGGAGATAACTATTGACTTTACATTTGAATTCTTGGAGATTCTAGCTGTTGGGAAAGCAAGTAAATGGAAGTGAGTTCCACAGGTGGGAAGTGCGAGAAAAGAAGCTACTGGAGTAGAATTTGCGATTGCAGTTTATTGGTTTCACAGTAAAAGGGTGGGACCTAGTTGCTAATCTTGTGGCTCAAGTAAATTCACATATAGGGGCACCAGTGAGCTAAGTTCATCGAAACAGAAGCTGTGAAAGTATTTGTAGAAGAGACACAGGGAAGCCACAATGTGCTGGTGAGAAAGTCACTGTAACCAAGCTGCCAAGTCAGGATCGATCACATTACAGATTCTCCATTGGATTTTGTCAAGGACCCATAAGTGGATAGTAGGAGCACCCAACCAGATATTGCATCAGTATTAAATGCACAAGGGGATGGTAGATTTGTATATGTGCAGGATTGTTTCAGATAGGAAAAACTTCCTGACATTATTTTTATTTTTATATTTTTCCAGAAAACAATATATAAAATAATTTGCAAATAAATAAATAAAATAATCAATAACAAATAATTAAGTAATCAATAATAAATAATGAGTAATAATAAATAATAATATGGTAATAATAATAATAAAGAATAATAATAATAATGAGTAAAAAGTGAACAAACAGCACTATAGCTACAAGTAACTGGACTTGGATCCACAATTATTTCTATTCAATAGCCTCTAGAATAATTTGAAATATGACCGTTACCACTTACCCAATAACTGTTAGTATAATGTAAAAAATTAAATAGTTAACAGTTTGGGAATCCAGATGTCTTCCAGATGCAACTTCTCAACTCAATCAATGTTTTTACCCCAGAAAATAATACTTGTCTGGTTTGTGATATAAATACTTTTAAGATATCAATCCAAGCAAATCCAACTCGTAAACTCTCTTTCATGATGGGTGTAATATGAAAGATTGTGGAAGGTGCTAATAGGCTTGAGAAAAATAATCTGATGATTGAATAGGGTTGGTATGATTTGATCAACAATTTTTTTTTTCAATGCATAAAATTTTATATCTAAATTGGAGTAGATAGATCTATCTATCGCCCGGTTCACACTCCACCCACGTCTATTGAACAGGTTAAGAGGCTCATCCCTTGTTCCCTGTTTAGGATGTGGTTTCCGGTTTTCTCTTTTCTAATCTTTTCACTATTACATAGCCCCCTGCACATCAGTGGCATTACTGCCTTGCTCGGGGTGATACCATTAAAAAAAAAAAAAATATATACACTACCAGCCATAATTATTAGGCTACCCAAGTTAAAAAAAAATGATGTAGTTCATATTATTTTTTGTATTTATTGCCAAGTGGATAATAATTCTAAATAAAAATAGAATGGTTCTTTCATTATTATTACCTTGAAAAATTTTTTCAAGGCAGCCAGGAAGCTTTTGCTTTGGTCAACCAATAAGAAGAAGAGACTAGCATGGGGAAGAGATCATAAAAACTGAACACCAGAACAGTTCATTTCATGCACATGTTATTGTGCAGTATTAACAAAAGAACCATTTTATTTTCATTTAGAATTATCCACATGGCAATCAATAATAAAAATAGTTTTGAAATACATCATTTCTTTAAAAACTGGGGTTGCCTAATAATTATGCAGGTAGTGTGTGTATATATATATATATTTACGCTCTCAAACCCTGAGTGAGTACTCTGGAAGAATGGTAAACTTTAAAAAACAGTAGCTATTCTGGCATGTATGCATCGCTCATTCAGTAAAACGAATTAAAGCACTCTGGCTATTGAGTGCGTATAATGATAATATGCACGTTAAAAAGTCTGCCTTCTTCTACCGAACGCACATAGCCCAGAGGTAGAATCGCCGACTGACACCAATTCGGTCGGGTTTCAATCTTGGGTTAAAAAGCAATCGGAGTCTAACTGTACTCATGAGCTTTGATACAGTGAAACAGATCTGTCTGCGGATGACTATATATATATATATAGATAGATATATAATAAACAACACTGTACAATAGTTATAAATTATTTCTACTCAATAGCCTCTAGAATAATTTGAAAAGTGACTGTTGCCATCCATTCAATAATTGAATATAATAAGTTCAGCCAAAAGACAAAACATATCACCTGAAGATTGCATTGCAGACACTTTTGTATTTACATATGCTCTCTCTATGTTAGTGAACACGTTTACCCCATAAATATCAATCAGTTAAGTGCCATTTGTGATACACTCTTAGACAATTATGTCTTGAGAGAGACATGACTGACTGGGCAGAAGATTATCCCACAGTAGGTTGTCATTACTTTCTGTGGTAGACTGGTTGCCAGCCAAGGCTATAGAACCCAATCTGTCCTGCTATTTAATCCATAACTGGAGGGAAGGGATGGATTAATACCTTTCCCAAAGTATGTGCGAAAGTGAATGCGGAGCATTCAACTAGAATTCAGCTCTCGGATTTCTTGTTTGCAGCCATTATCCACTGCACCACAAAGCACATCCGATAATATTCCATATTATATTATATCATATAAGAAAAGTATCGCTTTTCAGTAGTATTGATTTGTTTTTGTAATGTGGAACTAAATGGAAATTACTTTTTATAGCAGATTTTTACTCATTCTAAAAAAAGTTTAAAAATCTTATATAAAATCAATATCAGTCATTTAAGTACCACACATGATATACGCTTGGGTGATCATGTCTTGAAAGAGACTTGACTGACTTGGCCAAAGATTATCCTGCAGTAGGTTGCCATTACTTTCTGTAGTAGACTGGTTGCCAGCCAAGGCTATAGAACTCAATCTGTCCTGCTATTTAACCCATTACTGGAGGGAAGAGACTGATTAATACCTTTCCCTAGGGTATTTGCAAGGAATTCAACTGAAATTTGAAATTGGCTTCCTGATTTCACGTTCCAAGCTGATATCCATAAATATATCTTAAAACTGTATTTTCTAATTTACATTATTTATATTGTTTGAACTTTTGTTTTCATCTTAGTTGCCATATTCACAATGTTTTATCATTGTATGCTCTGACCTTCATCGGGTGATTAAAATTTTGAACTGAACCTTTTTATTTTGTTCACTGAGGTAGGTTGCTCTAATCACCTGAAGAAGGCTGGAGTATAATATGGCCAAAACATTGTGAATATGGCAACAAAGAAATAGCATTCCAAAGTATGTAAATAATGTTAATAATTACAATACCTCAACTCAGAAATATAGATATATATTTTCCTCTTTGTGCTTTATTTCATTCAAAAGATTAATTTTTTTTTTTTTTTTAATCGTATCACCCCGAGCAAGGCGGTAGTGCCACTGATGTGCAGGGGGCTATGTAAGAGTGAAAAGATTGGAAAAAAAAAGCCTGAAACCACATCCTAAACAGGGAACAAGGGATGAGCCTCTTCACCTGTTCAATAGATGTGGGTGGAGTGTGAACTGGGTGATAGTTTAGTCTATCTACTCCAATTGAAAAAAAAAACAAAGTGAGAAGATTGGAATAGAGAAAGCCGGAAACCACATCCTAGACAGGGAACAAGGGATGAGCCTCTTCACCTGTTCAATAGATGTGGGTGGAGTGTGAACCGGGTGATAGTTTAGTATATCTACTCCAATAAATATAATTTTTGTTGACAATATTGGTATCATTTTGTTGGCTTTTTTTCTCCAAACTTTATAATCTGCCTATTAAAACTATACACTTCTTCTTCATATGTCGTGTCCCTTCAGGACATAAGCAATCATGGACTTCCACTTGGCTCTGTCTCTTTCAACATTCTTCATCTTGGTATCTCTCCCAAACCCAGCTCTGACATCCATTTAATCAGGCCTATCAAGTAGGTCTTGCACTGCTTCCCCCTATATCTCTTTCCCTCTATACTCCTGTGAGTATTAAATTCTCCAGGCTCTCTTTCCTTATTACATGTCCTAGAAACCTCATGTCCCTTCATTATGTTAAGTATGAGTTTTCTTCTCATTTCCATCCTCTCCAGCACCTCGTCATTAGTCACATGCTCAGTCCATGGTATCCCCAGCATTCTTCCATAAAACAACATTTCTGCTGCCTCGAGCCTCTCCTTCATCTTTGAGAAAATTGTCCAACATTCACTACCATACAGAAGGACAGATATCACATAGCCATCCAGCACTCTCTTCTTTGTTTCCAATGAGATTTTCCTGTCGTTCAGTACTCTGGTTAGTTTTTGAAATGTGTCTTTGGCAATGCTAAGGCATCTTTGGATCTCGACATCACACTTTCCATCTTCTATCCGCATGCTTCCCAGGTATTTCAATTTTTGTCACACACACACAAACCATATAATTAATATTATACTTTTACAAATCAATAATCTGTACAGGCCTTTTTTTTAAATTTTATCATACTAGATTTTATTGTGATTATTAATGGGGTAATTAAAAATCATAACTAATTTTAAAAAAATAAATCATATTATTAATAATTTGAGACATTCCACACTTTTCATGACATTGAAATTTCTGTCTGTAATATTTGCACAGAAAATCTCATGAATCTTTTGTGGAAGAGATAAAAATTAATTTTTTGCAGATTTGATATGGAATTACGAGAATAACTTTTGGTAACTAAATCAAATGAATAATATTAATCTCAGACGCTTGTTAACAGTGCAATATAAGCAGAAAATAGATTTAAAAAGCTTTAGTGAAAATTACAATTGATTTCCTATTATTCATGAGAACTTATATTCTTGAGTTTTGTATTGGGTTCCCTATCATACCACTTAAAAGCATGGAAAGCTGAGGTGTTTTTAAGTATTTCAATTTTATTTAGAATAAAATAGTTCTCTTTAGAAAATGTTTTATATAACTGAGTGGAACTCATTTGCTTATTTGAATGAATTTCAGAAATAAAGTTATTTTTCCTTCTGTTTAACAAAGTCTTTCAGTTTGTGGAAGTTGTTTGCTAACATCTCAGCACACCTTTTTATGCAAAACATAAAAGAAAAAACTTTTTGAAATGAAGGAAGGGTTTTGATGATACAAAATTAGTCTCTTGGACTTTTACCTGGGGTTCTAATGCAGTCACCTTTGGTGCATTGTGATTGACTATAATGAAGTTAAAGGTTGTATCTGCTAAACTCTTGAGTCATTTGACTAACTTACATTCAGCAATTCAATTTGTTTGAAGTGAACAGAATCTTAAAATGGGGAAATGAAGAAAGTTAGGCAATTTGTGTGCAATCAGAAAAACAGGAAGACGTTTGTAGCAATGTCTGCCTTTTTACTTTTGGATTCAGTTTAACATCTCTTTCTTCAAAGTAATTTGTATTGTTTTGCTTTTGCTTATAAAAATAAATAGGATCTTAGTATTAGTTTGAATAAGATTTTATTTCTGTTCAGTTAATATTTTGGTAATGCTTATATTAGTTAATATTCAGCAGCCATTGACTAATCAGCTAGAACTACTTTCAGTTAAAATTTTTTCTTAAAATAATTTTTCAGTAAAATAGATTTCTCAAGTCCAATACCTGTTATTGCTCTTTCCAGTACTATACAAGAGATTTACAACATGACATGTTTTTTGAAGCTCCTGAAAATTTAGCATTTTTTTTAACATAAATATGAAGTTTGTTTTTTTAATACTATTTTAACATAAACATGATTTTTTTCTTCTTACTATTATTTAATTTATGTGGTTCTCTTTTCGTTATTCTGATTGTTTAATCAACTAGTTTTCTTATCTATATTATTCCTTTAAGACTACAATATTAGTTATAGATAACAGTAAATATTTTTGTTTAGTTTAATGAATAACCAATCAATATACAGATATTGTATCTTGAAAATGATGTTTTGATTTTTATTATTAATTATCCACTTGCTGTTATATTTTTCGTTGTTTATTATGTGATAGTGTTTGTTATATTATTACACATTTATAATTTTTAATTATTTAATTTAATTAATTTAACTATTAATTACATACTTGTTTATTTTTTAAGATTTGTGGTATCCATTGATTTTTTCACATATATTTTTGAAAATAAATGTTATGTCATAAATTTAAGAATTAAGAGCATATTGTATTTGTTAAATTACTTATACATTTATACATTTGTATGAATAATCCTAATTTATTTCATATTTAGCAAAACGTTTCTCTTTTTATAAATGAGGATGTAACTCTTGAAATCGTAAGGAAATCATTTAAGTTGAATTATCTTGTGGAATCACATGCCTTTCCACACAGTTCATCCACATCTGCACTCACACACGTACATACACAAACACGCAACCATCACCTGATGTTCTTATGCTTTCCTGCATGGGATGTATAAAAAAACAAGGACACACGTATCACCACGTATCAGTTCTAGTTCAAGTACCAAGTAAGGCAGTTGGCAGTTTCAGCTGCCCACGATTGCACCATGTTATCGTGGGGTTGCATTCTTCAATCTCATCTAATTCACTCTCACACACCCGCACTAATTGCAGGATGAAATTAGCTGTCATTTATTTCTTTAACTAACATGTGCACAAATTACAGTTGGATCAGACACTAAACAGGTCAACATAAGTCAAAAAACTCTAAAAGACTAAACGCCCAACTCACAATGCTATGCAAATTCTATCTTTTGTACACCTAACACTAAGAACATTATTCCTGAACTTTCATACCTGAACAATTTCTCTCAACAGCATTTACAAACACAATTTTCTTAAGACTGTGTGAAATCTTCGACAACAATGAACACTCAAACTTATCCTAAAAGCCGTAACAATTATTTTCACACAGGCAACGGGAAAATACAATTACAAGCGACCAATGTCATTATTCAACTACCATGAATATTATGTCTTCTTGTAAAATATTTGTTAATACACTCTATCGTTACAAACTAATGTTTTGTCAATTTTATTTCACCTTCTTATTATTTGTTTAATCATGGAATTTCAATGCTTATAAAAATGTGGGTTGTAAGGATTTGGGTAGAATGTCTCTTTTGGAAGTGGCCTTGTGTCAGGTGAATTCAACTGAGAAATTATTCCAAATAACCTTGCTATACATGTCCCCCACAATCTGATTTTTGTTTATCTTTGACTAGTCACTAGAATATCACAGATTTCCCTAATATTTCTTATTCAAATGTTTTGATTTTTACTTTTAACTCCATTTGCTTATAATTTTCTCATATAATGTCTGTGAGCAACATTTTTCATTTTAACAGGATATATTTTCAAATTTTTGGGGCATTTCGAGTTTGAATGTTTCATTTTAATGTTAAATTTTGTTAAAATAAAGTATTTCTTGGGAGGATTTAAACTAAATTAATTTACTTTACCCCTTAGATGTTTATATTCTATTTAAAATTTTTTTTTTTTTAGTTTTTCAGAGGTATCGCTTACCTGTCTTTTTTCTTCATCCTTTATTGAATCAGTAATGGATTATATTAAGTTTTTTTGACTCCTACAAAGTTAAAACATAATCATTTCTTTTCAGTATATAAAAAAAAAAAAAAAAATCAGACTAAATAGGCTTTCCTATCACCCGGTCCTTACTTCTCCCATATCCCTTGAACAGGAGTAGAGACTCATACCTTGTTTCCTGTTTAGGAAGGGGTTCTCAGTTTCTTTCCTCTCCTCAGGTCTTAATAGTGATGTTGTCACAAATTTTTTGTGATGTGTGTGGATGGTGGCAACAGCTCTTCATACTGAGGGTAGCGGGTTGGCAGTTTTCTGGTTGCTGCTTCTGACTGGTAGCTAGGAGCCTGAACTCTTGTCAAGCATCTTGAGAGACTGCTCTGATCAACAGTTGAATAATATCAAGGTTCTTGTAGTGCCATGTTGCGCATGGATGGGTGTCTCTGCAAGTGCTTCCTGTGGGTAATTCAGAGGCTACATTATGCAGCAGTCTGCACCAGTTTCTTTCCTAGCAACTGACTGCTACTGCTCCTCTAGACCTTTTCTTACCGAAATAACTCTAAACCATGGCAACACATAATCAAAGATATAAAACTAAACCAGCCAACAAAAGCACCTAAACCCCTCAACATCTCTTTATCTAATGTTTGTGGTATCCATATTAACTTTTGCAGTGTGGAATTGTTCCTCTATGGAAGGTCCCCTGACATCCTAGATCTCTGCTAAACTAACCTCAACCATATAATTCCCTCCTCTGATTCCTTGATTCCTAGATACCTTCCTCTCTTTAGGAAGGACTCTAATGTCCACATGCATGAACTTGGTATTTATGATTTTCTAAGCACAGCTTAGATGTGGTACAAGGCTGAAAGTATGGAACACTCAATGAGGATTGAACTCACTATACAACTGTAATGATTTTAACAAGACAGGCTTGCCAATTATTACACCACCTCTAGATGTTCATAAACATATTTATCTGCCTAGGGAGATGTGGTGTCAGCAAATGTCTCTTTCTATTCTTCCTCTATCTGGGAACCTCCTACCAGCAGAATATTTTACTGCTATCAACAAGCAAACTGGGATTTCCTTTGTGATGGAAAAAAGTTTTTAGTCTCTCTGTACAAAACTGCAGCTCTGATGTCTCATCCTCGGTGAAAGCCAGTATTAATGATTTCATCCAAAATTTTCAATTGAAATATCATTCATCTTCTTAGTTCACTCCTTCTTTCTCAGCTGCCAGTCACTCACAGGAATCATTTTTGGGGGGGGGTTTACTGGAGGAACACATCTGATCACAGTAGGTACCTCTTTATCTTTGCTCATAATAAATGTATGTGTGTCCTAAATGATGCTAAGTTGTTGTTTGAAATGAAGCAGTGTATAACAGCTTGCAAGTTTGGTTCCAAAGATTACTGGCAGCTCTTCAAGAGTTTGATGAACAACAAAAACCCTTTGATCTCTCCTCTATTCAATCAATTCAAAGCCCTTACATCCACAGCAGACAAGGTTGAGTGCTTAGCTTGCAAATTTGCATCCAATGCCAGACTTGATTTGTGTACTTGAAGTACCCACACCCAATTTCCTTAACTAGAACTGAGGCTCAACTGGGTAATATATATATATATATATATATATATATATATATATATAACCCTATCTCTGGTCTCTAACATAATTTCTAAGCTTCACTCCTATAAGGCAAATGGAGGTGATGGAATTTCAGTGATCAGCATAAAGAAATGTACCCCTGAGCTGGCTCTAGTTCTCTCCAAACTTTATAACTATTACCTCACTTCTTCCTGCTTATTGGAAATCCTCCTCTGTAGTTTTTGTTTCTAAGAACTCTGGGAACCACTCTGACCCCTCTAAGTATCACTCTATTAGCCTCTTACTTCTTTTTGGCAAAGTATTTGAGGTTATCAATGCTGAAATAAGTATCTCACATCTCATAGACTTCTCTCTGACAAACAATACGGTTTCCATTTTGCCAGGTGTATTGCTGATGTGCTAATATATACGAGCCTCTTGATAAGAATGGCAAAGTTTGAGCTGTTGCTCTTGATATCTTGAAAACATTTAACAGGGTTTGGCATGCTGGACTTCTGTGCAAGCTCCAGAGATATTTCTGGACAATTATTTGATTTAATCCACTCATTCCTATCAAATCGTGAAATGAAGGTTGTTTTGAATGAGCAAGCTTCCAGATCCTTTCATATGAACCCAGGCATTCCCCAAGGCACTATTCTAGGTATTACACCTTTTCTGATCTTCATCAAGGATCTTCCTGCTGTAATCAGTTCCCAATAAGCATTAACTAAATAGAACCCCCCCATCCAATCTGTGGATTATAGGATGGCTTTTAAATTTGAATGCCTCTAAAATGAAACTGCTATCCTTTAACCACAACAGAGAAACATTCTTGCCTACCATCAGAATGGATGACACTAGTCTCCTAGAAAGCAATGCACTGTACCTCCTCGTCCTCACTCTCACAAATGACTTCAAATGGAAGGACTACATTGAATCCATAGCTGTATCTACTGCTAGGTAGGTTGAGTTATTGTGTCGAGACAAGAAGTTTTTTCTCGTCAGAATCCATTTTACATGCGTCTGTGCATTGAATTGCAATATCTGGTTGGGTGCTCTTGCTATTCTTTCTGAGGTTCTCAACAAAATGCAAAGGAGGATCTGCAATATAATCAATCCTGACTTGGCAACACCTTAATTTGATTAATATCACTTTCTCACTAATGAGATTTGGCTCCCCTTTGTCTATTTTACAAGTATTTTCTTGGCAACTGCTT